>CM035594.1:72352334-72967334 GCA_020423425.1 Chrysopa pallens | reverse complement strand
TTATTATGTATGTATCTAAATTAGTAAAACCCCTACCTCCTTATTTATATGCATTTTCTCTGTCAAATAAAACTTGTGGAGCATAAAATATTTTGTAAATCTATGGAATTTGAGGAAAATAGATCGAATACGTAAAAAGCCTAAATTAAAATTACTATAATAAAGTGGCGCATCCGGTAGGGTAATTGTCCTTATGTTTCATTCTTGAAGCTTAAATATAAATTTTATTGATTGTAAGTAGGTAGTTCTTTGGTTTGGAAAATATCCTGACTACAGACAGACAGACAGACACGCAAAAGGACAGACAGACAGCATTAAATCAACACGGTGAGGTGAAATTTAAAGACGATGATATTTGTTTTTAAAATTTATTCTATCTTAAGTGTAATCAGTATATAGTATAGGTACAACAGGTTACAAAATTAGTAGTTTTCGTACTGAATTTAATGTTATAAATATGTAAAATGTAGATACTAATACTGTGAAAATCTTATATAATTTAGTATAAAACTAAATTATATAGATTCAAGGAATGGTATCAATGGCCTTTAAAAAATTCAATAAGTATTGAACATGTATGTATAAAGTGTCATGTTTACGTGCGGTCACAGTAATTCTTAATAAAATTGCATGGTTTTTTTTTTTTTGTTGTATTTTTAAATGATAAAGAATTCCATAATATTTTGTTTAACGTTTAAAACTTAGTTTAGTTTGTGACTTAAGTGTAATAATAAGTTTTACAATAACTGAAGTCTGTACTCTGGTCAAGTCTGTCTCTGTCTCTCTGTCTATGTGTACTCCTTAGTACGTGATAAAATGTTGAAAGTGTGAAGCCAATCCCATTTTATGTTATAATAAGTATTTAATAAAAAGAAACGACATATTGTTTAAACTAACTAACAAAATCAACTAACAAAACGAACTTTAATATAACTCTCTAATAATCTATAAAATAGACCAAGAAGCCGCTGTAATCAAATGCACCTTATCGGTATAAGGTAATTAAATTTGATTGGAAATAATATAGGGTGGTTTTCTTTAACAGGTCCGGCTTTGGCAAGTCTTTAGAGATTTATGAAGAAAAGAGTCCACTTTTTGCGTGCATTTTAATTGCAAAATGCATTTCTGTGTATAATTGCAAAAAAATTGCATTTGAAAATTGAGATATTATTATCAAAATAACCGCGTCCAATAAATCACAATGCGCATGACAAATAATTGCGTATAGATGTCGTTTCGATCTAGAAATGTTTTATATTAATAATTATTTAATTAATTGTAAATAAACTATGTTTGGAAGTTTGAATTAGTTAAGATGTCGGAATGAAGCAAAGTCCCCCCCGTGTTTTTATTAACTGATGAACGTCAGTCGATTGACTATCATCATCTACAGTCTACACTACACACATATTTAAATAGTATCCACATTTGTATATATAGGAAATCCGTTTCCACTATTGTTTAGTTCCTGGGACCATTAACTATATGTCCGTATTGAATATACTATACAATATTATACAGAACAATATATTATGGAGTTATGTCACATATGAATTGTAAATGCAGTGTGAAGTCTGGATAATTATGACTACAAGGAGTTATTACATGTGTTTGAAATGGGTGCGTGTACGTTATGTACGCGCGTCAAAAGTTATACTTCTTTGGCGTCATTAAAAAACAATTTTTAATTGCATGCAAATAATTAATTACAAATAAAATATCAAAAAGGACTGGAGAAGAATAGTCAACACAGTCAATAAAGCTCAGTTTAAATTTAATTCAATAAATAAATCAATATTATATTACATAAATCATAACATACAGCTTCAATTCCTTTCATCATTTTTTCTTAATACGCCTAAAGAAGTATAACTTCAAAAATATAAATATTGACACAAAGTTTCAGTGCGATTTAATTCAGCTCATTAGGCATGGTGAAATTTGAACTAAAAAATCGATTTTGCTCATTGACAAACTTAAACTCACTTTTTATGCTCAGGTCGTTATCTCATTTAGTTTTTGAGTTATCTTGGTGAAGAACAGAGATTGGAAAATGGACAACTTAGGTGTTTCTATGAACACTTATACCAAAATTTAGTTTGTACGCTCAATATTAAGTAGCGTTATAAACTTTAGACTAAAATTAATTTACTCTGACATGTATGACAAGTATAAACATTAAGAACAGATAGATGTACGTACCCATTATTTGAACCACTTTGTATTCAAAGCATTAAACACAACTAACTGATTTTTGTATAATAAAGTTAGTTTTTTTTAAATATAATTCATTGATAAAAACAAACCAATAATGTTGAATGAATTTTATTTGTAAAAATGAACTGTAAAAGTTATGAAATTCTACAGAAATAATTAAATGACATTAAATGGAATGTTGTAAATCGGGAAGTTCAATCAATGAGACTTGATGATGATCTATCATCTATCACTGATGGATGTAGGATGGATAGCATGGTCAATAATCTATTGGATCAATGAATGAATTGGTTGTGCAAACAATATTGAATGATTCACATTCAAGTAAGATGTACTAACTGAATAAGTCATGTTATGATCAAGTCAAGTTTGAGCAGTTTAAAGCTCTGGTTTTACAAACAATGATTGAAATGATGTATAATTTATCACAAATTATTATTTATATGGTCGTGGATTATTCTACACAACCATGAGGAATAAAAATTAAATAATACGATAGTTTGTAAAATAAAACATTATAATTTATTAGTTATTAATTTTTATATAAAATACAAGCTTTTATCTGCATTGAAGCCATTAAATAAGTATTAGAGATCATTACAATCGAAATGAATCAATCAAATATATTTTGCACGCTTGTTTAAGATTTTTGTCTGATGTATAATTAGATTGTCTTATAAGAATTTCTTATAGAACTGTCCGATGGTGTGCGTTAAACATCAGATTTTTTGATCAGAAAATCTGATGGTGTGCGCTCGCCCTTAGATAGAAAAGTACACACGTTTTTATCAAAACATTGTTGTTGATATTTATGTAAAAATTGAACAATAGTGGGTCCATTTTATTTCAACCACTTTGTTTGAAATTGGTGAAAAAATATTTTTCCATTTGAAAACGATGAAAAATTACATAGGGGAGAGAAAAAGTGGACGAAACAATTTTTCTTTATAAATTGTACTACCTGTTTATTTCAAACAACACAGTTACCAGGAAAACAGTAAAATTTGTTACGGAAAATTCATCGAATTTTCCACAGGTGTTATGTTCAAAATTTTTAATGGCTTGTAGAAAGAAAATGCACATTTACCTAATTAGGAAATATATTTATTCATTCCAATGGGGGTGTAAATAAATTAAGTTGGAAAAGTGGTAAAATTTTCGCATTTTCAGGATTCGAAAATGTTTGTATATTAGGCAAACAGAGATATCTTTTATCTAAAAAAAAGGATAAACAATTAATTAATTGGTTGTTGTTGTGTGCAGGAAAATTTTCAATAATTTGTGGAAAAATATATTTATCATTTATTTTACTAGGCGGCTATGAAAATACACCTTTTTGGTGAAAATTGATGAGAGAATACATACATGTTCATTGATGTCGCCTGTCTGTCATTGAGACATCATGGAAAATCACAAATATCCTGAAATACTAGGAGAACAGACATTTCGTGAACATTGGAATGTGAATTCAGTGGTATTGTTTGCCTTGTTGTGGAAAATGTACAATGTAATATCAAGGGCATGCTATAATTTTCATTGTCATGGTTTTGTTTCATAATAAATGGTACTATAGTTCATTTCATAAGTGATTACCGTTTTTGTCAATCACATGTGTAAAATGGTTTGTTTCACATCAACTGGCTGCTTCTTGAATTTAAAAATAACAACACGTTTTGTTAGATACCTTGAGTTCATTCTTAATATACTATGTACCATACTTATACTGTAAGTATTACATATTCAGTTTACATATACTATAAATTAATTTAGCCATTTAAATAAATATATATATATTATTAATTCAATTCTGTTAATTCAATTTCTTACAAACTCACTCTCATACAAACGCGTCGCAAAAAAAGTAGTATAACTTCAGAAATTCGCTACAATATTATCTGAAATTTATTTATAATAAACAAATATTTATAACTGTATAGAACAAATATTGAAAGTATTTTATGAATGCTAATGATTAAAAAATCGTTCAAATATTGATGTATGTTAGTATCTAAACAATTAACTCTATTAGTTGTTTGTAATCTTTAATTGTGTTTGATTTAAAAAAAGCTCAACAACAACAGCTTTATGTAAAATGAACTATATTAATATTATACAGAGATATATATATAATACAAGTGTAAAATCGTTAAGGGTTGCCTTGCCTTGGCTTGACACGCGCGCTCGATAAATAATGTCAATGAACTTGAATGTGTAAAAAAGCCCTCTAAAGTGACCTCACTTTGTGTCACGGTATTAGGCGTACATAATATACACTCAAGTTTTCTACAAAGCTTCCTTCATTCAACTTATTGATTGACAAGTGTTGGTTGGTGTTGATATGATGAGCTTTCATATACATATATATATATATATATATATATATATATATATATATATATATATATATATATATATATATATATATATATATATATATATATATATATATATATATTGTATAAAGCACATGTGTGGTGCTTTATACAACATACCATGTATAAAAAAAACATATCAAATTTGACATTTACTAATCACCAAATATGTCAAGAGAATGTCAAAAAAGCTCGTATATTCTAGGAGAACATAAATTATATAATGATATATATAGTATTATGTAAAAGCTCTCTCTCTCTGTTGGCGGGAAATGATTTTATATAAGCTTATGACGTCATATTCGATATTTGTATTGGGAGAACATAATAAAATTTATGATATGTATGTTATAGGGTTGAATAATTGTTATTGGGGGAAGACTGATGTGATGGTTGAGCTTAAAGCAACAGGTTGTGTTATGCTTTCATATTGTAAGGGGTGATAGCAAATTGTTTGTTTTTAAAGTGTTACCACCTGCTATGATTTTATTAGGGTGCTATGAATTATGAAATATTCATGTTTTGTTATCAAAAAGATAGGGTGCTGAAATTATTGAAAGTACAATTAAATTAAAAAATAATAATAAAATAAAATTAATTTTGAATGTAATAATAAGGTTTTATAACGGACTTGTATATTTATACATATATTTATAAAATAATTTCTGTAATTTTAAACGAAATACATGGGACGTATTTTGCAGCATTAGTTCAACTATTAGTGTTTCAATTGTCTCTTTCATGCGTTTCATGTTTTACATTTGAAATTAGAGAAATTTCTTTTTACTTTTTCTAACTTTTTTACGAAAAAACCATAGAATAACTCTAAAAGACTGTTTTGTTTATTGGGAAACAGAATTGAATTCTTCAATTCAATTCAATTCTTTGACAAAATAAGTAAAAAAACAAGGATAGAACATATGAAGGGAAGGGGAAGGTATGTAGCTATGGGTGATTTTATAAGAAACTATCCCAGTATTCACTATGTGCAAAACAAATGAAAAACCATAGAAAACCGGTAAAGATAGCCGCCACTAATGATCAAATGTCTACCGAATATCACTGAGGAAGTGATTCGGTTCAGGATGTGAAATACATTTAATACTTAGATGAAGTATAATAAAGATCCGTCTTCGTGGTATAATCGAAAACAACACGATTTTCTTCTACCATATGATAAAAATACTAATTTCAACAGGTGAATTGTATTGCGTGTAACATGTGCTTTTCAAATCACGTGTTCATCAATTTCTGTATAAATTTCTGTTCTCCTTGTATTCAAACATTTCAATATCCTGAAAATTGGAAAATTTTCCAATTTTCTTCTTCTTCTTCGCGAATAAGTTCATTTTTTCTTTCTATTTCATTATACTGACTGACAAGTCCCTAAATTGTATGGTATGAGTTAGGGGAAAGAAAACATCTATTATTTTCTCTTGTCCTTTTCGATATAAAATACATGTTTCCTTAATACATTTACATTTTCGAATTATTAAAATTCGAATAGTTTCGATGAAGTTTTCGATATCACAGCCATTGATAGAGGTATAATGTGATAAATACTTTGGGGGTTGTTGTACTTCTATTCTTTCTATTGGGAGTGAGGGGGTTGATATTGTAGAGAGATACACATATTTATCACATAATAAATTAGGGGTGGTGAACGGATATAGAAAATTTTCGCGGAAAATAGTTGAATAACGATACAACCAGTAATAGGAGAACAGGATTTTTACATTGTTTATGTATATACATTGGGAAAAAAAAGTGGTGTCATTTTGAACAACCCTTATATATAGGGTAGAATAGGGTTTATTTTGTCACAGGTTTCGTTGTAATGCTAATAATTTACGAATTAAAGAATTGTTTTAGTTCATCTGCTTTTAATTATTTGAACTATTTTTAAGTCTTTTTTTTGACATCAACAGGGGTAAATGTATGACTTTGCTCGGACTAGACATGTCTAGAAAATACCCGCTTAAACTCTAACTCTAGAAAGATACTCCGTTGTACCCAGCGCGAAACCGCCGTCAGGCATTACTTCGCCCGGAGAGGACTGACAAAATACGCTATTAAAGTTTCATCTTGCTGTCCTTTTTCGTTTTTTGAGTAATGGTTTTAAGAGCTACGTCTTAAATGCGTAACCTTTGCGCTTTGTATAAACATAAATATGGACTTTCAATCGGTCCAGTCTCCTCTATATTGTGTGTGCTGTAACAAGTGTGTGTGCGTGCGTTATGTTTTGTATTGTGTTCAATTCACGAGGGTGAGATAGCTGACTTATCAGAAAATCAATAATTATATACATCAATGCCGTTATTGGGGTGTTTATAAATACTACATTTTAGACACTGATCACTTTGTAATGGCTAAAATTAAGAACGGAGCTGAACTGATTTGGCAAATTTTTTCTCCAATTCTTCTGGAAAGATTTACATTGAATGAATATTTTGGGCAAGTTTATAGAAAAGCTAACTTAACTAAGTCAACATTAAATCTCCCTTTAATTTTCTAGGCTCCGGGGATTGAATGTTTTCCGGGAAAATTATGGCAATACAAAGAAAAATTCGACCGAAAATTCAGATAGTTTTTGTTCTTTGTTCATTGTCCTTTTTTCGGCGGGTGGAATTAATTCAATTGGCGTTTGCTTTTTAGCTTTTTTTAAAAGTTATTAATATAGATAGTGTTTTGGGATCGAAGCAAATATGGGCTAAATATTTAGTGCGAATTTATGCTTCACACAATTATATTAAAAATAGATTTATGTATACTTATTTATATTTATTCTGTAAGGATATTTCTCCCAAAAAATTTGACTTTTTAGTTGAATCGATAATAAATAGTTGATTTAAATTTTTATTATAATTATGTTGATTTCATTTAGATTGATCAATCAATTTTTCTTTGGTTTTTTGATCTTGCATCAATTCAACTGGGTAACTTTGACTGCTGTAATTTTAGAGCTTTTATTTAAATCATTTATTTAAATGTACTTCATCTAAGTATCAAATGTATTCCACATCCTGAATCCATTGATATTCGGGAGGCATTTACAATTAGCTATCCTTACCGATGATTTTCTATGGTTTTCCATTTGGTTTGTACAAAATGAATACTGGGATCGTTTCTTAGTCAGCCATAGTTGCATATCTTCCCGTTCCTTTCATTTGCCCCATTTTTTTGAGTTATTCTGTACAATTATGGTTACAACCTGAAAAATTTGGAAAGAAAGCATGGAAATATTGGGGCTCTAATTGCACCATGACTTTTGAATCATCCCTACCTAAACTGTATTGAAAGCTTACGCTTGTTTATAAATTTTAATATATGTATACAAGATTCGATACAAGCTTTATTAGGAGCTTAGGAAAATGACTTTGATTGCAAAAGCTTTCTAATAAACATACTTTTTTTTATTCGATTCTATGTTGTAGTAAGCGTTCATCGAACAAGAGAAAAAGCATTTTCCTCACTAATTTTCCAGAAACATAAAATAAATTCCATCTAAATAAATATATACAATAATTCGAAACAACATGTCCTAGGAAAACAGGATAAAACTTAATGTTTTTCCACATTCAGAAAAATTTAAGGACGAACAAACATCAAAAAAAATTTTCTTTTTAAATAAAGTTTTCCTTTTAAATAAAATATAATACAATAATACGAAACAACATGTCGTAGGGAAACAGGAATAAATGAAAAGCTTTGATATCTATAAAAGAAAAACCATTGTTATCCTGGAAAATTCCTTTAAAGGATGTGTGTGAGAATAAAAGGAAAAATATTTTCTTTTTCTAAATACTATTTAGATGAGAGACAAAAAAAAGGAATTTTCCTTCTTTATGGATTTTCATCTATTAAGACAACAGAATATTGGAGTTCAATATGCACTTTATTATGTGAATGGGGGATCAATTCGATGCTTTCTTGATTGAATTTTCCCGTATTAGGCAAACAGTAAAATAATTTGTTGATTGATCGAATGAGTGTGAGGTGGATAACAAGAACGAACCCTCGCTCGTATTGTTTGAAAGGGTGGGCGGGTTTATAACATAAAACAATCGATATCAACGCGTTGCGTTCATACATACACAGTTTTGTGGGTGCGTTGTCACTGATTATATGCTATCCAATGATTTGATACTTTGATAACAATAACTGTTTGCTGCTATATGCATATAAAATGCATGTGTCATGCGCACAAGCATCGCGCTCGCTAGCTATGATTATATCAATTTATTTAGAATTTTATCATTTTTTGGACGTCATCATTGATTGTGGAATTTGTTTTATTAAAGAAAGAGGGGTTGGGTCTTATTTTGACACCTATTTTAATAATTTTAGTATAAAATTTTAAAGTAAAAATAACAATTAACACAGTTAATTACTTAAATACTCGATCGTCGATCGTCGCGTCCCGTATTCCTTTAAATATGTTTATGTTAAAACTATTCCTGTTATCCTTGGATATGTTGTTTTCAAAATTTTGTATATATATATTTATTTATTTGTATGTTTATTTAAGGAGGAAATTCAAGCAGGATAAAGGAATTTATTTTATACTAAATAAATCATTAAACTGATTTAAATTTAAATAAAAACAAGTAAAGATAATAAAAATATTTGATTGATTATCGAATATAAACTGTTCATAATCATTAACATTCTTAAAATACACTAAATATTCAGCTCAAATAGTTTTATTTCTTTGTAAATATTCATGTATTAATTGAATTTGAGCTGCTTTGACCAAAGCTTCATTGCTTAAAAGTATAGTTTTAAAAGTTGGGTCGTGGTCATCCATTGAATGCAATTGTAAATTTTAAAATAAAACCTATTATGATTTTATAAATTTTATTCAAGCGAATTACTTTTCTATTTAAAGTCTATATAAAGAACTAAAGAATACAACCTGTTTAACACATACACTAACTAAACTGATATGTCTTTGGTCCATGCAGGATGATACTGTGAGAACATGCAAAAGGGTAGTGCGAACGAATTCTTTGTACATGAATTTATTCGAAAAGTTTATTAGGTCATTTTTTAAACAAAAAAAACTATTATTTACGGATTATGTTATAATTAGGTGGTTATGTACAATAATAACAAACTGATTCATCCATGTCTTCTCATAGTTAAGTCTAAAATCACTGTTGTTTACAGTCGTTGGTTAAATGTCGTCAGTGCTTATTCACACAAAAGTCACCGGTTGAAGCTGTTTATTATGCTTTTATGTTAAACTTAATAGTAAGAAAATATTGATTTATTGAATTTTTACAAATTTAAACTGAGCTTTATTGACTGTAGTCAACACAGTCCTTCTCCAATCCTTGTTATTATTTTATTGTAATTAATTATTTGCATGCAATTAAAAATTGTTTATTGAAACAAGTGTAACTTCTGACGCGCATACTTACACCCATTTTTTTTCCATGATTGCCTTTCTGTAAGACTTTTCTAACTTCATTTTGTACAAGTAATGATGTAAAGTGATTTTTTTATCAGATCATGTATAATACAGTTCAGTTGATGATAAATCCTAATACGAAAAGTAAAAAGTTAACGTTAACAAAAAAATAATAATAAAAAATAAAAATAAATAAAGTTAGCTGTATTAGTTTTAGAGTGAGCTGTAGATGTAGTTAAGTTAAGTTGGACGTTGGACGTTGGACGTTGGACTGCACTGAGCGTGATCAGGCTCATTTTGTGCTGTGTTTGTTTGTGTATGTGTTTGAGTTTCGGTACGTTCTTTGTGTCTGGCATGCTTATAATCATTGGCTGACATCTCAGCGTGGCTTGGCGCCTAAATATACCACCTTATATACCAATACAAGTATCTTATAATACCTTTAACATATTTTTTTTTTAATAATAATCATAATAACTACTATAAAGGTATTTATTCAACTTTCAAGGTACACCCTCCCCCTCAACACCCCACTCTCCCTCTTCGTTTCATCACTGCTTTGATTCTTTATACAGTTGCGACGACTTGAACTTAACTTGTGTGTGTGTTATTTGTTGAAATTAAGGTGGTCGGCTGCTTTATTGCTTTAACATAACTCTATATTTTTATTTCTCGCAGTTGTTGTTGAACTCACTCACGATGACACACCAATCTTATAAATAATTAAATATAGGAATCCCACATCCCTTTATCGTAATTAGTTTATGTATTTTTGCATGTGAAGATTGTTTTTATGTAGTTCTTGATGATCCAATTTGGCTGAAAATAAAGTGCTGAATGAACATCAAAGCTTAAAAACAAAATTTTAAGCTCAATAAACATTGTAGTATGTTAAATTTTAAGTGCTTAGGTATGAAATTAACGGGAAGTTGCAGGTATGGGGCATTTAGGGACCACCGTTTTCCAATTATTTTTGTTGTTATTTCTTATGATACGAATCACCTTAATTAGAAAGGTATTCTATTTTTATTATTATTTGATTTAACTATTTATTTAAAAAAATAATTTTTAAAAACGATTCTCAACACCATATTTTTAACACTCAGTGAGGAGATTTTGAAATACAATTCAATTGGAAAAAGTATTTTTGAATATTTTATATGAACTACGAACCAATAAAAACATTTGATTTGTTAATTTGATTTATCAAAAAAACTAAATTGCATGGTTCTGAAGATTTTGATTTTAGTAAGTCGAAAAAATAATTTTTATTTGTAGATTTGCTTAAAAAATCACCACAAAATATGATGAATTTCGTTCGTTAAAGAAAGGTGAAGGTACTTTGAGGTAAATACACTTCTTTAATAATATGTTTTTGGATGCGCAAAGCTGTAAAAGCGTACGAAATTAAGAAACCAATCCTAACTCGAATTAATATTGTTCGGTCTGGTCAAGAATTGTACACACTAAATTCCTAGGAGCTACTGGAGATGTCAAAAATGTTTGCTTTTTATTGATATTTCCCGCTCAAATCAGTTGAGCATGCCGAGCGATTTACTAGGCAGAACATGAAAATTTATGTCAACAATTTGGAGAAGATTCCCAAGACAAAAACGAGTTATTTTCACGAGCTTAGAGCTTTGCACATCTGTACTGTGCCTTTTGGATATGTCAATTTTCTAGATTTAGGTACATGAGACCCGGGTCTGGGGAGACAAATTTTGAAGGGCGCCAAAATTTTTAGTTTCATAATGACTAAAATTAAAAATCGATTGGGTTTTTTAAAGTTTATTTTATTTTGCGCTGTTACTATCGATTCAAGTTGCTGGCTTCCGTCAAGGCACCACGGTCGCGGCGACTCCCAATCTGGGCTAGTAATGTCAATTGCATCCAAAAACTTAACAGTCCGGTCAATGTTTCCGTCCTGACTCACATAGAACTGTCCTTTTGGCGTCATTTGACCGGGTGGCACAATAAATATACTGTTACAAAACAAAAAAGGGGTCAAATCGTCTCGGGTTTATGACGTCTTCAACCCTAAATGCGCTACTGTGTAGGAGTCAGACTCCAGTAAATCTAATTATTGCCCACATATATATGGGTGCAGCTACAATTTTGGAACGAATTTGGAACAAAATTTAATAATTCAATTAATTTCGATGTCAAAATATTTTTTAAAACTCTCATATCACGATATGACTAAAAAATTGGATTACAAATCTCAAAAGCTATAGCAAAAAAAAAAAAAAACAAAAAGACCGCGCACAGCAAACGATCGATGTGAACACCTGAAGCTACAAATTAAATTCTTAAAATATTTAAAACACACAGACAGACAGACAGACAAACGCACATATTTAAAATAATATGATAGCGAAAAGTGGTAGTCGGTAAATTGAGCACTTATTACATTTTTGTAATTGATAAAAAACGAAAATTGAAAACTTTTTAAAGTTATACTTCTTTTGACGAGTTTGGATGACAGTGAATTTGTGAGCTGTGCACGCACACGATCCCATAAAAACGACATGATGAAGTTGGCTACCGAATAAAATAATAATATACATTTATTTAAATGACTAAGTTAACTTATAGTATATGTAAACTGAATATACAATACTTATTATAAGTATAAGTTATAAGTATGGTACATAGTATATTCAGACTGAACGCAAGGTATCAAACAAAACGCGTTGTTGTTTTTAAATTCAATAAGCCAGAGTCAGTTGATGTGAAATATATTATTTTATTAATAATCAATTCTGAATAATTATATAACATATTTATTATGTACTCAAAAAGCTCTATCAGATGGTATTAAAATTGAGCTTTTTTCTCTCTTATGGTCTGCTGTGATCAAATTAATAGTAAGATATTACATCATATATGTGCCCAGTTTACCATACCATATACCATATGATGTGTTTATTGTAATGGTATTTGATAAAATAAAATTGTAATATTTTTAAATTTGTAGCTTTAGGCTGCAAGCGATCGGTGCAACGCTGTGTTAAGCTGGAGAGCTGTAAGCTATAACAGTGAGTGAGTGTAACATTAAAATAAAATGTTATTTTTATATTAATTTGAATTTCATTTCATTGTTAATCAATCAAAATATTTTACATTCCATATGAATGCAGTTATTTTAATTTAACTTAAGGATGATTGAGAGGTGGTAGTGTATAGTACAGTCTGAGCGAAAAGTGTATAGTCTTTATGGTTCAATATGTCTGATTACACTACATGCGAATATTAAAAACTATATAAAAAATAATACTTTTGTCTCAGCATGTAGATTTGAATTGAACTGATTTTTAATTATTTTAGAATTTAATTCAATTCAATTATTTATTGCATTCTTTTTTTTAAACCATAATTGTACAGAATAAGTCAAAAATAGAATGGGGCATATGAAGTAAAGTGCAAGGAAGGTATGCGCAGCTATGGCTGACTTTATAAGAAATTGTTCTAGTATTCAGTTTGTGCAAACTAAATGGAAAAACTATCGGCTAGGGGTAAGCTAATTATAAATGCTTCCCGAACATGACTGGATTCAGGATGTGGAATACATTTGATAGTTAGATTTGCATCATCCCAAACCTCCTTAATCATAAAATAATACAAAGATCAATCACAATACACACACAAGCTATTTTAATACTTTAAGTATACTTATTTACCAGTATTATTAGCATACCTTGTTGCATTTGATTCTACATTCTCAAGCAACATATTTTATATACAAAGTGATTTGAAATGATTGATTCTTATAAATCATTTTCACACATAGCTTTACCCAAATGTTTTTTTTTAAATATTTTTAATAGTTTCTTCTAATTAACAGTGTAAATTGTATAGATACTGGATATCCTAAACAGTCCATACAGTTATAAATTCATATATAATAATAATAAGTATTGAAATTTATTTAATTTAATTTGATTTGAAATTTTTACCGAATTTAAATAGTTTATTAAAAAATTTGTTCATACAAAAGTTGTTTGTTATTGAAAAAAGTAATCTGTTTTGTCTTAATTAGACGGACGAACTAATTAGGTGCATCTATGAACAGTAATTTTAGAATTTTTGTTCATACCTTTGACATTTCCTTAACTTTTTAAAACCAACTTAAAAAAAATTACTAACAGGTAAAAAATAATTTTTAAATAACAAATTTCCTTTGGTGACTTCTGCTAGTTTTCTCGCGAATTTTATGCACAAAACAAACTACTAGGTTATTGTTTAAAAAAAAAAAAATCAAAAATTTTTGTAATCAATAAAATAAAATCCTTTAATCGAGGACTTTCCTTACAATAATGTTGGCTCAATTGAGACCACAAAATGGCTCTTTCGTATTTTCAAATATATTTATTTATTTCGTCGTATTTAATAATACATATATATAAATATTTGAAAACAACATATCCAAGGATAACAGGAATATTTTAAATAAATATGTATATTATTTAGGGATAAAAGATACACACACTTATGCTTCATGTATACAATGTATTTATTTATTTTATTATCCTGTAAAATAAAAAGGATAATATATTATATATTATATAATAATATCATTTGATATTATGTTATCCTGCTATTTTGTTATAGTAAAAATTTTGGTTTTTTGATCAGGTCCGTCCAACAAACAAAATCTTTTAAAAACAGGAAGAAATTTTATGCCAGGGTAGATAGTTTTTAAAAAGGGAAAAAATTATAGTAGAATGAAACCACCAATTGGAAACGGAAGATAATATGATAAAAATGGAAGGAAAAATAAATTATGGGCGATCTGAGTTCGGTTAGTAGGAGGGGGTGAGTGTTTAAGGGTGAAAAACGGTTTATTTGAATTTCCGACAAAACTAGAAGTCCTATGGAAAAATGTAAATAGCAAAAATATAGGTAATAAAAAGATCTACAACTTTTGTATCCACACTTTTTTCACATAACCTAAATTTTTTCACATACATTTTAGTAGTTATTACTGTTTTTACTGTGTTTTTTTTAAAATTTTATAAAATTGGTCGTCTTGTGCCATTCATCAGATGGCCTCACAAAATGTTGTACCCACATCAAATTGAAGTCATGCCCTGCCACTGTATTGTATTATAATATTCATACTTAAGTCAAGTCACATAATTAATATGATATAATAGTAGTAGTCATAAATAATGTCATATACATTGAATCAAATAGTCAATTATAAGTTTTAGTTAGTCTAGTATAAATTAGCGTATCCGTATCGAAAACTATTGTACGATTCTCTTCTTAAATTGTCTTCTTTATGATATAAATGTATGTGTTGTAATCAGACCTACTTGGACTCCTCATGACAAATTTAATTACTGAATCAAAAAAATTGAATAATTTTAGGAAAATATATTATAAATAGTTATACTTCTTAAGGCTCGTTTTATATGGTCACATTTTCTAAATGTTCAATTTATTTTGATTCATAAACTTGACGACGAACCATAAAATGAAATGGTTCGTGGAAATTAATTAAATATAAAATGGTGTAAACGTATTGTCGTCACATTGATATAATAATTAATAAAAAGAATCAAAGTATGATAATTTAGATTGAATGAATAGTTTTTGTCAGTGATGCACTGATTCATACTAGACTTAGATATTAAGTCTATAGGCCTTGAATTGACAACGATAGTTCACTATTTCAAGGAAACATAAGAATTGTTAATGTTTTACATAATCTCAAGTCATACATACTTAAATAATATCTATCTAACTTTACTTACAATTTACAATTATAAAATTATACAATAATAATAATAATTATTATTATTATTACAAGACATTTATTATTTATTTTAAAACGTGCAAATATTTTATATACTACTTGAACAGGATGTAATATAATGACCTGTGTCAACGTTTCAATGTTTTTTTGTATTCATAAAACACCGTTCTTTTTTTTGGGTTTTGGTTTTGGTCTTGTTCGTCTGTCATTTTTAATTAAATTCAATCAAACTTTCTTATCAGGAGAATAAAAAAAAACAATAATTCTCAAACTTCCATATCACGAGAATATAAAAAAAAAAAAACAAAAATTTATTTATTTTTTCAATTAAAGATTTTGAAGTGAAAAACTCCTTGAAGAAACGAAAAATCAACAATCTATAATAAACATCTATAGAATATAACGTGTGAAAGAATGAGATACAAGACATTATACGGTGTTTATTACAGGGTGTACATGCTTCTTTAAGGTTATTATAAAAACTCTGATGTATTGTACACATATATATTTGTAAAGGCATCATAACAAGCGTGGTGTTTGGTACGTACACGTGTATTATTTATATAAATACATTATTTTTAATAAAAACATTTTATCGAAAATATGTAATTAAAATACAATAATAATTTTAAATTTGGTATCAATATCATCAGAAATAAACCCTACAATTTTTTATGTTTCACTTCTATGGCATATAAACTTTTTTTTGGGAGTATTTTTGAGATTTTTCATTGAATTAAAAAGCAGTTCTCTGACAAACGTTGAAAATGTGCCATAATGATTACAATTTTAACGTAGCTCCATGATTGACTACGTACAACATCACATCATATATGATATGAATGTCATTGAATAAATATTATTTTAATCAATGAAATGAAATAATAAAATGAATAATGATGATTCATCGCTTAAAGAATGCTAAAAAATCGTTGGCGTTGTAAATAATATTAAAATTATTACGATTGCTGCTATGAACTTACTAACAACATCAACTGAACTGATCTGATCTGATCTGATCTGACTGAGTCTACAATTGAAGTAAAACCCAAATTAAAACTTTGACTGAATATGTGAGCAGCGTTTAAAAAAGGTGCTCACGTTCATTACATACACGTAGGCGGACATTTTATTTATAGTATATTAAAATTTATAAGGAAATGAATATTATTTTAATTATAATTATTATTGTTAATTATGACTTGACTATTTTATGATGTGTTTTACTAATTAAATATTATAAGTTGAGTGCAATTAGATGTTTGTACCTCTGAACCCTGCATGGATTTCAATGTTCAACGCTTTTTTTTTCGAATTCTTTATAACTATTCAAAGTTTACCAACAATTTTTAATTTTGTACTTTAATTATCGTACTTTTTACCGAGTGGCCCATATAAAGTACCGGGTATAATATAAAACATTTCATGTCACTGGATGCTATAAATTATCACAGCTGATCGGGTCTGTTAGTTTTTGATAAAAATCAAGATACAAACCTGACGAATTAAATCATCGATATACAATATGTGATAAAAAAAGAAATACTATATAATATGAGGACTATTGAACCCTTAATGGTACAGTTTTGTGACATGCTTAACAGTTAACAAACAGTTAAATTCATCATCATCATCATGATCATGATCATATGATTTAATTGAATTTGAATTCATTCATAAAAGTGAATCATAATTATGGTAACTCACCATTTTTGTTGTATACGACTTGTGAAAGAGGTAACAAAATAATATAAAAAAACAGTTTATGTTTGATTGTTGTTGTTGTTCAAACAAACAGGAAATTGTTTGATACCGTTTTTATATAACAAACATGATATCTCACTCAATATTGTTATAATATAAAGCAAACAATAGACGTTTATTTAATTTTTTATTATCAAAACTAGCTTTTACCCGCATTGAAGCCATTTAATAAATATCAGAGATCACATTACTACTTATACCTCCAAGAGTACAAAGTTTCATGATGATCGATTCAGTAACTTTCGTGGTGAAAGCGTAATAAACAAACTTACATTCGCATTTATAATAGTAGGAGGGATATATCATTTAGATACCCAAAAACTTAATGTTCATTAAATACATTAAAAAATTATATATTACATATTTTAACACAAAACCAGTGTTAATTTTATTTGAGTTTTTTTTTAAATTAAAATAAATATTTGACGCTTATGAGGAAAATTATTTTACTTCATTTATTTAAATTTCATTACCAACGATCTTAAATTTCAATAAAAGTAGATATTCATTTATGGAGAAGTGAGGTTAGTTAACCATTTTAAATAATTACACTTGTTTCATGTTAAAAAAAACCATTTGGGCCATTTTTAACCCAAATTTGGTTTGTTTGTGAGGCTGGCTCCACACCTAACTTATTAAAATATATTTTGATATTTTGGTAACGATGATTGATGACAGTGTATGGTATGCTTTACAATTAAAAAGAATGAATATTGTTCAATTTACAATAATAATAATAATAATAATAATAATATAATAAATAATAATAAATGCAATTGATTTCCGGTCCAATTTTAGGATCCGTGTCATTGACGTTTAAAAATTGTAAATAAATTTATACAAAAAAAAAACAAAAAATTAATAATTATAACAATTTTATCAATGAATTTTTATTTGTTTGATTGAATTTATCTTAAATTATACAAAAAAAAAAAAGAGAATTTTTTTTATTTATTTATCTTTAAAATTATTTTGATTAAAAATTTATATTAAAAAATAAAAATTGATAAATTGATTTTTTATAAATAATTATGAAATTTTACAATTTCTCTAATTTATTTCAAAATAAAAATACTTGGTCAATTAATAATTTCAATTAAACTAATGATATAATTCAAAAATAATAATAATAATAATATTTACGGGTGCAATAATTGTCAGTTGAATATGACATTTGATTGTCTTAGATTGCATGGCTACTCAACAGTAATGTTTATCCCTCTTGGAGCCTGCTGACTTTCATAACAGTGTAATGATTGCTAATAAACATTCAATTCCAACATGAATTAATCGACTTGAAATGATTGTGTTATTTGCAACGCTACCTCTCGGACTATAAATAAATCTTAAAAATTTCGGATGTGCTGTGGAAGTCTCAATAAATCATGCCAACTCTTATTCTAGTGTTCCGATAATAATTGAGGTTGATTGTATTATTTATGAATTTCACTTTCAATAATTGATATAAACTTCCGGTTATTTTGATTAAATTTTTTTTTTTTAATCCAAAAACATGAATGGAATATTCCAAAACACAAAAAAACAAAAATAAATAGAAATGATGAATGAAAAAAGAAAGTTTCATTAATACAAAATTTTTTGGTCAAATATTTCAAATATCTTGTTTTTGTGTGCGTTGGACGAACAGACAGATGGACAGACAAACAGCCAATGCCACAACATACAGTATACAGTGTTTGGTCACACGCTTCCATAAATGGACGAAGCTAGCCAGCCAGCCAGCCAGCCCATAAACCAACCATATTTGAGTATTTTATTGTTTATGATCTGCTCTTTAATTTAAAATTTATTTTTGTTGTTCAACCTTCAAAAGAAATTTGGATTTTTTTTTACTTGTGTTTTTGTAAACATCAGACAGGTGAATAAATAATAAATCATTGCCGGAAATCAAAAATTCTGTTTTTTTTTTAATCACTTTCATTTTAAAGATGAACAAAAAATTTATAAAACTGGTATTGATTTTTATTACAATGTATTTAAAAAGTTTGCATTTTTTATTAAAACAAATGAAGCTAACAACTAATAGTATTAATGGCGTACTTACGGTTTTGAAAAATAATTTAGAAAATTTGGAAAAAAATGAGTGAAGATGTGCGCGCATCACCATCACACAAAATTCACAGGTTGAATGACACTTCAAATGGTACAGTCAGTTGTTATTAGGAAGTCATTATGTATTTATACGTATTGGAAAATCATATTCTCCTGATACAAAAAGTAATTATTTTTCACTCTCAATAATTATTTTTCACTCTCTAATGTCATGATGAAGAATTAATTATTTTTTAATATAGTATTTTGTGGAGTATTTAAACAAATAACTATGTTAGTTGTTATATTCACTTGCTTATATAATTTTATAGAATTTTGGTGTGACATTGAGACAGTTTTGATTTTATAATAAAAAAATGTTTTGAAAATTTTGTTTTAAGTATTAAGAAATCTAAATAAAATTATGTTATGTAAAAATTAGTCTAGACATTATAAATATGTATAAAATAAAAAACTATTGGTGTAGTCTTGTTGGTGGTAGTCTTATTATTATAAGTGTTTGATGTCGAAATTATAATGTCGAATACAACACCACTATTTGTATGTTTACTCAACACAACTCAATCTTATTTGAGGTTTGTTTACTCTTATTTACCATATACTGGTTCATACATTGAAATTTTTATACAATTTTATATAAAAAAAAAATTACATGCAAGGTAAAATCATTAACATTTAAAATTTTAATTTCGTCAAGTGATCAAAAATCATTTTATTATCACTAAGGCTACTCAATTCATAGTTTGCATAGATATAGAATGTGTCTCATAGTTTTAGATGTTAGCACTCTTAAAATTTTAAAATCAAAACTACGGTTCAACTGTGCCATCTTAAGATTTGCGAAAATTCACTTATTTATTGTATAAAAGATGAAAATTATTTTTCAATAGTTTTTACTTTTACGTCTATGATAGACTGTTTGTCAACTGTCAAATATGATAGATTATAAAAATATAGACAGATATTGACTATTGAAAATTAATTTTCAACATTTTTTATTAAGTCTATGATCGACTGTCTTTAAACTGTCATTAACTATGATAGACAAGAAAAATATAGATGGTCATAAACTATTAAAAATTAATTTTCAACAGTTTTTTTCTAAGTCTATGATCGACTGTCTATCAACTGTCATTAACTATGAGAGACTATAAAAATATAGACGAACTATTTAAAATTATTTTTCAACGTTTATTCCCTGGATTAGTGAATCTTTCGCAAACTTAACGATTAGCTCAATTGAAAATGGTTCAATTTTTTAACTATATTATTTTTCAAAAATAATGGCTGTGTTTATACATAATGAAAATGTTTTAAATCATACATTCCAGAATAAAATATTTCAAATTGACTAATTTCAATAAAATATCTTATAAAACTATTTTTGTTGAGATATTTAGAAAGTAAAAACGGATCTATTGTGTGTTGTGTGTTTTTGGAATTCGATCAAGGTCAGTCAGATACATTCATTTAAATAATAAAAATCAAAAAAATATAAATACAAATTTTAACAAATGATACACATAATATTTTAAATTTACAAATGTATTATTTATTTTTATCTTACAAAAAAAATCGGAAATTTAATATTAATAATAAAATAATTGTGTTTTGAATCAACCACATCTATCTACACGCAAGAAGAATTTTGAGATAATATTATTTAATAAGATTCAAATTTATTGTGGACAAAGTACGGTACATAAGATCTTAGAGCGTAAAATAATTCAAGCTCAAAGTTTGTGATTTCGAGAGCCACTCACTTCCTATTCAAATATTACTCGTTTTGACACAATACGAATTTTCACCATTTTACTCATAGGTTTAAGAAGATTTTCTTTTTCTATATTTACCAAAATTAAAACTTACCTATATTTATTAACATTAGAAAATGCTGGAATTATCTTAAGCGCTCTGCCACACTATAGTTTTTATCAACGCACCAACAACGGGCGATGAAATCAACGTGCATTTCAGTTTTTCATTGAGTTAAATGGAGCCTGTGTCACGGACGTTGATTTCAACGCACGTTGATCAAATACTTAGTGTGGCACAGCACTAAGTTAAGTACCAAACAAGTGTATCAAGTTTTTTTTTCTACCCTTTTCTACAGTATTTTGTAATCAATAGAAAGACTGCAATTCAACGTTCAACGTGCATTGTAGATAAACGTACGTTTTGTTAAACTCTAGTGTGACAGCTGTTGTATATCAGTGTGACAATAGACAGCTAGAATGGACGTTGGTTTTAACGCACGTTGTTAAAATAAACACTAGTGTGGCAGAGCACTAAGTTAAGTACTGAACAAGTGACAGTAAGTGAATGAATGAATGAAGTGACTTACCTTGAAGGATGCACATTCCATTTGTATGAATCGATTTGATTTACCTTTGCTAGGTGGTCTCTGGGTACGTTCCTATGGATTTTTTAAAAACTACTCAATTATTAACATGAATAAATAGTTTTTTTTTAATTACTAATAATAAAAGATGTTAGATATTCAGGTATTATTATTATTATTATTATTATAGATGATTGTTTTGTAAATGGTTTGTTTGCTGGTTAACATGGCTGCTGCTGCTGCGGCTGATGTTTTCAGCTCTTATTTTTGTCCTATATACATACATTTACATAAAATATGAGATTATTATCAACATTCTTAAACCTAACCTCTAAATACTTCTTCTATAATATTTATTTTATAAAATTTTATTGAACAGGATCTAAATTTATTGTAACAATTTTTTAAATAATTCCTTTTTAATAATGGCCACACAAAATAATTTTTACTTAAATAAGTGAAAAATTTCTGTGGTAGTAAGATGACTTTGACGCCGAATTTTACCTATTGTGTCTAAACATTTTTTTTTCGATATCATCAATGATATTTAAACGACTGTACTATAATCGAATTTTGTTTATAAACAATTGATTTACGTGAACAATAGTATTCTATCATTTGATTGGTTGTTGGTTTCAAGGTTAAGTTTACTATTATATATAGAGTAAGCTGCACTCCGGTGCATTATTTATATATTTTTAATATAATAAAAAATGGAGACGAGATATTACTAAGCATTAATAAGATCAAGAATTTAATGCATGATCATCGGACAAATATCTAAACTCGGGAAATAATTCATGAAAATTTACAAATTTACAAAATTAATATTTATTTAGAAATTACCACTTTCGAATCAGATTTTTTTCGAGCAACAGTAAGATCTTAATATTCGATCAACTGTTTTTGAGGGATGGCGGGGTATTCAGAAAAGGTGGGACTACTATTTCAATTTATATTTACCAGGTTTGAACTAATTTTTACCATTCAAAATTTTGATTCTTTTAACGTTCAGAGAGAATTTCGATTATGGTAATAATTAATTATTGATCAATAAAAAATTAATTAAAATTGATAAATAATTGATTCTTAATCCTAGGAATCAGAACAGGATAAGTTGCAATTAATTGGAAATATGATTGTTGAATTTTCAAAGAAATTGATTCATAATTTTGCATCAATGATATTCAATATCTTTTATTGCATGCAGTAAGGTGTTAAAATCAATTACCTAGAATCATTTTTTAGTCATTAATATTTTTTAGAATTGTTTTAATAGAAAATTTTATTATTATGACTAATCAACATTTATATAGACCGGTTGAGTTAATGACAACGCTGTTATAAGTTTAGTCACAGAGGCAAAATGATATTTTAGCTAAAAAAATCATATTTTGTAAATATAATTGTTTTAATATGTCAGAGTATATTAATTTTAGTCTCAAGTTTATAACAATAGGTAATATTGACCGCAAAAACAAAATTTTGGTACAGTTTTCATAGAAACACCTAATCGTCTATTTACGATTGTTTGCTATCACAATAACTCAAAAACAAAAAGAGATAACGAGCTAAAATTATGAGATAACAAGACCAGTCCATTGGATCCAATAGATCCTTGATCTAACTTTTATTCTATAAAAGATAGAAGAAAAATTCTAAAACAAAAAATGTTTATTGTTTTGATACAAACAACTTTTGTTTGAACATTTTTTTCGTAAAATATTTGAATTCTGTAAAATTTTAGCTCAAATTTGGCTACACATATTGGTAATAACAATTTATATTATTTATTGTATAGACTGGATATTTTTAGTAATTTATTTAAAATAATTTAAGCAATTATATATATGTCAAGTATCTAAACAATTAACTCTGTTAGTTATCTGTCACTTGTTTAATATAAATATTTATTACAATAATTTTAATGATTCTTGATCTGAGTTTTATAAATTTTCCCAGATGTTGTATTTTTTTTTTTAACTGTGTTGTGGTAGCGCCATTTACCACAACAAATATCTATTAGCACACCAATTTAGATCTGCTAATGCACTACAATTATTTATAGCTTATTACTAACTTATAGTTCTAAGGAAATAATGAATTTATTTTTTAAAATTTAATTTGAATCATTTTTCATAGAAATTTTTGTATTAAATTTTTTATTTAATTTTTTGAATTTTAATTATATCGGAAATTTATTTATTATTGAGTCATTTTTCACTTATCAAGGAATATAAGATTTTTTAAGAACGTTGCCAATAAAAATTGCATACAAATAATTCAATTAGAATAAAATAACTAAAAGGACTGGAGAAGGATCAGTCAACACAGTCAATAAAGCTCAATTTGATTTACACATTAAGTGTAACATAAATCATAATAAACAACTTCAATCTGTGAATTTTGTGTGACGGTAATGCGTGCAAATCTTAAAATTTCACTCTTATCAGTTTTTTCATAACACGCCTAAAGAAGTATTACTTTAAAAATACGATTTTTGTTACATTTATGATTGCTTTTATTATAGAATTCTCATTTTTAGTGTCAATTCTCATTAATATTTGAATAAAAACATCGTTTTAAATATAATTAATAATATCGATTTTAAAATATTTAAATAATATTTTATATTAATTATAAAAAAAAATTATACAATGTATGTTTTAAATGTTTAAACTATGAGTCATTATTTAATTATTTTTTAATTCAATTAAATTATAAAATTATTTATTAGATATTTAATTGTCAATAAATAATAAAGTTCTTTTTTTTAAATTTTATAAAAAATACTTTTTAAAACTAGGTGAACATTAATAATAATTGATTTTTTATTAAATTCTTACCAATTTTTTTTTATATTAAATTCTAACTAATCAATATTTATTAATATTAGTAATTAATTAAAAAATAATCACATATTTTTATTGAATATGTGATTTAAGTTCGTTCACTTTTATTATGAATAAAATCTTGACTCAATTAGATTACAGCTTGTTGAATCAATATTGTATCTTAAATTTGTTTATGTTATACTTCTTTTAGCGTTTTGAAAAATGTTTTGTTTTGATGAGATTTCTGTTTCTGTATGAATGCCGTTTTTTTTTTTATTTACAAATTAATAGAAAATAATTATTAAAAATACAAATTAGAAATTTTAAAATGATAAAAATTCCTATCATTTTATTTATTTATTTTTTTTTTTTTGAAAATATTTTGAATGAATTAAAATTTTTAATTCAAACGGAAACTTTGATTAAGTAATTAAAACGGTTAATTTTTTTTTTCTTTCTTCAAATTACCATTAAAGTAAAACTTAACAACACACATGTATAATAAACAAGAAATAATATCTATTTAATGTAAAGTAATGCGATCACGGTACCATCAATTAAAAGTGAAATATCAGTAATTAAAATCTACTATACATAGTAAAAAATGGGTACCTGTACGTTATGTAAGGAACATCAAAAATGTAAATACAGCAGAATCAAGAGCAAAAAAAAAAGTATCTTCCTCCTGTCCTATACCTACCTATGCGAGTGAAAAATATTAACTATTTGTATCAGGAGAATAGGATTTTTTAATATATAATCAGTTCCTAATAAACCTAATAGTCATTTAAAGAAATATCTATTCTGTAGCCAACCAACTTCATCACCTGTCCTTTTTATGGAATCGTGTGCGCGCAACTCATCCAAATTCACTCTAATCCAAACGCGCCAAAAGGAGTATAACTTCAAGAAAGTGTTTTAATCATGATCAATTTTTTAATTTGTACTAGATTTAGGGGCATTTATTTAGAGGCATTTTGAAACTTTATTAACTAGGTATTTTCTTCTCAACTCAAATACAGCTTCCTCAAAATTATCATCTATCCAGTGATGAAATAAGAATCCTAACGCAGTACCGTGATCGTTCTCATTTACGTTGTATCAGTATAGAAAATCAATAAATATTGGAATTTCTTTCATTCATAACTTGTTTTGAGTTGTTTTTGTTAATTTGTAAAAAAAAAAATAATTAATTGATTTTGTAAAAATTAGGTTTGTAAATAAAATTATCGATAAAGTAGTTAACTACTTTACACACACACACAGATGTGATTGAATTATAAATTTATGTTTTGAGAGACAAAAAAAAAACAAATATTTTGTTTTTAAAAAAATTGATTATTATAAACAAGTATTTGTAAACTTTATGGTAATTTTAATTATTAAATATTACTTTCAAAATTACTATATAGTACGGGAGCCTGTAAACATACTATGACATTTAGAAATATGGGGTACTTTTGTATTTCACTTTTTTCATATTACTTCAATATGTTTTCGATTGAAAATTAGGCTGCTTTTTCGATATTTATTCAAAATAATATGAAAAAATTAATATTTTAAATCTATTTTATTTTATCTAACATCTCATTCTTGTCCTCGCCCATAAACAGTTTAAATTCAAACAGTTTATTTTTAACTTTATTACAAATTACTTTTGATGACGTAGATATTCATTATATACAGATGATTAGAATGAAAACGGTGCAAACGGCCATTAGTATGAAATAACAAGAACATTATTAGTTGTTAGTTGAATGAGAGATATGATGAGATCTTTGATGAACACAAACGGACCTTATATTAGTGAACCAAACAGACTTTGTATGATATCTGTTTTTTAAGACTACTTAGATATCAATGAAATTGTTTTTTTTGTAAATATTTCTTCTTTCAACTTTCTTTTATCTTTCTCTAAATAAATATTAATTTTTTTTTCTTTCATTCATAATAAAAATACATTATTTTTAATATTTTTTTTTTTATTAAATATTTATAAAAAAAAAGATCTTTTTTAAAATTTGTATTTGCATCGTATCGTGTTGTTCTATGTTTTGAATTGATTAGAGTAGGACATAGAGGTATTTGATTATACAAAAAAAAAAAAAAACTAACACGGTGGCTAATTTTTGGTGGCTATTTAAAGTTGATTTTTTGTAAATTGTGAGAAAAATGCTTTTGAAGTTGATTTGACAAAAAATACACATTACAGTAAAACATATTTAAACATCAAATAGAATTTTTTTGTCTATTATTGGCACTGTATATATTTTTTTAAATAGGATTCGAATTAATAATAATTGAAATATTGCGTTAAAAAATTTCATTGACAGGCCTGCCCCTTTGATTGGAATGCTTACTTACAATTATAATACCAGTAATAATAAATAAATATGAATCTAAAATTAAATTTATTATAAAATCGTTTAGTTATTTCGTTGATTGTGTTTTGATTTGATTTATTTGTTAATAAAAATTCTTTTTTAATATTATTATTATTATTATTAAATTGTATAATTAGTATTCAATGGTCGTTTACAGTTTACAGTTTAACAAACAGTCTATCACGTACAAATAATGTTACAATTTCTTAGAATTATTTAAATTCAATTAAATTTAAAGAAAAAAAATTAATTGAAGATAATAACTAACAGAGTTAATTGTTTAGATACTTGACATATGATTGAATATCATTATTTTGGACTATTTTTAATAAGCATTGATAAAATACTTAATAAATATCCAGTCTATACAGTTATATAAATAATATTTATTGTTATAATTAATTTGAGGTAAAATTATGGAGAACTCAAAACATTTTACATTTCAAACAAAAGTTGTTTGTTTTAATTGTAGTTGTTTTCTCGTTATTTCAGATCAAACCAAATTGATTTCGTATTTTCGTATTTTCCTACATCACTCATATATTAAATAAAAACTGATGACATATATTTATTATAATATTAATGACGTATTTTGTACAGTTTTAAGTGTGATTAAGATAATTAAAGGTACTTATCTAAAAGTATTAAAAATTATTATTAGTTTTTTGTTATCTTTATGTATTATAAAAATTCCTATTGTTTTGCATAATTTTATGTCAGTTGATGGTCGCGTCATTGTGGAACCTAATAGACTTATATATTTATGTGTGTGTGTGTCTATAGTCTATAGTTTAATTGTAAGCTACCTTGCTGCCTTGTATTGCCTTGCCTTGCCCCTTACCTGTGCTTACGTACCTAATTAGCTCTAAGTCTAATAATTATAGAGTACTTACAACGTGTGTGTAATCTATTGTTTTAAATATCATGTAATCATTTAAATTAAATATGACTGCTGAACTCTATACAAGGAGTTCTGTGAGCGATGGACCTCACCTTGTATAGATAATTCTAGTATTAAAAATATTGTTAGTTAAAGTAAAAGGTTATAACCAATAATTTATAACGGCATTTAAGAATTCTTTATATATTTTAATTGATAAAATACTACCTTGCAAGTGGAATAAAGATAGAAACAGCTTATATTAAATAGAGATAGAAAATCAAAAGTATTTATCAATGATGGATACGAATGAATATAGCTATTATGTACATGATTTTATTAAGGTGTGCATACACTATACATGTTTTACAATGCTTATAATAGACATAAAACTAAACTCTTTGTTTGAATGTATGAATGAATATATTTAGAATGTAACAAGTATGGCTCAATAGATTTATATTTTCTACGATTTCAGTCTTATAAACATTTTTACGCGAGTAAGCGTACACTTAAAACAACAAATATTTTTTATTATGTCACAAAAACAAAAACCATGAGTGTACTTTAGATTGCATGACTGAAGTAAAAATTCCTTGGCTCCATGTATTTTTATACAGTTTCTCGTTCTATCTGCACTAACTTATATCTCAGCATTCAAATTCCCTCTCATCCAAAAGAAGTATAACTTCAGAAATTGGTGTAAGTGGGATGAGAAGTAATCAGGAAAGTCCCCTTTAACAATTTATAGTAATCATTTTAAAAAAGGCACTGGTAAATCCCCGTAATTTGTTTTCATATCGCTTCTACTGACTGTTAAATAAACTATTGCAGTCAACATCAGTTAATAAAAAACTTAATAATAAGATAATAATATTATTTATAAATAAATAAATAATAAATTTTATAAACAATAAGCAAGCAATAGACAATAAACATTCTTTTGATATTATTTTTTTATTAATTATTACCGACATTACAATTCTAAACACAGATGTCAACACACTAGTTTTAACAATATGTAATTAATTTATGTGATTTCATTATAGAAACTTAACTGTTTGATGTCATCTAATAATTATATATTATTACTCTCAAACATATGGGAATTAGTTAGCAGTTATGATTTGATGGTTTCTTAGAATCGAATTATTACTTAAATATATTTTTATTGATAAATAATAAATTATAGGATCATGTAATATTGTAGAGTATATTAGGAAGGGATACTGCAACCCGTGATCCTTCTATCTAGATCTTTTGGTCTTCTGAACACTCCTGGAGGCAAACATGTATTCTACCACAAGATGACAATTATATTACTATTATGTTGTTGGTGGAAAACGGTTTGTTCGTTCTTATTCAAGCTAGAACTCTAGTCTGGATTCGAGTCCGCAACCTCCAGTCAATTAGGTGAAGGTATTATCCGGTTTACTTAGAAACTATTATATAAAATTTTGTAGAAAAACTTTGTGAATTGCCTGATGGTCTAAGGTGCTCTCAATCTATGAAGAAGTTCCTTTCATCAATTTTTCACAGTACAAATACAGTTCTGAGGCCAAAAATTTTGTTATGTGATCAGACCCGATTCAGTCAGTTAGTAGTCTCTGACTGTCTGTCTGTCATAAAGATGTACATAATATAATTGTATGTGAGAGACTGGTGTGTCAATTGGTGTGTCCTCGTTTTGAACGAATGAATGTCCTCCATGTCTCCATTATGTCTATGTCTATGTGTCTGAGTTCTATTTGTATATTTGTAAATATAGATATGTTTTATAGTGAAACCTATCTAAATCATTAAACAAATCTTAATAATGTTCATTGAGATTTTCAACATTATCTAAGTAAAAAATGTCTTCCTTTAGGTGCTAGATGTTTGGAGTAACGGTGTTTAATTCGCCCGCAAATAATTGTTGCTGGCTGTTAAAAATAATAAATAATTAAGGTAAAGTGTAAGAGAGTTAACGCGTGGCATCATTTGTCAGACGAGAATAGCGATTGTCGGATATTTGTTGGAGTATTTATTTTAAGTCGTCTCTATTACTTCCCGGTGGTTGAGAACACTAACATTCGACGCACACGCAATGGCTTTAAAATCGTCACATAGCCAGCAATTTTAATCCTCGTCTGACAAATGATGTTACGTGCTAACTGTCTTTCACTCTAGCTTAAATATTTATTATTTTTTACAGCCAGCACTTCTTATTAAAGATAATTTAATTAAAAATACTGGCGGGCAAATTTTGATAGGTAACCTGATAAATATATATTCTCCTAAATATAAATAAACATAAAAATTTGGTTTTAAGCAAAAACACGATGAGCGAAATAATCCTGTAGCGGGATCTTTCACGAACCTCATCATATGAGTAAGCTGACCAAAATTTGAGCTCTTAATATGGTCTTAAGTTGTTGTAATGCGACTTTCTTCTCGAAAATTGTGAATAAATTAAAATAGATTAAATTCGAGCCATGAAAATGATCGATCAATTATAAGAAGCCATGTTGAATTTGAAATCTGCAAAGTGCATATCTTGGTAATTTGATATTTGAGTGGGAAATTGGTTGAAAGAGACTGAGAACTTATTAATATAGGTTTTTGTGCAAAACATATCAAGCTTTGTTTTAAGCTTTCAACGAAACTGGTCACATTTTAGCTTGCTCAGAAAAAAAGATAGACAAATCACTTACTCTAGTCCAGCCCGTAAGGAATTTAAACAGTCAAACAATCCTTAAGCTTCTCTTTACATATATACAATTATTTTATACAATTTTTAAAGAAGTTTAACTATAAAACATATCATATACAACACACAAAAAAAAAGAATTATATATATATTTTTTTCAACTAACACTTTCAAATACACAAAATAATATACATAAAAATATTTTGTCTGCGGTTCCCTTCTTGGGGCCTCTTTATTTGCAACGAACTAACGCGAATAATATACCAAAAAAAAAAATTTAGATATCGGAAAGTGTTTTTTGTACAATATTTATATTAAATATATTTAAAATTATAATACTGACGGACGAACAGACAGACTTTATTATGTGTGGTTTGGGCTTGAAATGAAATCTTAGCAAAAAATTTAAATTTTATAGAAAAATGAATACAATTTAAGTTATTTTAAATCAAAATTGATATAAAATACAAGCAAAGATAACTACTAATAGAGTTAATTGTTTAGATACTTGACATATATGGTTCAGTATCAATGTTTGAACTATTTTAATTATTAGCATGTATAAAAGACTCTAAATATCCAGTCTTATATATAATAAATTTTAATATGCTGTCTGTAGTAGCTTCAGAATTTCTGATCTAACATCATAAGATTTTCTAAAATATGCCATCTGTTAGCCAAAAAAGTAATTAATTAATTTAAAGTAACCGTTAATTACAGTCATTTATATTACAAACGTCATTGTGACTCTATTATTGTATTATTTTATTTTATTTACTAATAAAATGTAAGCCATTGAACATTTAAATAAATGAATAAATCGATTTATACAATAAGTCATCATCATCCATTTTGATATTCCCACAAAAAGTATAAAATAAATATTCAATTAAAGCTCATAGAATGCGCTACAAGAACATAGATCGGACAGACACGAATCCAAAGGTATATATGCACGCACATACTTAAGATTTTCTTCTAGGACTGTCCAATAGTGTGCATTGACCATCAGATTTTCTGATAGTGTGCAGCCGCGCTCTTAGCTGTAATGTTGAACTAATGCTTGTTACAGACTTCATATTGTGAATATTATACCAACTTGAAATGTATTTTTGCTGAATACAGAATTAATATTCTCTGATATTGAAGTTTAAACAATTCAGGTCACTTCATCATGATGTTGTGATGTTATGAATGTAGTAACCACGATGTAGCAGTCATCTTAACTAACTTAATATTTATAAAATTTGATTCATAAATTCTGTAATTTGTTTTTTTATTGACTTAAGTTAAGGTCAGACCACACGTATCGGAGAATATCAAACAATATCTAACAACTGTGTGTCTGTTTGTCTGTCTATCTGTCTGTAAATAGAAATCTTATTGTAATTATCATTGATTGTCACAATAAAAATACATTGAATTCTCTTAATCACGTAATGCCTTCAAAATTGACGACTCTAAAACAAATAAATTTGGCTTCAAAATTTTTGATTATACTTCAATTGTGTCTTTGATATCGGAACTATTGTGTTCCTGTAATTCGAAATTCTAGTTTTTTTGCTCTGATTTCAAACGTTTTTATATATGTCGAAATTTTAGAAAATCTGGAGAGATTACGATATCCGTGGCGCCTCGATTTGACATAATACCAATTTTCGCCTATTTTTCGAGTTATCGACCCTTTTTTGATTATGGAAGTAATATGATGATATGGACGACTGTATATTACTTGTTATAATTTTGTGAATGATTTCATTAAAAATTACTTGGAAATTTCAAAGAACAAAGATCAGTTGTTCTCATTCAGATCAAATCTGACGATTAGAATTAATGGTGAAATAGTAGTGGGAGACGAATTTGTTCTGGTCTAGTTTTGAGCGCTTATTACAAGGTTTTAGAAATTCTTATAAAATATTAATGTCAATTGGGTCTTTATGTCTTTACACCTTTCCAAACTAAAAAATCACAATAAATTTCATCAAAATCTGCCTTGTAGTTTCTTACATTCTAGTGATCATTGGGTCAATCGGAGAACAAATGTTTTGGTCCAAGTGCGGTATTAACTTGCTTTTCAATATGGCGTATTGCCTGTCTTTAAAATATATTGAAATATTTCAGACACCTCCTATAAAGAAAAAATATCGTTAATAATCCCGAGGGAAAAAATTCTGAATTCGTATAAATAGGAACCTTTTCATTATGAATTGCGCACCACTGATATAGCAAATAACGAAAATTAAATATGGTGGTGGCCCCTTGAGGCCCCTTTTGATTTCATTTGATTATTTTATTAAAAAAAATGAATCATTTACAAAAATAGATTAAATCATACCTTTATTTAATATTTATATAGTCAGGGAAATAACAATTAGAATTTTCTTCCAAAAAAATGGCTTACAAACAAACTTAAAGCGGAAGTAAAGTGGTTAAAAAATTTACTAGATATCTGAGAACTTGTGATGTGTTTCGGGAAAATAGGTTTTTTGAAAAAATCTTCTAATTTAGTTGGAAAGATTCCGAGTTTGTTCAAATATTCGAGTTATTTTATTTAAAATTTGGTAAATCGATCAAAAAGGGTTGCATATTTTCTTTTCACTTCCGACTTTTTATATATGAAAATATTTTGCCCACTTTTAAGCTCTCCAATTAACTACGTTTTCAATGCTTTCAAAGATCCAAGAGTGTTCTCCAATCACTCTTACAATTAAAAATGTTGATTCGACCAAGTAAAGTTTGGGACCAAATACAATGTTTTTGTTACTTTATTTCCCTGATAATTGATGATTTTTTTATATAAAATTGAATTGAATTTTAAATGATATTTAAGAACCAGGAAGATAATTTTGGAACATGTTTATAAACAACACAAGCAGACTTGTAGACTTGCAGACCCGTTGTAGTGACTTGACTGATGGACCCGACCCAATCAAGGCAGACAACAAACAACAAACTTTTATATTATTGTATTGGTTGTTGAATTTATGAATTTTAATTATACTTTTTTTTTTTGAAATTTATTTATTTAAATCCAATGGCGTATTTTAAATAAATTAATTCCCAAATTCAAAATAATTTCTTTGCTTCGACGTCCAAATATAGGGCTTTCTATGTGATAATTTCGAAAAATAGGAGACTATGCACTAACGCCATCTGTTGATGTATACATGAATTAAATCGGTAAGTATGGGATTTTCTTGGCAAACAAAGAAGTGCAGTTTGAAATATATATAGTCCGGGAATAGAATATTTACGGGTGGAATAATTTTCAGATGAATATGACATTTGATTGCCTTAGATGGAGATTGCATGGTATTTATCCATGTCGGAGCCAGCTAACTTTCATAACAATGTATGACTGCTAATAAACACATTCAATTCCAATATGAATGAATCAACTTGATATGATTGTGTCATTTGCACCGCTACCTCCCGGGCTATTTATATTTGATAAGAGACCGTCACTGATGTGAATTATATGGAAGAGGTTATTGAATTGCTGAACAATAATTAGCACAAATATGAAGTGAGTGTGGTTTGTGTTTGGTCGGTCGTCTTAGCTTAGCACACCAGAGATTGGAGACCAGCTGTCTGCTACGGTCGTCAACTATTTGTATTGGTTGAATTAGCCAATCCAATCCAATCCAATCCAATGACGTCTGTCCACAACATTAAACATATAAACTTAGACATGACAGTCAGTCAGTATATGGCTAATGGGCCTCTGGCCTCCTATGGGGGCCGCCGCCCCCCTTCTCATTCATATCAATTTATTCACAAAAATTCTTCGTTTAAAAATCATATTCAGTTTTTTAATTTCATTAATCAATTTATTATAATTTATTGATTTTTATATTTTATTTTCATAATCGCTTTAAGGAGAAACCGAATTTTGGGGTTGAATTCAAGAAAATGTAGCTATTGCTTTTTTGGGGTTAAGTAATATTACTTAAAAGAAAAAATTTATGGAAAAAAAGGCAACAAACCATTTATTTTGTGATTTTGGATGAGAATGAAACATAAAACTAAATGAAGTTCAAGGTCATATTTAAATTATTTTAATAATTTAATTTTAAATACCTTTTTAAAAATACCTATAAAAGTACATGCAGCATACATACATAGATAGATTGTATGCGCGCACACACCTTGAATTCAATGGAATGCGCTTTGAATGCTGTTTGTTGGCTTCATTTTTATATTGTCAATATTGCCGCATCCATTCCAACATGTGGGCCTATTAGACCAAGAGGCCACAGTCATCAAAAGACACATGGTGAACACACAAATAGTCGAATTATTTTTATTGACGGCCTATTTTAATCACGGACAGTTAACAGTAATCATTGACAGTTCAATAATTTTAACAATTAATATAGTACTATATACAATAAATTTGAACCAACGTGTAAATCTTTTAACAAAATATGATTTTTACAATGATAAATGATATCACAGTTTTTCAATTTTGAAGTTATACTTCTTTAGAGTGTGCATCAACGTCACACAAAATTCACAGGTTGAAGTTGTGGCTATTATTTATGTAACACTTAATGTAAGAAAATATTGATTTATTGAATTTAATCATGAATTTAAACTGAGCTTTATTGACACTGTGTTGATTATCCTTCTCCAGTCCTTTTTATTATTTTATTGTAATTAATTATTTGCACTTATCAGTTGTTCTAATTGTGAAATCATTCAACTGTCAGTCGTCGTCAAAAAAATTAATCTGCTAAATTTCGTAACAACTTAAGGATTAAATGTCCTTTCTCTTATATAAATACTAATATACATTATATTATAAATACATTAAATACTATTATCTGTTCCAATAAAAGTAATTCTTGAAACCAGATAAGATGAAGTGACTTTTAAAACAGTGGCCTCCTAGTCTATATTTCTTTGTCTGTCAAGTGAATGTTCGTTGCGCGCTGTGCTGTGCTGTGCTGTGCTTTGCTGTGCAATGCTTCTTAAATAAATTATATCCAATAAAAATATTATATTTAATTATGTATTTCTGCTTTTTACATTTATTTTGTTTACTTCCATAATTGTATTTGATATGTGATGTTTCACTAATTATTTACTTATTATACCTTATTTTTATGCTTCTATGTTTGTTCCATGACTGTAACAATCTATCATATTCAGCAAAATTCCGGTATAGTTGTAGAGATTACGATATTCGTGGCGCTTATTCAAAAGTATTAATCTAGAGAACTCGAGATTTTTTGAATAAATATAGATTTATTGCCCCAATTTCCTAGATCAAATTATTTTGTATTTTTATAATTATGTATTTCGACTACAAGTTAGTCATCATCAGTATGAATTAGCTTATTGTAATGATTCTCTGAGGAGATGTTACTCGATGCTAATTTGATGACGGTTTGAACGAAATACAAAATAATTTGATCTAGGAAAATTGGGGCAAACAATCGAAAATTATTCAAGATCAAATAGCTTTTGTTAGTTCCAAAGTATTGAATTAATATTGTGAACAACTATATTATCATTATGGAAGTGACTTGAATATTTGAATAAGAAAAGTTTTTTAAAAATATTTTGTTAAAAAGAAATGATGTTATCAATAAATAATTATTTAACTATTTTTTATATTTAGAAATTAGATATTTACTGCTGTTTAGTTTATGAATGAATACGTTTGCATTAAGAGTTCCATTTGCATTGCGTGTATCTTATTCATTTCATATATTTTATTATTTATTTACAGTAGAGTCTTGATTTTTATCAAATAATATAACATATTAAAATCAATATAATAATAAATCCTAAAGAATAAGTAACACGAATCTATAATATAAAAATATGTTTCGCTGAATATGTTGTTGCTAAGTGCAAATCTCAAGAACAGTTGAATTGATTTCGCTAATTCTTTTTGTTAGACTTCTAATTTTAAAAAATACTGTTTTCATTTCACTTGTTTATTTGCGTGTGGACTGCCTAAGCTTCGAATCCGTTTTAGCCAATTCGACGGAGGATTCACAGTTCACCGAAGGTCATCAAATTTTAATCATTCTAAAATAATATTCTACAAACTTTACCGGAATGTGTATAAAACCTAATAACCAATAATAACCACAAAATTTCTATGATACAGAGCTAAGACCGAAGGATGCCCCGTGAGTCAAGGGCCAAGATACCACGTGTACCAGCTATAAATTGTTATATTCACTTTATCTAAATTCCAATCAATAATCAGAACTCTACTGTATTTTTTTTGTAATGTACACATTGAATGAGTTAAGTTTTGTTTGATATTTAGATAAATAGATATTTTGAAATTAGTTCAACGTCTTTAAAACTATTTTTTAAATTATCATAATAATAATAATAATTAAATATTAAATATTATTTATTTAAACAAAATACTTTTTTTTAATTTAAACTTAAAACAAATAAAAAACTTAGAGTTTAAGAGAATGAAGTTTTATTTAAAGAAAGTATGCCAGGAAAACAGGAGAATTCAGAGTTGTTTTATTTAATATGTTAGTCGATTTTTTGATGTACCTTAATCGTTAAGGTAGATATTTAAGGATTAAAATAATCACTATTAATCATATTTTAGTGAAAATACAGATGATCAATAAAAACATTATGAAGCGTATAAACGCAAGCACCATTCTGCCCTTATAGATTTAGATTTAAATAGTTTGTGTTTTGAATTGAATTCGAAGGTCAAATAGATTTTATTTATTTTTGTTTTTACAATAAAAGCATTGACCTAAATTATTTAAATATTTTTATTATTACCAACAAAACAACCAACCATTATTATATTATTTATTTATTTATTTATTTATTTATTTATAATGTTTATTATTTACTACTACACACAGTCAGTCAGTCAGTCAGACTCAGATCAAAGAGTCAAAACAAACTGAACAACAAACACTAACAATACGAGGATTTTTTGAATAGAATTATTAGCAGGCATTGATTAGAATCAATAGACATCATCAAAGAAGAATTAATTGATTAACAATATTTAATTGAGTGTTTTTTTAATCACTGATATGGGAAAATACGAAAAATAAAAATTGGTATTGCTCTGAAATAATGAGAAAAACAACACAATTAAAGCCCTTTATTCCCATTATATTTATTTATCACCTTAGTGACGACACTTTAGTTCAAATTATAGTTTTTTATTTCAAATAATATTAATTTGTTTTTATTCAGATTATCTTTTCTCACAACACCATGTTCATTTCTTTCTTTGGTAAATCATTGTCATCTGGTGTAGCGTGTTTCCACATGTTCATATCATAGTACTCTGTAGAAAGCGCGGTAAAATTCAAAGTCTAATATTTAAATATTTAAAAACAGTAATTGTGTAATTATTTCATATCATATGCATTTTGAAAATAGTCTTCCCATTTTGATTCATTGCTTATATTGATTGTCTATTTAAAATGCATGCAAAAAGTGTATTATTTTTCTTAAATCTCTAAAAATTAATAATAATTTATGAAAGTTTGGGTTTTGAAGGTCCGTGATGACGATAAAAATGTTTATTAGTGCCAAAAATTACTTTAAATGCATTTTAAAAGTGCTTTTAAATAAAATGGATCCAAAAAAATGAATACAAATTAATGAAACTCTGGTTAAATAGCGGTTTCTGAGTTCGCTAATTATGATTTTAACCGATTTTTTTTTCTCAAATCGATCATTTCCATACCTATAAATATAATTAATTATATTCCATTTTTATTTTTAATCAATTTAAATTAATTCCAAAAATAATTAATTAAATAAATTGGATTAAATGTACTCTTTTTAATTTAGAATCCAATTTCCATACTTTGAAAATTTGGATTTGATGAATTTTAATTAATTTTTTTTTTTTTATCTGTTATAATTTCAGAAATCTTGCATTGGGTATTGGAATACAAAATTTTCCAGAAGGATTAGCTGTTAGTTTACCATTACAAGCAGCTGGTTTTTCAACATTACGAAGTTTTTGGTAAGTTTTAAATTTAAATAAATCTTAGTAAGGTGAACTTTATGATAGCAGATCAATAACTTTCACTTTTTTTATTATTGTAATTGAAAATTCATTCAGTAAAAATTGTACAAATTTGTGGTTGTTCGATACCTAATAAAATTCAATAGCAATTTTCCGCATTTTATAAGGTTTTGCACAAAAAAAACAAAAGATCGTGCTTCGAAACGAGGAAAAAATTTCTTAAGGTGGAATTCCACTGAGGCCACACTGTACAACATATTGCTTCATATTTATTACCTAATGACTTTGTGTCATACAAAATTCAATTAATGTCCCTTGCGATATTTTGTTGCCCCGCGTTGCATACAATTTTCCGTACTTGAGGGTACTTTGCGTCTAAAACTATAGTCACATGCAACACATTCTTACGTTTGCTAGCTAGATCCACACGGACCCATAATGTTCACATAATAATGGTTTTTTTGTATCGTAATCAATTTTATAATAATTTGTAAATGATTTACAAAACATAAATATATTTTTATACTTGCATACATCGATACGTATCATCTATCAAGTATTTACCAAAAACAACAAAGCCATTGACCTGGTTTCATTTTTAATGTTAGCTTCTTAAACACAACACATTCATAATATTCTAAGTTTTTTTTTTGTATATAATTTATTAATAAATATATTATTTTAATAAACATATCAAAATAATATTATTGTATATATATATATATATATACAATATGGTAATTTAATTATGTCCTATATGAATTCTATTATATAATATGTGCTATGTGGTCTATAAATAGCACAAATTATGTTAAATACTGTTTATTCAGCAAAGAACATAACATTGAATTCGTATAGGACATAGTTTAATTGCCAAACTGTATAGAATGTTTAATAAAATATAATTTTTAATAAATTATAAAAAAAATTTATAATTTATAAATGATGATTAACTGGAGAAAACTGTAAATACATATTCATTTTTGAAGTTATACTTCTTTAGACGCGTTGTGAAAAAATGATTAGAGTGAAATTTTAAGATGCGTGCACATCACCGTCACACAAAATTCACAGTTTGAAGTTGGTTGTGATGATTTTATGTTACATTTAATGTAAGAAAATATTGATTTACTGAATTGAATCAAGTTTAAACTGAACTTTATTAACTGTATTGACTTTTCTTCTTCAGTCCTTTTAACTATTTTATTGTAATTAATTATTTGCATGCAGTTTTTTAATGATGTCAAACAAGTATAACTTCTGACAAGTTGAATGAAGTCACGGGTAAAAGTTAGTGCTGTATATAAATTGCGTCATATGCCATGCCATTATTTATCAGCTGAGCTCACAATCCAAACCGTAATGTATTTTTATAAATGATTTCAGTTAAGTGATTATCGCGTTATGTTTTAACTAAAAATAAACAACTTAAGTGGTATGCGACGCATATTTATTTTTTATGCGTATCGTATATGTTATGCGTAGCGGTCCAATCTACAGTACAGGGTGGTCTTTTTAATAGACCCACATAAATATCACCGCAATTAAGTTATGAATAACTAAAATTAATTGTTAAATCAAATGGATTAAAATCGAAAGAGCAAATCGGGAGCAATTTATTAGCTGAGATATAAGGAAAACGGTTTTTGTAATTTTGATTGCAAATAATTAATTAAATAATTACCTAATGACTGCAATTCATATTCTGATAGAGGATTTTGGGACCAATTTTTTAAGATTTGGTTCAATAAATTGTATTAAACTTCCACGCTCATACCCAATACGTTACATTTTAAAACAAAAAACTTAAAGTTAATGATGTCATAATTGCGATTAATAATAATTCATGGACCTAAACTAAATGCGATTGGATGCCAATTGAAATTTTGACTACACCTGAGCCATCTTGTAAGTTAAAAGTAACCATTTTAAACTAGACTGAGAGTATTCCCGTTTAAATACGTGTACGTTAAATAGACCACCCTGTATAACTCTCTAAACCTCTCTTAAGTACAGCTGAATAGATTAGTGTTGTTTTTGAAGGTTTTTTTTTTTTTTTTTTTAATATAAACATTCTTTTTAAAATGCGTAATTCTTTTATTAACTAATAAAGAGTTTATTTTTTATGTTTGCCAGAATATTACTTAGTACAGTTAAACCTGAATATGCAACACTTGAATAAATTAAGTAAAAAATGTTTATATTCGATGTGGTTTCATGGAACAAAAGCTTTATCTAAACTTTTGTTATTCTATCGTCATATTACCTCTAGTTTTGCCACAAAGCTTTGGGTGTCTTACACTTTATTCTAGTGATTTTCATCTAGTTTTTTTTTTCAAAAAATGGCTCTTACGATTTTCTTTGAATTTTGTATATTTATAGAACATTTAAATCGGAACAAGTTTTAGTTGACACATTTTGCTGAGAAAATTCAAATAAGAGCGAAAAACTTCCAAAATCAATAAGAAAACCATTATGACACACGACAACTCAGTTTGGTTTATTTGGTTCTCGTGATATTTTGGAACCGATTTATACGTGTGCATAGATACGCAATGCATACGAATAACATACGCACGCACACAAATAAATGCTCATTAATATAAAAATAATAATAGACTTTGTACAAAATAAAAATAAAAAAAACAGGTCAGGTCATGTAAAAAATGTTAGATTTCATTATTTCATTCATAAATAATATTTATTATATATATATACATGGGCTTCACAATTGTATGGTGCGGTAGGCGGGGCAGTGGAGGGTGGCTGCATGTTAGCAAGACCCGAACATAGTATTTATTTGCTACTAACAAATTTATCTAGCAGTAAAAATGATTTATTAGTTTGACATTTTTAATTTTGTTATGAATCAAAAAAAAAAGTTAGTTTTTTGTAATGATAAAAATAAATTTTTATAAACAATTACGTCAATCGTACCAATATTATCAAGTGACAGATAACAACAACTAACAGTGTCAATCGATTAGATACTCAACTTATTGTTTAATGTTGGTCATCTTTAATTATTAGCATTTATAAAAACTCGAAATACTTATTAGTTCATACAGTCATAAAGATATGTATAATAATTGTAAATAATTTTTACTTAAAATTGAGCCGTTCCTTTTGTATAGTCCCCAGCACACAGCTAATAAGTATTATTATAGTGTGAGACGTCTATAATGTTTTTATATTATCTGTTACAGGTATGGACAACTAAGTGGTATGGTTGAACCACTGTTTGGTGTATTAGGTGCATTAGCTGTATCGACAGCCCAACCATGTCTACCGTATGCGCTAGCATTTGCAGCTGGTGCTATGATCTATGTTGTTGTAGATGATATTATACCTGAAGCTAATACCAAGTAAGTGACAATGATTTTGTATAGGATTTTGTATTGAAAAATAATCAGTGTAAAGAGTTAATACTTAATTATGCTAATCGTCGAGAATTCTTAAAATCAATCCACTAAAACTGGGTTCTGAGGTAAAAACCTTATAGTCTGGGAGGTAGCGTTGCATTTTTCATGATGATTTTAGGTAGATCAATTTTCGATTTTATTGAAAGTTGATAATCGATTGACGGTTCAGCAAGCGCACCCAAGGTGGAGGAATAATAAAATATGTTTCAGGTCGCTTGAAATTAATAATAAAGTTTCAATAATATAATAAATTTAATTGGAATAATTGAATCAGCTGAATATGACTGTTGATTGCCTTAGATTGTATGGCTTCTGTGCAGTAATTTTGATCCTGTAGGAGCCAGCTGACTTTCATCACAGTGTATGACAGCTACTAAACATTCAATTCAAACATGAATTAATCGACTTGAAATGATTGTGTTATTTGCAACGCTACGTCCCGGACCATAATTGTACTCGGCTACACATAATTTCCGTTGTATGTCATCATTCAAGTAATAAAAATTATTTTTATTAAAAGTATTTGATTGGTATTTTCTAATAATTATTTAAATAAATAAAATATTTAATAAATAATTAATAATTTTATTCCAAGAAATAAACTATTATTTTAATAATATTAAATAAATAAATAATATGCATATAGGTTGATCCATTAATAAAGTTTGAATCTGTTAAGAGACACTTAACACTCAAGTCATTCAATTATAATTTTAATTCTGTTCAATATCTTGATTGTGTTTTGGCACAGGGTCTCAACGAAGTAATTTTAACATTCATATTTTTATTAAAAACTGTAAAGAATGGAAAATTGTTTGTGATTCTAAGAGACGTCTTAACCTAAATTGGAATATAATACTGAAGGATCCTTCAATTGTGTAAAATTCTTTCAAGTATCCAAATATTTGAAAATTGGATATGCACAATATTGACATGAACAAATTGGACGATTTATCGAAGAGTTTTACTTGGGCGCAAAAATTGATGAGAGTTAGATTGTAAGATGCATACGCATCACCGTCACACGAAATTCACAGGTTGAAGCTAATTCATACTAAGCTTTATTGACTGTGTTGACTTCCGTTCCTTCTCCAGTCCTTTTTGCTATTTTATTGTAATTAATTATTTGTATGCATTTAAAACATTGTTTTTTTTAATGATGTCAAAGAATTATAACTTCTGACACGTGTACATAACGTACAAGCACCAATTTTTTACTGAGGATTCATGTGCGAATAAATCGTCTATGAATCGTCAAAAATTTGCATTTGGTAGAGTTATCATGCTGACTGAGTCTTGTAGTATTTTTATTAAGTCTGTTATTAATTTTTCTTGAAAATAATAAAAAAAATAATCTAGACGCACGGTATTCAACAAACGGTATTAAAGATCTTATAGACGAACGACCCAAATCAACATTGGAATGTGCTGATGGTAAAGTATGAGATCCAAATGAGATCAAACCAAAACCAAACCAAACCAAACCAAAGCAAATAAACAGAGATTTACGTATACAACACTTAAAACTTCCTTTAAAAACTCATCATTGGATTTGGTTGTGGAGTTGTTGACTGCAATGGAGTTGGTTGTTGGTTGTGTGGACCCATCTACACATACCATACCATTCATAGAGTCGGGTCGAGTCAGTCGGTACCTTTATTTCACTTTTAAGAGAACCAGTCCAATGTTTTTCCAAGAATTAAGAACCAACTTAAACACAGCAGCTTAAACTTAAACACCAGAATGTACGATACGATACCTGTGAGCAGGATCTGAATGTACTTGAGTGTGTAAAACTAAATAGTTTAGATATTTTACATTCGGATGTTGTTGGATCAATTTTTGATGTGAAACATCTATAGGCGAGGGTAAACTTGAGTGTTGGCGTGGCGATCTAGACCGTGGCGACGCATCTCGAAAATATGTACTATACGCAGTCAATAGGTAATGTGCAAGTGACTGTACGCAATCTGTCTTGCCACACAGATCTCACATACCTAAAGTATATACAGTGTTATTTACTACGTTACACATGTGACGTGTAACCTACAAACGAATTTCGAAAAAAAGAAAAAAATTTGATAAATCTTATTAAAAATAGCTTGTTTTAGCTTTTTTTAATCGTTTTTAGCATTTCTAGCCAAAAAAATTCCAAGAGTCTAAAAGTGTTTATTTTTTCCCAATCAAAACCTTACATCAGCCTATCGAAAAGGGAGGCGTGGCCAAAAAAAATGATGTTTTGGCAAGATCCTTTAAATTTGACATATTGTTAACACATCTGTCATTGACAGAACACAGCGATCCATATACGTTCAGACCACACACTCCTCCAATACGTTCAGATCGTGCTCTACCCTAGCTAGCTAGCTAGTAGCATCAACGTGGCGTGGCGTGGCATGGCGTTAACACACAAGACATTCTTCTTAACAACAGTATTTTTAAAAACTGAAATAACAATAAAATATTTTTAATGTAAATATCAATATGTCTATCTTTGTTTCACTTTATTTACCTTTATATGTAGACTAGCAGCACGGTCTGGCTTCATATGTGTGCCCTTTTAGCCATTTAGTGTGCTTAACAATTTCTATTCTTTTTGGCATTTCCTGCAGTCATTTTTCGCTTTAAATGAGCGAAAAATATTAATTGAAGATGGGGAAGATTGAGTCTAGCAATTATGGTTTTGAGACCTTTGCGCATCTTGTCAATTCCTTCAAATTAACAGTAGAGAGTTGTAGATTTGTATTTAGATTAAGTTAGTATCAAGGTTTGGCAAGTGCCAAAGATACAAAGTGTCTTGTTTATCAGCTTCCCATTAAAAGTGCAAATTCTTAAACCGTTTTTCCAGTAGAGTAAAAAATTATTAGTTAAAGACCTTTTATTAAAACCCAGACAGTTTTGCATGCATCAAATATTCATACTAACGTTTTTATATTGTGGGAATTTTATTTTAGACATATTAATTTTTTTTGATAGAAAGTCATTGGTATTACTTCGAAAATCGAAATAAAATTCGATTTTCTTTTCATATTTTTTTGCCTCTTGCAAGAATAATTTACACTCGGAAAAAAATGTAGATGGCGTTTTCACAGGCCTGGAATTGTATTACAAAATGGCAACAAACAAAGAAAAAAATCCGTTATAATAATGATAAAATCGGAAATTTATAGATCTGTTTGCACGCATATTACCCAACACGCTTAAAATTGTTTCCGGACTAATCCAGTCGTTAATTTCCGTATATTAAAGAGGATATTTATTCTGTAATCAAATTTGAATAATAATAAAACACAATTCCCGGTTAAACCAGAACTTTTGTTACTTTTGTTCCTGTATTTCAATGCAAATTTTGAAGAGGTCCGTCCGTCCATTCATATTTAAAAACCGGCTCCTTTAAAAAAACCGTTACTTGACCTGATCTTGTGTGATAGAAGTGACCTAATCTGTTGTCTCATCCTACCCCAATTGAGAAACGTTTATAAAAGAATTACATTATTTTTTTTTATTTTTTTTAAATAAGGGGGGTGCAGTTTAAGGATGTTCTTATAGTACGAGATTCCGCTGCTGGATTAGTGCACTCAAAGTTTTTGTTTTTTTATTAAATTTGCTAAATCATGATTGCTTGCATCGTTTTGTATTTTATTTATTTTTATTTTTATTTAAAATTAAAATAAAAATAATTTTTTTCCTATGAGAATGGGAAATTTTCGTTTATGTCATAAATAAATAATTGGCTATGTGTTTTTTTTTTATTTTTATAATTTGACACGTAAATATGACATTTCTAAATTCTTTTTATTTTATTTTATTTTTTAAATAAATATAAAAATAATTACATATAATTACAATTATTATTTTTTTTTAAATAAATCGTTGACAAATTGTATAAATTGATCAAAGATATTATTCGAAAAATATCTGTTTCTGATTTGTGTACTTTATGTACGCGTATCAGAAGTTATACTTCTTTGACATCATTAAAAAAACAATTTTTAATTGTATGCACAAATAATTAATTACATTAAAATAATAAAAGGACTGGAGACAGGATAGTCAACACAGCCATTAAATTTAAATTTGAATAAATGAATAAATATATATTTTCTAAGTGTTACATAAATCATAATAAACAACTTCAATCTGTGAATTTTGTGTGACGGTGATGCACACACATCTTAAAAATCGTTTTTGTTTCAAATATTTTTAAAATATAAATTAATATGTCTGCTTACCTATCGGTCTATGGGTCTGTGTGTCTATCTGTCTGTCTGTCTGGATGTGTAAACTCTCATAATATTACATATAAAATTCAATTGTGAATAGAAATATAGAAAAAAATATATATTTCTTTTTATTTTTATTAATAATAAATTATTGATCGAAAACTATTGTATGCACCTCGACAATCGAAATTGATGAAAATGTATATTAGTCTAAATTTGGTAACTAGAGCCAGCAAATATTGAAGTCACAAACCAAATTTTGAGATAGGTGGTTTCATGGAATCAACTAGTTAGTCCATTTCCGTTTGTCCGTCTTCAAAATAAATCAAAAACGGAAAACAGAGACCTAGTTGAAAATTATGGTTGTGTATTCTGGGTCCAATAGATGCCAACTTTTAAACTATAATACATTTAGAAACACAAATTTTTTTTCACAAACAACTTTTGTATGAAACATTTTTTTTTCTCTATAACAAATCCAGACACAGTTCAAATTTAACAAGTAAGCACCCTATAAATTTGCAATACATTATTACATATGTATTTATAACTGTATGGACTGTAGAGTATTTAATGAATAGTTTTATGAGTAAAAATAACATTGAACCATAGATATCTAAACAGTTAAGACTGTTCGATGTTATTTCCACTTCAAAATGTTTTATGGTCTATTTCAAGATTTTTCACTATAATTATTCTAATCAGTAAGTTCTAAGTTGATCTTATAACTCATATTCACCATCTATTTGTTATTATTATTATTATGATAACAATTTAATTTAATAAAAATGACATTATATTTCTCATAAGAATTTATTTCAAAAATAATTCACATGATTTTGAAAAAAAAAAATATATATATATATATTTATTTAAATTTTCTGTTATAAATTTTTATTATTAATTTTTTTTTACTTGTAATTCTCTCAGTGTAACTGTGTTTTATTATAAAATTATAAAGCATCATTTACATGGCCAACTTAATATTAATAATAATTATTTTATTTTTAATAATATTTCGTTGTTTTGTTGATTCATTTTGTAATTCTCTCAGTGTAACTGTGTTTTGTTATAAAATTATAAAGCATCATTTACATGATCAACTTATTAGTAGTAATAATAATAATTATTATTTTTAATATTTTTTTTTTTTTATTATTATTAATTAGAATTTGGCATGTATTTAAAAGGCGTGGTTCGTTCGTTCGTTGTTTTGTTGATTCATTATGAGTTGTGGATTCAAAAACTACTACTAATATTGTATTGACACGAACTGCTTTGAACTGTAGAATGAATTGTTAAACTAACTTTTTATGAGAGAATTTACATGAGAACTATTTTTTTTACGCTCGACATTTCAATTTTCATTTCCTGACTTATTTATATCTCTATTTTCAAAAAAATTAGAAATTAATTTATTCAGGTGTTTTGAAAACAAACTAAATTTTCCATTTTTTTGAATTTCTTATATGCCAAGTATATTAATTTAAATAACTATAAACTGTTTACAACTATTATAAAAAAATTTTTTTTTCAGTCTAATTTTTTTAGTAATTTTTTGTTTGTTTTTTATTTTCAGTGGTAATGGAAAATTAGCATCATGGGGTGCAATGTTAGGATTTTTGGTAATGATGTCATTAGATGTTGGTCTTGGTAATTAAAGTACATAAATTTACTTAAAACTAATACAAATCGAAAATGAGACCATGTAAATGATATATGAATACTATTTTATACACAAATGTATATATACCGTCTCACTTGTACGGTCTCATTTCAATTTATATTAACTCACAAACTATTAATATACTTAAATATAATTTTAATTTTATTCGTTTGTAAGTAATTTAATTATTAATTAATATTTAAATTAGGTAATTATGTGAAAATGTTTAGTAAATTAAAAAAAAAAAACAAAACACACACACAGAAGCAATATTATCAATTTTAGGATGCATATGCTCAGATTGGATCATTATTAGTAATGTAATACAAATCAATTATTAATTATTAAGTGTTAATTAATAATAATTGCATATCGTAAAGGTGATTAATTAATGTGCAATCACATAGACCAATCAGATTTCGTCTAATTTCATTGATTTTTGTGATCGGGTCCTGATTAGAATGCAATTCCAGAATACTGATTGGTCTATGTAAAATTTTTTTTTTCGATATTTAAATACTTTTATCTTGTAAGAATCTGATCGTAATTTTGAAGCTAATTATTTCTAATGTTCTTTTAAATATCTGACCTAATTATTGACTCTAGTAATTAAAATTAAATGTAAAATTAGTCTGTCTTATTTTGACCTTATTCAATTTTGTTATTTTGAGTATTGAAGTAATATCATTTTTTTTAGCTAAATTTCTTTTCAAAAGATTTTGAAAAAATAATGATTTTATCATAGTCAGAAAAATTAGGAAATAAACTTACGAAAAAATGATTTTGGTCTTTAAAAAATTTATATTATTATTATAAACACAAGCGAATTGTTTGATTTAATGTTTGTTTAATTCCACACTATATCCAAAATTTTTAATCCAAAACCCGATTCGAACTGCTTATGCAAAAAGTGAAAATGTTACACTGATAACAAGTTAATACCAAGAAATTTGTGGCGTTTTTGGCCACACTATTCCGTCTTGCAATTAGATAGACCCAGGTTCGATTCTGAATCTTTATTTCCTAATTTTACCAACTAAATTTGATCTTCTATGGACAAAATGCAATCGCATGCTCAAATAAAGTTTAGTTTTTGAGTAGCAGTATCGGCTACTATGTGTTCAAGAAAAATAGTTAATTTTTTTTTCTAGTTTTTACAATAAATTAAGGTTGTACAATCACGATACTCAAAGTAAAACTGTAATGTTTGGAGCAAAAAAGTGCAAGTCACTTCTGAATAGTGGGAAGGAACAACTAATTTGTTGTTTTGCATCATCATTTTCTGATAACCAGGAAATTGGCAATCGGATATTATCACAGTTAATTTAAAGCTTGTGGATTTAATCAAAAATTTTCGTTGCTCCAAGACAGATCAACGTCCCACTTTTCGCGAAAAAAAATGCTACTTTACCCATACTTAAGCTAAATACAATTATTTTAGATATTCATAAATGCTATGATATGCCTACAGGCACCCAAACTATTATTACTTGAAGGTACAGTGCTCTGTCGACCTTATGCTATTACATAGGTAATTTTTGTTTAATAACATTATTAAGAAAAACGTTCTCTTTGACGTTATAAGTAACAAATTATTGTAATTCTACATTAGAAGGCTGTGCTCACACGTACGTTTAATCTTCTTCAACGTTAAATCAAATGTACGTGTGCACGTAGCCTTAATATAGCATTATCTTGATATCATAAATACAGTCACATTCTAAGTATACATTTACGTAATTTTATATAAATTATACAACTTAGAATGTACTTTATTAATAGCTTTAAATTTCAACTGTACTTATGATTTAAAAATTAGACTTCAAATAACAACCTTTTACTGCCATCTTCACAACCCTCAACCCCATTATTTAAAAATAACTTCATATCTGTAAACATTTCCAGTTGTAATTTTATTGTAAAAACAGTTAAGTTTGCGTTTAAGTTCACACAACACAACCTGTTTAAAGTTTGCATAGTCGCCATCTTGTTTTTTAAAGAAAATGTTTATTACCGATTTTGGTCCTAATTTTCTCCAAGCAAAACGGTCTATGCAATATTATTTTTTTTCAGTATTTATTTGCCATCAATGGATAATATAAATCATCTTAAAACCTATAGAATCTAGCCTAAGCTTTATTATAATACATCCTCTCATGTACTAGTAACATCGATATGACAATTTTTATACTTGATATTTGTAGAATATATCAGACTTTATTAATTTTAGTCTAAAAATGGGTTACAAACAATGGTATTCATAGAATCATCTAATTGGTCCATTTTCGTCAGAGTTGAAATTTTTGGTGGTTTCGTCTTGACCCAAAAAAGTAAGATAAAATTGGTGAATGGACAAAATCGGTCTGACGTAAAAACAAGATGGTGACGTTCTTTTTTAGAATCATTATAGAATCCAAATATGTAATTAAAAGCCTTTATGTGAGAAATCGTAATAAAGGCTGTTTTTCTATACAATATGGCTGGCTGTATTTGATTAAACGCAAAACTTATGTATGTATCATTCAATTCAAATAATTGTAATATAATTAATAATAGTTAATACTATAATGCCTTATTAGTTATAAAATTAAGGCCTCATTCACACTGTATGAAAACAATCACAATGTGAAACTGATCACAAATGAAAATGTGATTTGAAAAAAACAAATCACAATTGATAAAAATTTATTTTGATTTTATGTCATTCGTAATTAAAACATAATTTCTCATCTTCCCCTCTAAATGTGATTTTGTGACTTCCCATATACGCTATATACCCAATTTCCCATCCCATCCCATTTTGATACAAGTTTAACTAGTAGATGAAAAAAAAAATTGTGTGTGTGCGTGTACTTGTATGTACACGCATTAGAAGTTATACTTCTTTGGCGTCTGAAAAATAAATATAATACTTATAAAATTAACCTCAAATATGTTGAAAACACTCTCGAAGTTTTTACACAGTTTTTGAAACTGATAAATTTCTGTAATAAATATTTGTAATTATTAATAATATATTGATTATTAATAAAATAATATATCTCAACAGTCTGAATATACTATGTACCATACTTATACAGTAAGTATTGTATATTTAGTTTACAAATACTATAAGTTAACTCATTAGTCATTTAAACAAATATATATATTATTAATTATATTCCAACTTCATCACGTGGTTTTTATGGAAGTATGCGAGCGCATCCCTCAAATTTACTCTGATCCAAACGCGCCAAAAGAAGTATAACTTGAAAAAATATGTATGGGAAATCTATCGAGATCTCAATTAAAACTGCCTTGCGTTTTTGCCTGTTTAAAGTTCCTTTTCTCGCGTAGTTCTGATACAGTTCCTTTCAAGAAAAATTATCTTAAATTTTAGGGTAAGCTTAGAAAATATTAATCGTACTTAGAAATGTTTGTATATAGGTATATTTTGATCGTAGCCACTCGAACGAAAAAAAATTAATACCATTTTAATTTTAATTTTTTGTCCAAATTAGTTATATCATTTCACCAACAGAGTTCACTCTAGTACATGTTTTAAGCCTAAAAGAGATAAAAAAATTTTAATAAACATCACATAAATAATTATTGATTTTCCATACATTTTTTTTTTATTTTTCGTAAAATAATTTTTAAGTACCTAAATTAATTAATTAATTTTGTAAATATAATTAATAGAAAATGTTAAAAAAAAAATTATAAACAAAATTTTATTTTAAAAATATTTAAAAAATAAATAAAAAAATTTTTATTACAATTATTTTGTATTTTTTCTTTTTTTTTTTTTTGGTTCTTAAATTAATTCTCACGTTTAGAAAATAATATGGTAAGTAATTTTTTTGTACTTTAATTTGTCTCATAAAAAATATTGGAAAAATTGATCTTCAGTAGCTTGAATGAATAAATAAAATATAAAAATAAATTATAAAATATAGAAAATAAATCAAATTAATTATTTTTTAATAAATCGATGCGAATAAATAAAAAATCGATATTTGATTGATCGTTCCTAAAATTTTAATAAAAATTAAACTGTTTATTTGTTATAATTTTTATGAACGATTTAATCATTATTGTTGTAATTGTAAAAAGTTGAATTTAGCGTCTCTCTACTACCCCCCTGACACCACCCCCTTTACGTATCACATTATAAGTCCCTACACTGAACTCAAAAACTTTTCAGCTTTACGTAGTTAGTATTTATTTAAAAAGTAAGTCATGGCCGTCATATTATTAGATTTATAAATAAATAAGAAATTTATTTACAAACATATCAAAAATATTGAAATAAATATATAGCTGTTGTCTGTCTGCTTTGCAATACAATTCCTTTATCAAAAATGGTGAAAAAGATATCAACACTTTTTATTTGAAGTTAGGAAGTGATTTTTTGCAATCGAAGAGGGAAATCGGACAATTTAATCCAAATATATTTTACTATAAAGTGGCAAATAAACTTTGTACTTTCATTCATAAAAATTTGACACAACTATTTTATAATTTGATTCGCATTCAAATTTAATTAATAATGATGTATAAATGCATCACCCACTCATCTCAACACCCACACCCACAGTCATACACACCCACTTACTGGTTTATTGGAATGCATTCATGAAGGTGTAAAGAATATGAAATGAATTGTGTAATGTAATATGGAATATAAATGATTTAATTAATTTATTAATTATTATTATTAACTAGTAGCTCTATGAACTGTACACCTGACTTGACTCAGTTATAAATAAAAACAAAGTACAGAAAGTGTTTTTTTTTAACTTTACATTTAAATTGAATTTAAAACTTGAGAGTGCATTTATTTACTTAGTAAGGTAGGGCAAAATTTGGTTGTATTTTAACAAAGATTTCTCTGTCTACGAAATCTAAAAACCATAAATGAACTTCGAAAAATCCATCATACTAAATATAAGCACTTGTGATTCATAAATTTTACTGTAACACCTTGTACAATAATTATAAAATGAATAACAAATAAAAAACGAATTAAAATTTAAATTTATTACAATCAACAATAGAAATGTTAAAGATTTAATTATTAAGATTCTTCTCTTTATTGTTAATTTGATTGTTAAAAAAATAAGAATTTAAATATGTTTGTATTGTTGTTGTTGAATGTGTGAATTAAAATTTTACAATTACAATTACAAAGAATTACAATTATAGAATTACAACAAACACTATCTATGTATGTTTAATAGTTTAGAGGAAGAAGGAAATTATTGTTTTATTTTTATAGTAATTAAAAAGAGATAGGAGAATTGAAGATAACTGTAAATAGAATTCTCTGTTCTGTTCGTGTTTCAATATTTTTATCCGGAAATTAAAACATTAATGAGAAGACCGGATATATGTCAATCACACACACAGAAAACCATTATTCATATTATTATTATGAATTATTATTTAATTATATTCTTTAAAAAAAAATCGAAATTATTTTGTAAGATTAATTCTTGAGATTTAAAATTTATTAATGGCGTGACACTTAATTTGCAATGCAATTTACCTACAACAGGTTAGACGAAAAAAAAAGCACACAATACTGTGCAAAAATTTGATATTTGTATTCAAAAACTTTAAATATCCCGATTAATAAGTTGTGTTGAGTTGTTTATCAGATTTAATTTTATTTTTCATTAAAACATTCATATTAAACTGAATAAAATTTTAAAATTCGTTTATTTTAACATATTTTTTATTAACTCGATGGAATTTTGTAATAGATTTTAAATTAACTTCCCAAATTTCTTAAAATTAAGAGACCATAACTCAGAAGTGGATGACAGCGTGTAAGTATCAGGTCGATGCGTTTTTTGTTTATTTGAATATACAACTTTGGTTTTTATTTGCTGTGAAATTTTTATGACACAAAATAAAATTAAATTGTTATTATTTAAAAAATAATTAAAAATATCATTGTTGATAAATAATCTTATTAATGGTTTCTTTTGTTAAACTAAAATGTTGTCAAATTATTTAAGATTTATGTTTCAATTGTTGTAATTATCAATTGTTATTGTTGTGTTTTAATTACGGTTCCAAACAATTAAAAATATTAATAACTTGTTGTTTACCAGACAACAATCATATATGTAAATAGGGATGCCAAAAGTATATCGATTTTTTTAAAACAACTGAATTTATTTATGAATTAATAATTTGGAATAAAATTTGATCTTTACTCCCACCATGTTTTGAGTTATTCGAGTGTAGAGTATTTATTGAAATGTACTAGGATTCTCAATATTTATTTAAATTTTAAATTTGAACAATAATAAATATTTATTGTATTACCATTAGTGTAACATGAATCATAACAACAACTTCAATCTGTGAATTTTGTGGGACGGTGATGTGCGCGCATTATAAAATTTCACTCTCATCATTTTTTTCATAATGCGCCTAAATAAATATAACTTCAAAAATAATAATAATTACATAATTCTACCCCAACATTCCTTTACTACAAAAACTAATAAAAATTAAAAAAACAAAACAAAATTACAAATACACACATTCTATACTACAAAAATTACACATATATTAAATAAAGATACATCTATACATATATACATAATGTAAGATAAAGATAACAATATTTAATAGTTTTATAGTTAAACTAAACATACACATTTATAAATGCAATGCACTATAGTGGTGCTGTTTAGTGCTTGCAGTATGTATAGTGTTATATGTATGTGTAGTGTTATATGTGTGTGTAGTGTTCGTGTAGTGGTGTAAGTGACTTCACTCATTCACTATTTGTATTTATTATTGCATTGCAGTTCACTAACACTTCAATATTTACAAAATTATTTTATAGAATGAAATAAATTTATATTATATTGATATGTGTTAAAAAGAGAGAGATAAATATGTGTATAGTGTATGTTTAAATAGCAAGCTTTATTTAGTGAGTATCGTACTTAGAAGACACATCAATAACTTTGATCATGGATGTAAATTCTTATAATAAAGATTTTTATACTCCATTTATTTTGTATGTCGGTGCGTCTTCCACTCAAAACGAAATAACGAGCTTAAATTATTGTCGGTCAATTGGGTACAATTGATTCATGATCCAACTTTTAAACCATTAGGTATAGAAGAAAAATTTAACGAGAAAAAATGTTTTTTTTATACAAACATAACTTTTGTTTGAAACATTTTTTCGTATACAATAAGACCATAAACATATACTCGTAATACAGATTATCATATGGATTGCAGATTTAGTGTATTTTATTAATTCCAATAATTAATAATAGTTCACTGATATTCAGTTTTGAGTTTTATACTGGAAATATACGCTATAATGTCCTCCGTGCTTAAAAACATGAGTTTTAGAAATTTGTCCTGTTGTGGTCATGATATCTTCCAAACCAATAGACCTTCGGAAGATCCATGGACAATAAATTAAGCAGTTGGGTCAAAATCGACCTACCGAGTGTTCCATTTTAGTTTGTTTACAAAAGAATATAATGATAAATATTCCATGTGACACAGATTTTCAGGATGACAAGATCAAATTTTTCTATCAGCCAGTTATTAATATATTAGAATACCCTTCCTCTTGCATCTCCCTCTTTTTACATAAGACAACATAAACACCACATAACAGAAGCAGTGAAGAGAAGAGCCATCATCAAAAGTTTTCAAACCTAACAACAAGGTACAGAGTTCCAAAAACAATTTGTGAATACACACTCCAACATTGAACACTGCAAAGCTTTGTACTGACGACTGCAGTATTGCAGTAACGTGGAACACTGCACACACACTAACACATTGTTCAGTGGAACACTGTGGAATGCAATGCACAGCACATAGTCAGTCACTAGAGTTTATTGTTTCTTTCATCAAAAAATATTTTTTAAGATAATGTGCGATATATAATACTAGACATGTTTAAGAGTGAGATGTATATATCACATATTATTCAATTGTTTTTTTTTTTATGTTACTAACTTCATAATTTCTCATCAATGGAATGAAACTTTTAGAACTATAGTTTAATAAAATTTTTTCGCTAAATAAATCTTCTTGTGAGTGTTATATAATAACAGTGATTTTTAGCGGTGCGTGATTTATAGTGATTTTCTATTTATGTGCGTATTTTGTTTTTTTTTGTTGGAATATTCAAAATCTGCATTTGGTAAGTTTTATTGTATAATAAATAATCTGTGCGTGGCGCCAATAGACTTTTAAAGGCATATATTCAATTTTAATTTGTGTGTTGGCGCTCTGTGATAGATGTTTAGGCGTTTTTTTTTTGCTTCTTTGCTCTTTAATTATTTCGTTCACACGATTTGTGTTTTTTAAAATTTAAATGGCTATCTATACGCAGTTCACTGAAATGTCGATCGAAGTAAAAATTAGATTTTTGTCATTTTATTGCTAATAACAGGACTGAATTTGAGAAAAGGGATCTCTCTTAAAACATTGTCGTATAAAGCTCAGAGCACTATCCCAATTAATTGTCATTTTATATCGAATATAATTTTTTTTTATTACATTCACAGCTTTTAAATATCTGTTAAATTTGCAAATATATGTTTATGATCATTTCATGAACGGGGTATAGTTCAAAAACTAAATGTGTCGTTTCGCGTTTTTGTATAATAAGTTGGCCAACTCAACCATTAAAAAAAAAATTACAATTGCGTCATCTATTCAATATTTATATTTTCCGTCATGGTCATAAAAATACGGACGAACAGAGCCAAATCATTTTGTGTCATCATCAATTTCATTGTTACCTTATTTTTTTTTAACGGTTTGGAATTTGAATTTAAAGATGAGTGGAAAACACTAAATTGGCGCCTCGATTTTTTTATGAATTTTGGCAAAACAAGCCAAAATTTTAGAAAATATCCAGTAAAATTTTATCCCAAAATATTTCTCTAAAATAAATTTTCACCTTCACTTTAAATTTCCACTTACGTGAAAACGTTAAAAATGATGATTAAATATTAATTAGAACAAACGTACACGTGATCCGAGTTTTCAACAAAGCTACTGATCTAATCACTAAGGATCATATCCTACTTACTGTATGTACCAAATAATTCCTGTATTATTGTGATTCTAAATTCTTAGAATTTAATTTCGATTTTGTGTGTGTTGTTTAAAAGTTTTTCTATGAATTCGGTCGTTTATGTTTGTTTATTTCAATTTTCTTTTCAAATCATACATTTTCACACAAACAAAAACACATTTTCCTACACGTGAATTCCCACCATAATTACGTATTGTGATTAGTATTGTTAAAAATATTTAATTTTTATTACCAATATATTTTTCATAGGGTTCCATTACTTAAACCCGTATTCTCAAAAGTGGGGTTTGTCAAGAAAACTTTATGGAGTTTCATAAAATTATCTAGTTTTTAATATGGTTTTCTTTTACAGTTGATTCTTAAAAATCTAATTGTCAAGTCCTATAAATGATTTTGGTTAAATATGGTTTAAAAATATTTTAGGCTTAGGTTACTAGTTTTGGAGAAATTCCTTGAGACCAGATTGATATCTTTGTTTTCTGGTAAGATTTCAGGAAATAGATGTTATTTTTGAACCCAGTTAGCTTATAAATGGAGTTTTAGCGGATTTGAAAATGAAAGTTTCTTCTCCAAAATCATAAAAATTTGCGTTCCAACTTTTCATATACTTTTATATCATTTTATTGTATGTCACGTGTTGCTTTTAGTACCTTAAGGTGTAATGAATTGATAATAATGAAACAATTTTGAAAGCTACGGTGTCTTTAATGTATTCACATTTAACACCACTTATTTTTTTCTAAATCTTTTTTTGTTGCTTTTCAGTAAAAAAATTAAAAAATTAAATAAAATAAAAACTTTTAATGCAATTCTTTTGTTTAGAAAATTAATTTCTATTATCAAGTAAACATGGTTTTTATCACTGGAAAAAAAAATCGTGTACCTATAGAAATATGTTACTTCTAATACTTTCAAGTGTACAAAGTTTTATGATGATCGGTTCAGTAGTTTTCGTGATGAAAGCATAACTTACATTCTGATTTATACATAAAAATTTTTATTTTCGAGGAAAACTCTTCGAGATCGAAAACCCTCCGTTTTTATGTCAAGATTATACAAACCCCATTTCATTACATTTGACTATGTATTTTTTGAGTTATTTGTGTATGTATTAAATAGTGTGTGTGTTTATTATAGATAAAGATAGATGTCTCTATTTAAATGACACGCCCCGTTAAGACGTTAAGTTCAATTGACTTCCCACATTTATCAGATTACATGTGTAACTGTTTATAGAAATGCCTACGTTGTGTTTGTTATATACTACATTCCTAAACTATTTTATTCATTATATACAGGGTTGTTCATCAATTGGGTGGCAGTTTAAATTCTTTTTTATTATTTATTTTATGTTATCAATTATAGTCCGTAAAATTAAAAATTTTTTAAGTTATACTTCTTTAAGTGCGTTATGAAAATATGATGAAAAACATAAGTCACAGGTTGAAGAAGTTGTTACACTCAATATACCAATATATATTTATTTTTTTAATTTTTCAAATTTAAACTTAGCTTTATTGACTGTGTTCACTGATCTTTCTCGAGTCCTTCTATTATTTTATTGTTATTAGTACGTACAAGAATGTCATGAGATGTTGCGCACCCGATAATCTTTGAATTGTTATAAACGATTGATTAATAAAGAATATAATTTGTGTGTGACATCCTGTACGTTTTTTTTATGTGTATTTTAAAAATAATAAATAAACTATTTTCAAACGTTTTACAAATAGAAATGAGTTTTTATTATGCTTTTATTTATAAAAATGATGCTCATAGCCATTCTTCGTCTCATAGCCAACATACGTATGTAGGTAGCAACGTATTGTGTAATGACGCAATTAGACTAAATATATAGTTTTTGATTGATATTATTTAATATAAGCATTTTTATTTCCACCTGTATAAGATTCCATATTTTTTTGTTCTTAGAATATTATTATTGTCGTCATAATTTTTGTGTCATTCTATATTTTAATGTACGTGCGCATACGTGTATCTCAATAGTGTGTGCGTCATTCAACTCAGTAATGCTGAAAGTACACTAATTTGAATATACACACTAGCTTTTACCCGCAGCTTCGCACTGGCATTGATTATTATAATAGAAATGAATCAATCAAATATATTTCTATGTATCTAAAAATAAATGAATTAAATAACAATAAATATAGAAAAATTCCAAACAACTGAAACTATAGACAATTGGATTGGATTGTGACGTGACCGTTGATAATACAGTGAGTGCGATACGGTATTACAGTACTCATGGTTGGAACTTCATTATTGGAATTCTAGATGGCATTCACGTAGTGACATTAATATAATAAATTTCAGTTTATCGAATTACTTAATATAACGAATACTTGTACCCGCCCGATTTGTTATATCGAGGTTGTACTGTATACACAAGCATTCTGATAGATATTTCTAGCCAATCAGAATAAAATATACTTATTAACGAACTTAGACTCAATGTTTATACGTGAATACGTCACCAATCTTTACCAGACATAAATAAATTAACTAATTAGATGTTTCTCTATGAACACCTCAACCAAAATTTCGTTTGTACAGTCAATATTTGCTCTAGCTCTTGTTACTTCAAACTTTCAATTAAAATTAATATTCTAAATTTTAATCTATCTAACTATAATTATACAGTTAGATGATATTAGATGTATTTTAGTTTCACATCTAACTAAACAAAACTAAACTAAACTCACAACATCTATATCTAATAATAAATAATAATAATAAATATATATAAAATGAGGTCACACTTCCCGATACTTTTTTTGCATTCGTATTTGTTATGTCTAGACATAACGTTTAATAATAAATAATACACATTTACAATATTAGTTAACTACATACATGTTACTAACTACTAACATCTATGTGGTGAGGTGTGGTGAGGTGAGGTGAGATGAGGTGTACACTGTACTGTACTGTATTGTGTTGTACTTGTATGTTATACTTGAGTTTGATAATTCTTTATAAGCATCATAATATAAATACCAACAAACTGTAACATCTAGCCTAAGCTTTATCTATAATACATAATCATACATTAGTTATACTTCATTAGATGCGTTTTAGAGAAAAAATGATTGAGAGTGAAATTTTATTTATAACAATTGTAAATACTTAATAGTATTTGATTTGACCATACTACATCACGCTGGAACCGCCTTAAAATTATCTAAAATACAAATTTGGTAGAGAATCAAGAAATCTGTAACAGTAAAATCTGACATTAAGTAAAAATTAAATTGCATTGGGATTTGATAAACAGCCCTTTTTATTCTGTATCCTGATTCTTGACAAGTACAAGGTGTGTGAGTAAAGATGATAAAATTATTCAAATTAAATAAAATAAAGTCAAAAGAGTTTTGATAAGTTTAAACATCTTTATAGTCTCAGAGAAAGCTTTCGAGTTTTTCATAAATTCTTTTGATAAGTCTATTAATAGTCTAAGAGCCAATCACAACAAACAAATAACTTCCTCTTGTAATAAATTTAGACAATTAAAAGTATTACAAAAGATAATGCCGACATCTAATACAAATGTGAAGTTAAAACGTAAATTAATTTTTTTATTTTTTATTTGTATTTGCTAGAAATTATTATGTCATGACCCAAATCTATTTTTATAATATTTTAAAAATAAAAAAAGTTTTTAAGCGAAAGTTCACTAACCTAACAACACCTACAGACAGACAAACAGACGAGCGGACGGACGGACAGACAGACAGACAGACACTAGCTGATGGATTATACTAAATTTAAAAAAAAAAATTTTATTTACACAAAAAAAAAAATTATTATTTTTTTATTACGTGTGTGTGTGCTGTTTTTGAATATACAGTGTGTCACACACGTGTATCATTCCATTTGATTTGAAAATCTTCTAAAGTTTTGTCGGGGAATTCAGTAGATAGAGACACGTTTGCGTTTGTCAAAATTTATAAGGACAGCGTTTATTGCTGTGTGATTTAGAGGTAATGTATTTTTTGATTCCATTTTGGGAGGTTCTTAAGATCAATGATTACGAATTTTCAATTAATATTGTCATTATTGGGATGTTAAATGCGGTTTTATCATATTTAGTTGAAGTTTTTTGAAGTGTATTGAAGAATGATGATTTTAAGTTGCGTATCACCGTCACACAAAATTCACAGGTTGAAGCTAGTTGTTATGATTTATGTTACCACTTAATAGTAAGAAAATATTGATTTATTTATTTAATTTAATCAAATTTTAACTGTGCCTTTATTGACTGCGTTGAATTACTATCCTTCTCTAGTCCTTTTTGTTATTTTATTTGTAATTAATATTATTTACATACAATTAAAAATTGTTTTTTAATGATTACGCCAAAGAAGTATAACTACTGACACGCGTACATAACGTATACGCACCCGTTTTGTGAAAAACCAAAATAATCCAAAATAAATTTCATTTGTGCTTTTAGGTTATCTGGCAGATTTGACAGAGGACTAACTAAAAGTAATATTTTATTTATCAGAAAGTATATAATTATTTTTGGGTCTTTAATACTTTCACTATCTATTCTCTACAATTATAGCAAGAATGAGAAATCGGAGCTGTAGCTATATACAAATTTTTTCTGAAAGTAGAATAAATGACGGGGGGCCACTCTGTATACGCAAATTAAGCTAAGCAGACAAGACAAGGGACTTAGCTAAGCTAGCCTATAGTTAGTTAGTTAGTTAGTTAGTTACTTAGTGCTAATAAGCACAAAGTCATCGTACGCGCCTCGCCGCGCCGCGCCGCTCGCACACAGACAACCAAGTCATTTTGTTTTATTGTGTTCTAATTTCCCCAAAAAAAAACACATACAATGAATACGTAGTTTTATTTTTTAAATAATTATATGTAAATATTTAATTTTTTAGAAAAGGATGGCCAAATTATTAAAAAACCCGTCAATTTCATATTGCAATCTATCTTTATCTAATGTTAATAACTTTGTATCAAATCAAAATTATATTCGGCCATTTTGTGTCCAAATATATTTACAGAGGTAATTTCTTGAAATCAAAAAAATTGGTTCGTGATATGTTGAAATTCATTCTGTAAATAGAAAATTTTTGAGACCATTTCAAATTGATGGTTGATCAAAAAACGTTGATCAATTTTATGGTTAACTTTGGTGGTCTTTCTGATTTCTTGTTGCTATTCAACAACGTTTCGAATTTATTTAATTTGTCATCACACACAAAACATATTTTTCATACCAAATTAATTATTACAAAAATACACATTTTATACAATTTAAAAATTTACCTCTTTTCACTTGTCGGCCTAAGATCGACCCTCGTAAATTATTTTTCCTTTCATGTATATTCTGTTCCGTTTTCAATGTGTTTCATTCTACTATAATTTGTTTGTCATTTTTTACCCATTTTTATTGGCTTCTATCCTGGTCTATAAAAGTTTTGGATGATTAAACATCATAAAGACATCTCTTTATGTCTGTCTGTCTGTCTGTTTGTCTATGTCTATAATTGTCTATTTTAAATAATATTGTCTCAATTTATTAGTTAGTCTACGTAATGTAATATGTAAGTTGCGCAGCGCAATGAAACGGTACAGCAGCGGTAACGATCTAAACATTACTGTTTATAGTCTAAGATCTTGTTGCAGGATAAGTACGCTCATCGGTGGTTTTTGTTTAAAACCAAATTTTGATGTTTATTTATAATTTGGAGAATATATATTTGCCAGGTTGTCTATCAAAATTTGAGTAAATTATTTTTAATAAGGGTTGTTGACTGTGAAAAATAATAAATATTTAAGGTAGAATGAAACAGAATTAGTGCGTAACATCATGTGTAAGACGAGAATAGCGACTGCCGGCTGTGCAACGCTTTTAAGTCATTGCGCATGTGCCGAATGTTAGTGTTCTCAACCACCGGTGTGTAATAGAGACGACTTATAATAAATACTCCAAAAAATATCCGACAATCGCTATCCTCGTCTGATAAATGATGTTACACGCTAACTGTCTTTCACTCTACCTTAAATATTTATTATTTTTAACAGCCAGCAACCTTTATTAAAAATAATTTAATTAAAAAATACTGGCGGCCAAATTTTGATAGGCGCAATCTGGTAAATATATATTCTCCTAATTATAAATAAACATAAAATTTGTGTTTTAATCAAAAAGCACCGATGAGCGTGCTAATCCTGCAGCAGGATCTCGTACTATTATTGTCTCAGTTAGTCTCGTAATAAATACGTTACTTATGAGTAGTGAGTTTGAGGTCACTGGTCGCAATCATCATTTTTAATTTTAAATTTAGTAATTGGTGTAGGTATTTTAAATAACCAATCACTAATCAGTATTTAACAAAAAAGATTATTTTTATTTCAATTAAATTTTGGCAAAATTGAAAGTAATTTTTATTTTTTAATGAAATAAAAAAGTTTAAATCAAAGATAATTTATATATAGATCAGATAGATCGATTGGAAACGGGAGAGAATATAATAAAAATGAAAGGAAAGTTAATTTTTGGTGGCCCTCAAAATTTGCCACCTTAGAACTCGGGCCTCACTGGGTGAAACTAATTGTTTGAAAGGGTCTAGAACGCTTTTACAAATAATTGTGTATTAATTAAATTAAAAATTAAATCTTTTTTTATAAATATATTTATAACATTTTAATTTTAATTAAACAATTAATTCTGTTAGTTGTTTTTTTATTTTGAATCGTTTGAACTTCCAGGAAGAATTTAAAAATGTATATTTCAAAAACAAGGAAGTGTTTTTTTCAATTTGTTTCTTTTGTAATTGGCATTAATGTTTATTTATTTACATTATTTTAAAATAGTAGGACATTGTCGACATCAGAGAGAGAGAGAGAGAGTGCGTGTGTGCCATATTATATACAAAATATCTATCGATCTTTATCATTCCTGTAGGAATTGTAGGAACACACAATCGGAGTGAGATAGAAATATAACAACAATTCATATTACGAAAATCAAAATGAATAATAAAAGTTAATTTGTTGGATCGCGGCCAAATTGTAGCATCGTTTTGTTTGTGATCTGTATGTCTAAGAATTCAAGGAACAAGTCGTTCGTTCGCGTTTCATATGGTTTGTTTGACCAACAACATGACGATCGAAAACTAAATGTGAAAAATTTATTTTTATAATAAAAAATAAAAATCGTCATATTTATAAAAAGATTTCTGTTTTTTAAATGAACATAGACTTTGCGTTTGTTAAGAAAAAATTGATTTTATTTTTAGGAAGAATATGTTTCAATGAATGTCTCATTTTTTTTTGAGGCGGAAATTAATATCAATAAATAGATGTTTTTTTAAAAATGAAGTTTATTTTTAATATTGAAAATTATTTTTGGATATTTATTTAAGATACGAACCAAATGTAAGTTATGGCTTAAAGATAAATAATTACGCAAATTCTGTTTAATAATAGAATTTGAAAAATGTCATTACTATATTCCTGTAACATCCGGTAATAATAGTTAAACACTTTGTTGATTTATCTGTGAATTGTCAACAACTATTTCGTCCACTTTTAAGGTACAAAGGCTGTGTATAAAATGCATGGATTTTATTATTTACAGATTTAGATTTAAAAAATATTGTTCAAAAGAAAACAATGCTCAAAGCCATTTTTTTAAAATAAATTTGAACACAAATTTATGCAAAATTGTATTAAGTAAATTGAAAGAAGTATAACTTTCATAGCAGAATTTTTTTAAATACAAAAAAATTTATTTTATAATTATTTTAAATAATAAAAAAAAAAGGTGTATTTTTTTATATATTAAGACATTAAAACCCCGTTTTATACGCACAAAAATAATAATGGTAGCATGTCTAAATATTCAACGATTTAAAAAATAATTTTTAAAGAAATATTTTTGAAAACATTATTAAGAATAATCACGCAAAAGTTTTAAACAAAATTAGGGTACGAGATGTGTGGATCTTAAACAATTTTGTTGCTAGTTTTACTTTTACTACAAAATATATAACGGCAGTTGGTGCTTGTAAAATATATTGCAGTATAAAAACCTGCCTTTTCATAAATTATAATTAGGACGTTAATTGATACTGCGAAACCAGACGTATGAGAGTGAAATTTTGCGATGTACACGCATCACCGTCACACAAAATTCACAGATTGAAGCTGTTATTTTCATTAATGTTACAATTAATGTAATAAAATATATATTTATTTATTGAATTAAATTTAAACTGAACCTTTATTGACTGTATTGACTATCCTTCTCCAGTCCTTTTAATAATTAATTATTTGTTGACATGTGGTGGACAATAAATTTTGTACCCAACAGCCTTAATATACAAATATTATATATATTTTTATATTATTTTTATTTTATTTTTTCAAAAAACTATGATTTAGAATTGTGATGTTTTTTTTTAGAATTTGTTCGTTGCGTGTAGAGTTGTAATATTATTTAAGTTTACCAACTTATTTTTTATTAACGGTTGAGCAATCATCCATGTTTGAGCTCTACGTCTCTTCTGTTTCTTCTGTTGCTTCAATTCTATTCTGTTCAAATCTACCACTTATTTTTATTTTATTTTGTATATTCTATGTATGTAGTCTTAGAGCCAGATGGGTTCCAACACTTTATTTGAAAGAAGAAACTTCATTCTGTGTTGAAATCAATTTGCCCCGAATTTTTTAAAAGTATCGTTTTGGTGCAGGATTTAACCTTAGTGTCATCCCTGGGTACTGTGCAAAACGCCGACCCATTATCGAAATTTTTGTATTAAATGAATCAACTCTTTGTTATACCATTTTTAAGTAGAACTTTCAGCAATCGGCCGTTTTAGAATATTCTAGAACGCGTCAAATCGCCGATCCTAGCTGTTCAAAACTTTATGTGGGGGCTTATATGCATACACCATATGGTTAGAAATGGCCTAAATCTTCGATATCTGATGACAATCTCTTTCATCCAATTAAGATGATGACAATTTTCAAAGTATTTTCCATAATACGGAGAAAATTCCTTTCCTGCCTCTCTCTGAATTATTCCGCTCCTAAAAATGTGCCATGCTGGGCATTAGCTCCGACTGCCCCTAATCATAAATCCAACGTTTTAAAATATTCCAAGTTTAATAAAAAGTTTTTTGCGAATTTTACGTGCAAAAAACAGAAAAATTATTTTTTTATAAAATCTAAAATTATTTTGTACTTTTTAGATTATTTAGTTAATATTTTCATTTATTCTTTGAATTGAAGATTAATTAGAAGTTTTAACAATAGAATTTTTGAATTCACGATTGGAATTAAATCTATGCATGGAAACTGGGGAAATCTCTGAATTGTCCTGTGAGACCCTTTGATACCTGATTTATTTATTTATTTATTATTTTTTAATATTATTATTAATATTATTGTTAAATAAATACTTTTAATATTGATACAATAAAATAAATATATTTTATAATTATAATTATTAATATTACGTTTTTTTTTTAAAAACAAACGGTCATGAATTACAAGTGAATTGGCTGGCTGCTTCGCTTCAATTAATTAATATCAACTTTTATATATTATTATATTTAGTCATGACACAAACCAACATCATCTTGGGTGGTTTGGTTACAAGCTAAATATATAATGATTTCAATTAATTAAGTATTAATTTTAATGGGTCGTCACATGGCTATGAAAAATCTAAAAATTATTAAATTAAACAGCCAAACAAATGTAGAATCAAAATAAATGATATAAAAAATTGTAGGTTGTAGACCACACTTCGTTCAGGTTCAATTACATTCCGTTTATATACAATAAAAACTGATAAAGAGCAAATAAAAATAATAACCATTTTAAAAATCATCCATCCCCCTCTCTTAATAGTTACTTGAAAACCATATAATTAACACCCTCTCAATGAATGCACTATTAAAGAATGTACACACAATAAATAAAATATTAAATCAATAACCTACGTTAACAATTTAAATATAGGGGTAGTGAGACCAATTTTAAATTGACAACAATCATTTTTAAAACTGTAGTAGTTAAAAAAAACTAGGGTTGTCAATTTAAAAAGGGTGATTTCTTAATGGATCAGAAAATGAAGAAATCAAATGGGTACGTGTACATTATGTATGCGTGTCATAAGTTATACTTCTTTGGCATCATTATAAACGAATGTATGCAAATAATTAATTATAAATTTAAAAAAAAAACACTGGAGAAGGATCAGTCAACACTAAAGCTCAGTTTAAATTTGATATAAATAAATAAATATATATTTACTTACATATTAAATCATAACAACAGCTTCAACCTGTGAATATTGTGTGACGATTCCACAAAATATACATACATATTGATTGAACGAATTGTTTGGAGTTTAATTTAATATTTATTTATTAAATTAAATTAAATATCCAAAAAAAAATCTTCATTTAGACTTAAATCCATCATCACCTAACTTAATATTAATCAGACTTTTGAATAAATATTTTATTTGAAATCAAATTTCTCAATTCAGTTATTTCTTATCGATTTTTGTCAATTCTTTAAGATTTATTGTGTGGTATTGATTGAATCGAGTTGTTTTATTATTCTAAAAATGTAAGGTGACTGGGGCAACCCTATTTATATATAAGGTATTTATTTATTTTTTGTTTAGCTATGGCACACACACACACACAATTTGACCCTTCTGTTTATTTAGTAAAAAGTTAATTTGTATTGTTCGGTTTTGTATTATGTGGGTAATTATATTTATATCATATCTAATAACACTAAATACTTATTGACTGACACAGCTACTACTGATTTGGTCCCTTATTTTTTTAAACAATTTAAACCCCTCTTCAGACTTTTCCATACCATATTTATCCAAAAATATGATTAAATTTATTTATTTTACCAGGCTAATTTGAAAAATTATTTAAATTTTTATAGCATCTATAAACTGGTTCACTCTGTACACAGTACTCCATGTTACGGAGCCCTCGTTCACTCCCAAATACTTAAGCCTATTTATTTGCTCAACATTCGCTCAGTTTAAATTTGATATTTTTTTACATTAAGTGTAACAAAAATCATAATAACAGCTTCAACATGTGAATTTTGTGTGACGGTGATGCGCACGCATCTTAAAATTTCACTCTAATCGTTTATTCATATCACGTCTCAAGAAATATAACTGAGCTTTATTAACGGCGTTGATTATCCTTCTTCAGTCCTTTTTGTAATTTTATTATAATTAATTATTTACATACAATTAAATTATTTTAATAATGTTAAAGAAGTATAACGTCTGACAAATGGCATTTATTTCAGACCAACCAAATTATTTTTCAAAAATAATATCGAAATATATTTTCATGAATAATTTAATTAAATAGTTTCAAATTTATATTAAAACATTTAAAAATCAATTTAAGTTTAATGTTTTGATTTAAAAAATTTAAGTTAATTAATTAATATACCTAAACAAGAATATTTATTTATTGTTTATAATTAATGAAAACAAAAAAACAGTTAAAAGTTTAAATTAAATTAAAAAAACTAAAAAATTAATTATAATTTAATTAAGTTTTAAACAAAACAATTCAGTTTAAGTTATCTGTAAGTTAAACAATAAATTAATAAATTATTAATCTTAATATGATTTAAAATCAAATTAACAACATTTTAATTTGTAAATACTAATCATCAACTTAATTATTTAAATAATTACATCATTTTTTTAAACATTTATTTAAAATGTCATACAAAAAATAATAATTTATATGCTTATATCAAATGCCATCTTGTGTAATTTTTTGTAAACTGTGGATCAAAAAGAGATATAACTTATTTAAACACAACATTTAACAAACAAATAAAATATTGAAGTTATACTTCTTTAGGTGCGTTATGAAACAATGATGAGAGTGATATTTTAAGATGCATCTCCGTCACACAAAATTCACAGGTTGATTTATGTTACACTTAATGTAACAAAATATATATTTATTGAATTTTTCAAATTTAAACTAAGCTTTAGTTGACTGTGTTGTCTATCCTTCTTCAGTCCTTTTTATTATTTTAATTATTTGCATGTAATTAACAATTATTGTTTTAATGATGCCGCTAAAGAAGTATAACTTCAGACGCACGTATAAATAAGTACACGCAACCATTTATTTTTTATACTTGTAAAACCGTTTATTGACACCTTACGTAAATAATAATTAATTTTACCTGAATCAAATTCCAAATCCTAAACCAAATCACTTCATGAATGATATTTATTTATTGAATTTAGATTTAATTTAATAAACCTTTATATATTCCTTTATATATAAAATGCAGTAATATATATTAAAAATAAAAATTAATTAAATGTATTTTATGACCACATTAAAATGATGAAGAGCTGTTGTAGTTGATTCTTGATATGTTGAATGCATCGAAGCTCATCAACGCGAACGCTTGCTGTTGTGCTGTGCTGTGAACGCTATAAGCTGCTTGCTAATATGCATTCAAATTTGCTTTTGAAGAATGTGGAAAAGTCAAGACAATTAAATTTATTACTGACAACAATTAAACTAATTGTAATTAAAATAAAATAAAAAAACATTAATTATTTATTATTTAATTCGTCATAATAATCATAAAACAAATTTTGGATTTCTAGGAAATTATTGAGTCAAGAAAGAAAATAATCGTAATTATATTAATTCGTAGAAATAAATTGAAAAAATTTATATTCTAATTTGAATCAATCAAACTTTCAAATATGCCGCCGCTGCTTCTAATCATTCAATTGATTAAAATTTGCTCAATAATTAACTTAAAATTTAGTATCAACTTAAAATTTAATTCAAAAAATTTTACTTTTTTTTAACATATGTTTTCAAAAAAAAGCCGTTTTTGGACAAATCTACATTTTCATGTTTAGTTCAATTAAAATTATAACACAGGACACAATCAAAGTCATCTTAAACGTTTGCTTTAACTGTAAAACAAGGACAGTTTATTTGTAAAAAAATCTTATAATTTTTCCTACTTTAATGAGGCAAAAAACAAATTTTAAAGAAGTATAACTTCTAAAGCGTGTAAATAACGTACACATACATATTTTTTTTATACATGTTTTTTTATGAATTCGTTAAAATTCGTTGATTCGTTAAGTTAAAAATTATGTAAAAAAAAAATAAAAAAACAATTAAAAAGTTGCAGTTGAATAATTTTAAAATATCAAATAATAATAATTTTTTTTTGAAATATTTTATATTAAAAAAAAAAATTATTTAAAAATTACAGGGTCGAAATTCAACAGGATATTTTTTTTGAGCATAATAGACTGCATATTAATTAGTTTTTAAGACTACAAATGCTTTAAGTATTCTAAATACTCTTAATTATTTTAAATTTAAATTTAAAATTCAAATTTTTGTTATTATTTGTTTAAAATTTTTTTATAATTAGGGGGCATTTTTTTAAAATGTACGAAGTGGGTTCGAGCAATTAATAGTTGATTTTGTGTATTTTTGAATGTAACAATAAAATTTATTAATTTTTTATTTAAACAATATCTTTTAATTTAATATTTTTAAGCTTAAAAATTTTTAATTTGTATTAATTCATACAATTAAATCACTTCCTTAGTGGCATTTACAATAGTTCCTAATAAAGTCTGCCATAGCTGTGCATACCTTTCCCTTCCCTTTTTACGCCCCATCCTTGTTTTTTAACTAATTCTCTACAATTATTTATTCTTTTAAGAATTATTTTATTAAAATTGTTATTAAAATGTTTTAAAAATCGCTCGTAAAAAAAAATAAAAACATCAAAAAATTGTTTGCTCTATTCGTACTAATATTTTTTTTTTCTTAAATATTTATAATTGTTTAGAAAAATTCCTTAATTTTTTTTTTTGACTAAATGCGTAAACTTAAACGTGACTGAATTTATTTAAAATAGAAATTATAACAAATTTAAAAATAAAATTTAATCAGATATTTATTTAATTTTATTAATTTCAGTTAGGCACTAAAATAATTGTGTTAGAATAAAAATAAATAATTTAAAGTTAAATGGCGCTGCTGATAAACAATTTTGTAATTTTATCAATGTTTTTTAATCTTAATATATTTTTAAATATTCAAAATTATTTTAATATTTTTTTTATATTTTTTAATGCCCTTTTTTATTTTTTTAAATTTTATTAATTATTCATTAACTTTCACCATATAAATAATTTAATATTGATATTGAAGGGTTCTTTAAACTTTGATACATGCAACGATGTCAAAGAAGTATAACTTCTAACACGCGTACATTAAAAAGTAATTGTAATTTTTTATACAGTCTTACAGTTTTTTTTTTTTTTTTTTTGTAAGTTAGTGAGTATAAACGTTATATAGGACCAGTGATAATTATAATCTTTTATAAATTTTTACATTAATATATCTGATAATATCACGAACATGGAATACTATGTTCTTTAAAATACTCCTTAATAATTTAAAATAAAACTTATCCAGTACTTAAAAGACTAAGAAATTCATAATAAATTTAAACATCAATTTGAATTATCATTAATTTCTACCAAAAGATTTCCATTTTCTTGAAGCAATATTAATTAATTTAATTAAAAAAATATGTTGAAGTTCTTGGATAATTCATACGTGAATTAATCGGTAGAATTTAAATTTTCCAGAATAATTTTTATATTTATTTTTTTCAGAACAATACAAGAGACCTGATTTTTATATCAGCTATAATGACCGTATGTATAAATTTTTTCATATTTTTTGTAAATTCATTTTATTCGAATTTAAATTTTTAAATATTTAATATATTTCTAGAACATTTTCATTTGTATTTTCTACAAATATTTATTTATCTCAAATTCTAGCTTTAAATTTTATATTTACTTTCTGTTGGTTTAAATTTTAAAATTAAATTTTTTAATAATTTATAAATAGTAAAAAATTAAATTTTCTTAACATTGAAAAATATAATTTATTTCTTTAAATTGAAGGCTTATTTATAATATTCAAAAATCTTGCTTAAAATATTCAAATTTTAATGCTTAAAAATGTTTAGAATTTAAGTAAATATCAATTTAAATTTTTTCTTAAATTTTTAAATTTAAATAAAATTCAGAGGTTTCATTTATAAAAGTGAAATTTATTAAAAATATTGGTAAAAATTTAAATTTTGTAAGGATAAAAATTTAAATTTTTGGTAAATTTAAAAAAATGATGAATATCTTCAATTTAATTTAACGCCTAAAATTAATTAAAATTCTACTTAATCAATAGAAAAACTATGAACTTTTAACGCTTAAAAAGTCTTAAAATTTAAATTTCAATTGAAGTAAATTTTAAAATTTTAAAAAAATTCAAAATGGATGGTCCTTATTATGCGTATTACGTGTTTTCACATATTTCCCAAAACAAATTATCAATTTTTGCGACACTAATCGAAACATAATAATAATATCTAACGAAAAAAATTATAAAAATTCATAAAATTTCAATAAAAACGTGAAAAAAACATACGGAAATAAACTTTTGAGAAAAAATTTAATCAACAAAAAATTATTAGTAATGGCGCGCATATAATAATTTTTGCGCATAGGAATATTAGCTACACACACACAAACATATACAATCACACAAGCACGGCCATTTTGATGACGTGAGTCGTGATTATATATACATATATACTATGAGATTATGAGCGCACATATATTGCTAGGCCCCATGCGCGCACTCACACACACACTCTCATGCTAAACTAAATCGACACTAATACACCTATACCAGCCAGATATCATAAAAACGGAGAGGCCGCTCTCAAAAAAATATATTTTTCAAAAAAATTTTTATTCAAATTCAAAAATCGTCTTCATTTTATGATTGTTATGCTAATTGCATATATTTGTATGATTCACCTTAAAAGGCGTTAATTTTTATATAGGAAAAAAATTCATATATATATATATATATATATATATATATATATATATATATATATATATATATATATATATATATATATATATATATATATATGATTGCAAAATTTTTGATGAAGGTCGAATCTCCCCCCTACTAAATTCATTTAATTTTATTTTTTTATATAAATTTAATATGAACACGAACTTATTATGTGGCTGAGTAGTGTTATATAGTTATTTAAAATATGAATGTAGCCATCTTTATTTAACTTGATGTATACAAATATATATTTATCTCTTTTATGACTATGTTACTAACTGGCGATTGTACGCGATCCGTCTCGTCGTTGTTGTCGACTTACAAATCGTACGAAAGTATTTTAAGTCAGTCTTTATGTTCACATTGTTATCGACACTACTTACAAAGTTTCATCCAAACGGTTTTTAACAATTGAAATTTACAAAAAAAAAATTTAAATTTCTTTTATAATTTAAATTTCAATAAACAAAATTTAAATTGTGTAATTTTTTTTTTTTTAAATAAAAGTGATTTATTTTAAGTGCAAATTTAAATTTTGGAAGTGTAATTTTTAAAGAGAAAAAAACTGTGTTTTATTAAATTTTTGCTACGATAAATTTTTTACTGTGGTAAGTTTTTAGAATTTTTTATTTTTTTTTGGGAGAAATTAAATTGCGCAATTTTTTATTGTACGCGGGGTTCGGATAAGGTAAAATTTTTTATTTCCAACAATTTCGTTTGCACGTGTGAGAATTTCAATTTAAATTCAGTGTTTTAAAATATGTGCCAGTGCCTTTTTTCTGACACGATTCGAACACGATTTTCCTTATTTGCGTAGAATCCCCGAACATACAAAACACACACAAAAAAAAAACTGAATTCGTGTAATAAGAATTTTTAATACTTATATTGGCTAATTTTTATTTCTGCGCATGACCTAATAATGAATTGATAACAATCAACTTTAGAAGAGAAGTCATAGTTTTTTCAAGGGGCCTCATTTTTTTTTCTGAATAAATATTAAAATTTTGTTGTTGAATGTAACCTTGCGAATTTGGCGAAATTTCGATGCTTCTATTTTGTTTTTTGTTATTTAATTTAATAAATTTATGGTTGTGTGCATGAAAGACGAAGAGAATAACTTTTGAATTTAAATTGTTTTTCTCTTTCTGTTATTTTTTTTGGAGTGTGCGATTGGAATTTAAAAGTTCAAAGACCTTCGTGAGAAAAATATGTGAATGGTATTTGATAGAGAGCAAGTGAGTGTTTAGAAATTTTTTAAATATCTTTGTGTCGTGTGTTGTATAGGAGCGAACGAATTTGGTACAAAAGTACCGTAATTGTACCGCGGTGAAAGGAGGTTATTTATTGTGCATTCTCCACAAATAAATTCTTACCGCAACCAATCATTCAAGAATTTTTATCATTCATTTTTTTTTATTTTATCACAATCTGTCAAAATTGCAATTTAAATTTAAATTTCTAAAATTTAAATTTCTGAAATTTAAAATTTCTGAAATTTAAATTTATGAAATTTAAAATTTTGTTAAATTTTTTTAAAAAAAAGTTTTATGTCATACCTGTAAAAAAAGAAACAAGGAAATTGATTTTTGTAAATCAAAATTAGATCAATTAGAGATAAAAATAAGACCCATTTTTTTAAATATATAAAAAACAAAAAAATGAATGAACTTTACACATTAAAAAGGGGTCAGTCTGGGTGGGGAGAGATATCAATAGGAAATACATTTCTTTTAAATTAGGGTGAATTTATGAATAGTCACGTGACATTTATGAATGAAAACACTTTTTTTCAAAATTTTTATATCTTCAAAATTTAATAGACATTTTTTAAATAAAATATGACAGCGAGCGTTTTTTGGTGGAAAATATTTTAGAAAATTAATGTCAAGTGTGTTTTAGACATCGATGTTTGTTGTTTTTCAAAATTTAATGCAATTTTCTTAGTTATGCGAAAAATTATTTTTCCAAAATTCATTCTTTGAATTTTCGGTTTCTTGTAGTCGAATTATGGATACTAAATGCCAGTACATTTAATTTATTGGTTTTCCTATGTGTTAATAAAAATTATATAAATTTTCTAAATTTTTCTGTACCATCTTTACAGTTATTGACGTCAAACAAGTCGCATTTATTTTTAATTTTTTTTTTCTTGGTAAATTTAAATTTTATATTCAAAGGAAATTTGGATAAAAATATAAAAGCTATTTAATAAAATAGCTGAATTTATAAATATTTAACAATTTAAAAAAATTTTAAATTCAGTAAATTTAAATTTGGTTCTCGAAAGAAATTTGAATAAAAATAAATGAAGTAAATCGCTATTATAGACGATGTTTGCTTTTTATAAATATTATTATTTAAGTTTAAACTATTTTTAAAAACTGTAATTTAAGACAATTTAAATTTTGTAATTGTTGAGAAAATTTAAATTTAAAAGCAGAATTTTGCATCGCTGTTAAAAAGATGTTTAATTTTTTTAATGTAATTAAATATTTACGATTTTAAGAACTAATTTAGAAAAAAAATTGGGTGAAAAAAAAAGTTATACTTCTTTGGTATCATTAAAAAACAATTTTTAATTACATTTAAATAATTAATTACAATAAAATAATAAAAAGGACTGCAGAAGGATTGTCGACACTAAAGTTGAATTTCAATTTGATTAAATTATATAAATAAATATTTTCATTTCATTAAGTGTAACATAACAATAGCTTCAACCTGTGAATTTTGTGTGACGGTGATGTGCGTGCATCTTAAAATTTCAGCAAAAGTATAACTTCAACAATTAAAATTTTATAAAAATTTAAATAAAATTTAAAATACCAATCATAAACTAATCGCAATTTTTAGTGTCGTTTTGAAAAGAGAATTTAAGTTTTTCTATTTAGTAAAACTACAAATTTAAATTTGATATTCGAAATAAAGTTGTATAGAATTATAAAAATACAAAAAAAAATTACAAAACTAATCGCATTTTTGACTTGCGATTACAGACAGATATTTCTAATTAATTCTTAATAAAGTAATGAGCGAATAGGCAGACAAACAGACAAACTTGATTAGCAATGGAATCTAAAGAATGTTTACATCACGAAGAACTGAATAGACGAACAGTTCTTCTCTCTTGTATAAGATATGTATTAAATAAATATAGTTCATCATTTAAGACTGGATTTTTATGTCTATAAGCCGTCAACCAATACCAGTTTTTTAAAGTATTGAAATTATATATGAAAATAATTATTTGTAATTTTATTCATTTAATATCCTGAATGAATTATTTATTAAGAATTAGAAGGATCAGTGAAAAAAATTAAGATTAAGGTTTTACTTTGGCGGTCATAAAATGAGTAACATCTAGAAGGTGAAGTGTTAATAAAGAAAACGAAACGTTGCAAAATAAACGCTTATTCTTGATATTTTCAAGTCTATATGCGTTCGGAATGTTTTATCTCGTTTTTTTGGAATGGTATCGACGAAATATATAAAAATTTTGAGCTGTCATAGGACGCCTGGACAGATTTGAAGCATCGAAATAATTTTCTTGGTTACCCGTCACATGTGTAACGTAGTAAATAACACTTAATATACTATAGGTATGCGAGATCAGTGTGGCAACACAGATTGCGCATTTCCTACGACTACGTATAGTACATATATTCATATAGCATGGAGATGTGTCGCCACGACCTAAATTGCCACGCCAACAATCAAGTTTACCCTTGTCAATAGATGTTTCACATGAACAATATATTAAATGATAACTTTTTAGTCTTACATCTAAGTATCATAAAAATCCAATGTCTACTAATACTGATAACAAACAAAATGATTCAACATTTATAAGTATAAAGAACAATACCGCTGAGCTGAGCTGTACTGTGTTGTGCTGAGAGCGGTATAGTCGGGTCATTCGCATCGTATGTTTTTAGCATTGCACCATAGACCATAGACTGTAGACTGTAGACTTACTTACGTATATATATTGCACCTAGTTGTGGTGTTTTGTGTTGTCTAACATTTTATTAGATAGATATTATGTGGACTGTCGACCGTCGACCCCACAAATACTAGTGGTTCTAATAACCAAGTGCGGCTGCTTGCTGCACTTTAAACACACACAAGGCAATCCGTTCAAACGTTAACTTGAAAGTTATAATACTAGGGTTGCCAATTCTTGTATTGGGTAGAAAATACAAAATTATTTTAATCGTTCGCTAATCACGCTATGAGTGAATCCTAGCAGTTTTTTAAAAAAATAATTGCAAAACGATTGATCCTACAGGCCATTCCTGCAACTTCCCGCTAATTCCATACCTAAGCACTTAAAATTTTACATATTACAATGTTTTTTGTGCCTAAAATTTTGGTTTTTGAGCTTTGATGTTAAAAAAAACACTCGTTTCCAGACATTTCTTTTCGGATCGTTTTTGGTGAAAGAATATAATTATTAAAGCTCAAAAAACCACGTCGATCGCCACCAAGAACGTTAGATTTTCTTCAAGATTCCAAGAAGAGTGATTAACGTGTGAACGTACCTAATTAAATAATATTTAATATTTTATTATGAAATAGTTGTCAACCCTAGATTCAAAGTTACCATAATATAATCCTCGATTGCAGCGCACTAAACTCTGTATAATAAGTCTGTTAGTCTATTTTTACGTGCAAGTCTGTTTGTTTGTTTGTACGTCTTTCAAACAAATATATCGTTGGAATGTAAAAAAAACATAGATCATAGTTTTGTTGCGTGGCTGCTGCTGAATACTTTGTGGTACTGCGATTATGTAGACGATTTTTTTGTTTCTTCTGCATACTATAAAAAGTGTACCAAATAAAAATTACATTTTAATTAATACACATAAATCGAATTATGATTGAAGGAAGGTCACTTAAATATTACAGTTGTTAGATAAAGTTATGAATTTGACTTTTATTATTTTAGTGTAAATTTTCATTCAATTCAAACATTGTTTTTTAATGATACTTAAGAAGTATAACTTCTGACACGTGTTACATAACGTACCTACACACATTCTATTGTCAAAATTATCATATTTTTACGTTTTATGGTCAAAATTTGAGTTAAAAAATTGTCTACGATTATTTTTGATGAAACTTTTCTATACAAACATTTCAGACAATAAAACAGACATGAATTGCTCTCAAATACTTACTTGCCCTTGAATTAGAACCACACTGTACATTTTTTTATTATATTTAATATGATATTTAAATTAGTTGAAATACAATGAATAGGATGTCCGTATATAATAATACAGGACAGGATCTACCAATTAAATGCAGCATATTTATAAATAACTATATTACATAAGATAAACTGACTTCCATGTATATGTTAATTAATTCAATAATATTTATACATTGACTAAAATAAAATAGCATTTTATACGGTTTTTATGATGCATTCTGTGACAAAACCTCGCGAAATTTAGTTCGCTAATTTTCAAGATATATTGCACTAAAAACCGTCACCAAAATTAGCAACGAGTAATTAACTAATTTATACTGATGATGACTACTTTGTAGTGGAAATACGTATTTATAGAATACAAAATATATTTGATCTAGGAAATTGGGACAAAAAATCGGAATTCCTAGTCAAATTTTAACAAAGCTTTAAACATTGCTTTATCGAAAAGAATTTTCGTAATTTTCTCTGAAAAAAAAAAATAAATAAAAATTAGTTGTGTTCGATTTAGCTTAAACTATGTTTTTTGCGGGTAATTTCACCTGTAAAGTTTAAAAAAATAACAATCATTTCACGTTGAAATACATAGTTTTTCAGGCATTGCATGAAATTCACAATCCAGATGTTTCAGAATGATTTTTGAGCAAAATATCGCATAAACTAACTAAAGTTAGCTTCGTGGCACCATTACGAGCAGATAACAAATAAACTTTGATAAAAATCACACCGGTGATGGTGGTAATAGTGCAATATAATAATTATTACTGAATTATTAATAAGTTTCATATAAAAGTTGTTGTTAAAAAACAATAAAATGAATCGTGTACAAACACTTATGTGATTGGACCGGATATATAATTATTTTTTTAAGACTACAATATTAATACTTTAATTATGTAAGTACGATTTGAAAATGCTGCAACTTCCTTTTTGTGTCTAAAAATACAAAAATATAATAAGTACGGAAGTAATGGATGTGACTCTACTGTAAGTCGTATCAATAACTTTCTTATATAACAAAATAAAAAATGTATTTTATCTAATACTATTATAACTGGGCTTACATTTTTAATATCATAGATAATAGTAAATATCTGTTTAAAGCCGTGTTGTATACATTTGTATTTGGATTTGTTTTAATAATCTGATGAAGGTAATAATGATTGCGTCAATGTCATTCCTGATTTTGATTTTCAGGACACCTACAATAAGTTTCCTTAAAGACACGTACAGTATAAGTTATTAAAAGACCTTTTAATAGCTGCTTATTAAAATACATTAATTTTTAATTTTATGCATCTTTTGCACAATTCTTAGTTTTGTATTTAATAACATCAATCATAATTATATGAATGAATTAATGATATGGTTGGACTCTGTTAAACATTCATACTGTAATTAACATGAATTATTTACTTTTATTAATTAAATATCTTCTTTGTATATAATTATTATTTAAAAACAAAAATAATATTTCTTTGTTTAAAATTTTGTTGGCTCAATTACGATATCCTCGATTTTTGTATGAATTTCGGAAAAATAAGACCAAAATAAAGAATACCAATTTTCGAGTTTTCGTCTATTTTTCGAGCTATCCATGTGGGTAGTTTAATAACAGGTTGAACGTATGAGCCAAATACCAACCCGACTCGTACAAACTACATCCCACAAATCCATGGGTTAATAACAGTCGAAAATGGCGTACATGTATAGCTGTGTTAAATAAACAAGTGTTGATTTATTTTAAACGAATTAAATTTCTGCAGGAATTGTATTTAAAATCATTTAATAAAAAATAATAATTAAATCTTGTGACATGTTTTTAAATTGTGACGTATTTATGTGACATAATTTCTAAAAAGAAGTGCCGATAACTCGAAAAATAAACGAAAACTCGAAAATTGGTATTCGTCATTTTCGTTTCATTTTGGCTGATTTTACACAAAATTCATAGCACCATGGATATCGTCCAAATAATTAAATATTATTAAAAGTGTAGATTTAATAACTGGCAACTATCTTGAATGCACAAATAGGGTAGAACAATTCAAAACAAACGATAAATATTTCCCCATTTCAATTAATTCAATCTCTTATTTTGATTAAAATTATAAATAATTAAAGATTTATAACAAGAAATAAACCATTTCTGAATCTATTATCAATTTGATATGAAGAAGCTGTACTAAAAACAAAATCAAATCAAAATGTAAAAATAATCCCCACTCCAATTCATGATCCACCATTATTATAAAACTTCATCAACCAATCATTTTATTTGTAATAAAAATATAGAGAAAAAAAAAACAAATCAAATATGAACATCATACAAACATAATATTGAAAAATTTCCACCAATCAGAGATAACAAAACAAATTAACGATGATGAAAATTTATTACAAAGGGAAAATTATTACATTGAATTTTCATGTTAGATATAAATTTTAATTTATTAAACAAACGAAAAAAAAAATACATAATATTTAGAGGTAATCAACCAATCAAAATTGATAATTCATCAATGTATATATAAAAAAAATAATATTATACTTTTAATTTTTATATTATATACCTACAGAAGGTACAGGATGTGTCATCCATCACATGTATTAAGGTATTTCACATAGAGAGAGTTCTTTTAATAGTAGCTGTATTAGTGCAGTCAATCTAACAATGATTCAACTTACATTCTTACATATTGCACATTATTGCATATGTGGTACGTAGCAGTCAACTTAAAAGATTAATCTGTGTATATTTTTTTTTGTGCAATTACTATCTGAATAAGAGTAAATATTTGTTTTAAAGTAAACTTTGTGAATTGCATTTTTCGCGGTAAATATTCGTCAAAACTGGCCTGGGTTAAAAAAATCTTTGACCAACAAAATTAAATTAAATCTTTAGGTAAAAAAAAAAATGGGTGCGTGTACGTTATGTACGCATGTCAGAAGTTATACTTCTTTGGCATCATTAAAAAACAATTTTGCAAAAAATTCAATTACAATAAAATAACAAAAAGGACTGGAGAAGGATCAGTCAACACAGTCAATAAAGCTCAGTTTTAATTTATACTTGAATAAATAAATCAATATTTTCCTACATTAATAGTAACATAAATCATAATAACAGCTTCAACCTGTGAATTTTGTGTGATGGTGATGCGCGAGCATCTTCAGATTTCATATTTTTTTCTTAAGATTTCATATTTTTTAATAACGCTCCTAAAGAAGAATAACTTCAATAAATTGTTTTAAAATTACTCATTAAATTTACTCTGTATGGTCTTTTGAACTTTTACTTGTCACTAATTTTTGTTGAGGCATATTAGTAATTTTTGTACAATAAAAATATTAATTCAATTTGATGTGTGACACTCGGTATTTAAAAACATTAAACAATATTTTTTCTAATATATATTTTTTTTTTTCAATTTAATTTTGCTTAGAAAATAAATTACGTATTTTCTTTTGAAAATATCTACGCAGTTTTTCTTTGAAAAACAAAAAAAAAAAAACATTTAAATACAGAATAATATAAAAAATATATACAACAATATTTTAATGTTTTACTGCGCAAAATAAATCTAATATTATTGTATGTCGTCTTTTCTTTTATGTTCATTTTCAATTGTAAAATAACATATATATATATATATATATATATATATATATATATATATATATATATATATATATATATATATATATATATATATATATATATATATATATATATATATATATATATACGTACAATTCGGTACAAAAAAATAGCATCAATATAAAATAAAATATGAATAAATGCTCTATATTTTTGTAGTGATACTTCTTTAGGCGCGTTATAAAAAAATGATGAGAGTGAAATTTTAAGATGTGTGCGTATCATCGTCACACAAAATTCACAAGTAGAAGCTGTTGTTGATGATTTATATTACACTTAATGTAAGAAAATATTTAGATACTCAAGTAACCTCCAGATTTTCAAAGTTTGACCTAAATACTGCAAATAATTGTATTTCCTAATTCAATCTATTTATTTATTTGTCTGCCTGTCTAATATTAATTGTATACTTACTAAATATAATTAATAATGTCGCGACATAAAACATAATAACCATGTATATATATAATAAACATTATTCAAATTAGATAAAATTGAATTATATTTAATATTAATATTAAGGTGGTTCTTTCTAACATATATATAAAATAGTTCATTAATTCTAAATACTCCTTATATATCCTTAATATTTCATGTATGTATGTACATGGTTGTGATGTGATGATTGATATGAGTACTTTACTAATAACATAGGAAGAAGACAACTGCTATTACTTTTACATGCATATGTTTATAAACATATATGTGAGGTTTTACAATACATACGTGCACCAAAAAAGAGTTAAATTTTAAAAGGAATGGAAACTTGCAAAAAGATATAATATTTCAAAATGATTTATTTTTGTTACAGAGAAATATATTTTATTGAATCATTTCTATTATAATGATCTTTGATACATACTTATTTAATGGATTCAATGCGAGTTCGAAGCTGCGGGTAAAAGTTAGTTATAAATAATGATTGACTCACAATCAAATTATATTATTATATCATAATATGACAGTGCAATGATTTGATCTGATTTTAAATAGGATGTATAATAATAATAATAATTATTATTATTATTATATTACTATAGTAGCGACCGACATTCACTCATAGACAGTCACCACCATCCTTGTTTATTTATTTATATAGGTGATCTGATCTAATCTGATCTATTCAGTAGGTGTGGCTTATTATCTCTCTTTGTCCATTATATATTTTATTGCTTTATCCATCTTTGTCTCATCATATATGTTATAATTATGAGAACTAGTGACTCCTAAACTCACTTCTCATTGATATCACAGTAACACAATACTGTTTTGTTTATTAATTTGATGTCCTTGTGTTGGTACTCTATCATACTCAAGTAGTGACTCATCGTTGATAAATTTTTTTTTTTTATATGAAAATTATTGTTTACATCCTGAAAATTTTTACATTTTGTGGGGAGGATATTTAAGAAAATTAATTTACAAAAGACTCCTAAACACTTTTAAGAATTTCGGTGATGTTTTTATCGCCCCTTTTAAACATTTTTATATTCAAACATTAACATTATTATAATTTATTTAATAATAAAGTTATTGGTCTAATGTTTACGGATCATATCCACAACAGATGATGATTTCCTTAGTATATGAGTTCATAGTTTTAATCAGTCATATGATCCCATCAGAAATGATTGAACGATGTGTAATCAATTATCATAACATTTTTCATACTTTATTTATGGTATAATACCATAAAATTGCATTGGATAGGAAGTAAATTGGGGATTTTTTTAAAAGTAAAGTGTAAGAAAATTGGACACGATTTTACGTACCATTGATTTAACAATCTTTGTTGAAGTTAAAAAACTTTTTAATGTAAGCAACAAATAAAAATATAGTAAACAAAAAAGAATTCAGCTATAACTCCAATAGTGTCCATTAAAACTAAAACCATTATAGCAAAATTTCACGCGGATGCAATCACGGGTACTTGCTAGTTTTGAAAAGTAATTAAAAGTATTATGAAATATTCAAAATGATTTCTTAGTGTCAATAAATTATTATGAAATTATTTATAATAATCAATAATGAAAGTAAAATTTTAAATTGCAATGTGCATCCCAGCACGAGTGGGCTGGCTCATACCATTCATTAAAATCTGTGCTAAAACAATCACATATTAATTATTATTAGCAAATCAATAAATAATTAATCAATCAAAAATCAAAAAAAACATTATTTTGTGATTGTCTGCTATTAAATTACAAATTACAATATTTTTTAATTATCTTTATTTTTTAATTATTAATTGTGTATAAAACATCATAGTTTTACTTCCATAAATATAATTACAATAAAAACTCACGTAAGATCACGTCTGTAGCCCTCTATAATTTAGAATTGTAATCGAATTTTGTTCATATCAATTGATTAAAGCGAATTGCCAAAAATGTACAATAAAAATGGCGTGATATTAAGAAGTTGTTGTATCATGAATTGTAAAAAACTTGCAGGAAAAAATATATAAATTTTATAGTTTTTCCACCAGAAAACTGCTCATTTCTATCAAAATTTATATCAAAACAATATTTATTTTGATAGTTGATTTATAACTGTCAGTTTAATATTTGTAATGTTTATATTACGTTTGGATTTCTTAATATTAAAAAAAAAAGGTAGTGAGAATTTTATTGGAAATAAGACGTCAAAAGAATAATTTATCTATGTTCTAATAATATTCCTGTCAGTTCTACGAAATAAAAATTAAACAAAATCTATATTTAACCTAGTTCTTAATTATAATAGAAGTACCTAGGATACCTTACGTCTTCTATTGGACGATTAAATAACAATCAATTAAAGTAGGTTGATTGTTTGACCCCCTTACTATGTATTTTGTAATCATTTATTGAATAATTATTAATTTTTATTGATTTGACAACACCATTGAATGAATTCGAATTGTTTTTTTATTTTTAATGCTAACTTATTATCATAATATTTATCTTAATAATAAATAATATTTAAGATGTCTCTGATTACAACATTTTATAATATTTATTAATAATAAATTCATTAATATTGTGCTTTTTAATTATGATTATAAATTTTCTCAAGCAGTATCTCCAGTCCGATAATTTATATACTGGCTGGACCTAAATACTAATTTCATAAATGAAATCTCTTTTGAACTGTTGTCCTTAAGTACAGTATTGTTTTTTGATTCTACTTAAAATAGATGGTCTAAGTACAATTGTTAGTTACTCTGGTGTGTACACAATAAGTTGATTGACTGACTTCTAGTGTGTGTGTAGACATGTTGACCTAGTTCATCCACAAGACGAATACAACGTATTGTTATATACAATGAATGTCCACAGTGCATACCTTAACTAACTATAGAGCTAGGTATCATCTAAGTATAGGATTGCGACATTTGGTGAACATATCATCAATTTTATCTCATCGATTATTATCTTTATATTTAAAATTTAAATCGTATGTTCTTTGTAATTCTGTGAACTGAGGACTTAATTCACTGATTTAATTCAAAACATGATTTTTTTATAATAGTATATTAGACTAGTAATTAGAGTGTCTGATTTCGAATCATAAGGTCGCGTGTTCGAAACCCGGTCGAGGATTTAAATTTTTTTTTTAAAAGTTGGTTTTTTTTTTATTTTTGAAAATACTCATATAGACCGAAAATTGTCAAAATTAATTAGTGTAAGAAAATAACGCAGTTTTATATATTTTTTATAAATAATATTTCCCAAAGTAAATCTCCAAACCATTTACTTAAACTAGTATTTTTTTTTGATTTTTCCCAAAATAAAAAAATTTTCCAAAATATATGAAACTCCTGAATGTGAGAATAAATATAGATATATAGATAGCACTTCGATTTTTTTAAAACGGGGTAAAATCAATAACTTCTCGATTTTTAAAATCAATAACCAATAATAGCCTGTATTTATTTTGAAGCATTACAAACTTCTACGTTAAATTTGCTCATACAATGCTCGCTTGCGTATACGGAATTGAACGAAAAACGGAAGGAAGCAATGAACGAAATCGTAGGAGTTATTTTCTGATTACATCCGTTGTCCGTAGTCGGTCTTGGTCCGTCTCTTCAACTAACAAATAAATAGTATTTTTACATCCTATCACCCACAAACAAAACATTAATATTATTAAATTAAGTAGTCATGTTATTGAGTAGGTAGGTACTGGTTGTAGACTTAAATCAACCACATGACTCAAAGAAAGTCATCGTATCGAATCATATAAGGAACTAAAATTAAAATATAAACTCCTTAAAAAGAAGATGAACTTAAAAGGCGGATTTCCTTGTCATTTTTATTTTATAAAAATAAAACATAAACAATTATTTTTTATTCATCTATGACTCATTTTTAATTTTATACATACTCTGATCAAATACCATGCATTTAATAAAAAATAATGTATGGATACTATTTAAATCATTATAACTGTCAAACGATACGGACGTTAGTGGGATTTATGATAGGAGCAGTCGGGGCTAGTGAACATAACACTCATCTTTATAAAAATATTTATTTTTTTATGAATAAATGTTTCATAAGATGGTTCAAATTTTTTTATGTACAATTGTACTATTCATAAAAGCTTGAATCACTCAACTGTCACTCACCGTATTTAAATTAAACTTCGATAGTTAAAATCTTACGGCATGAGTTTCTACTCTATAAAATTTCATATTTAAATCATTGACAGACTTTATATTTGATTGATAAAGTAACCATAGCAATGCATGAAAACAATTTGAGGCATGGTGTGTGCCCCCATACATTATTTTTTCTATTCTTATACAATGAATTTAATTAAATTTGTATTTTTATTTACAGGAAACATCAAAATAAAAGTCCAAAATTGTGTTTATCAATTCAATTAAAAAAGGTAAGAAATCATTAATTAATTATATGCATACTTTGAGAGAGTGGTTAATTAAAATATTTACATAATGCTAATGATTTTTATGGCATATATCAAATGCCATCTTGTTTTTTCTGATCAGAATTTTCTGATTTTCTGATCAGAAAATCTCATGGTGTGCGCTGCTGGCCGATAATTTAGAAAATAATAACTCCCATTTCAATTACAAGTCGTTGACATGCAATTTTTTGCAATATTTTTAGAAATACATTTGAAAAAAAAAGCCTAAAATTACAATCAAAAAGTGTATTATTTTTCTAAAAATCTCTAAAAATGAATAAAAATTTATCAAACTCAGTATATATGGAGTTTTAGAGATCGATAATGGTGGATTAACTCAAAAATTACTTTTAACATCAAAATACGAACATTTTGTTATCTTAATATTATGGAAGTTAAATGTGATGTATTCAAAGATAAACAAACAAAAAATAATTGACATAACTGAAGAAATTAAAAAGTTTGTTTATTTTGAAATAAAAAAACAATTTATTTCCGCTTTTTTTTTTTTGTGATGGTAATAAAAATATTTTAACTTATGTTTTTTTTTTTTTGGATCAAATTTTTTTGTTCGTAATGTAATGTGGTTTATTTTTTTGGGTTCATATTTGTTTTGTTTTTAAATTCAAAATTAGGTCACACACATGTGTTGTTGTCTGTGTGTGTGTGTGAGTCAATTTAATTCAGTGTATCTAAAATTAGTTAAGGTTGTTTCAGCGTGGTGTAGTATAGTCAAAATAAATACTATGTTATAAATATTATTAGCAAATCAAGAGAAGTATTCATTCTTGTCTCACTCAAGAGCAATTTTGACAGACAAAATGGACGGCAGAAATAAACATTAAAGTCCGGGAGGTAGCGTTGATTTTTTCATAGTGATTTCAGGCCGATCAATTTTTCTATTTTATTGAAAGTGTATGTACAGTTGACAATCGAATGGCAAGTCAGCAGGCGCAAATATTATTTGCAAACGGAGACAAGTTTTCATTTTGGAAAAGAAAAATTGCCTTTATATTTTTGATCTCTGTTGCTTCGGCTATCAAATTCGAAGAATTTTACTTACAAGCTAAAAAAAAAAAAACCAAATGCATAAACAGGTAAAATAGGAGGGAGGGATAAAAATATTATCCTTAAAAAAAATTATGTATGTATATATAATAGTACGGGAGGTAGCGTTTCAAATAACACAATCATTTCAAGTCGATTAATTTATGTTGGTATTGAATGTTTATTAGCAGTCATATACTGTTATGAAAGTCAGCAGGCTCTGACAGGAGGGGATAAAAATTTCTACTGAGTAGTCATGCAATCTCCATCTAAGACAATCAAATTTCATATTTAGCTGATAATTATTCCACCCGTAAATATTCTAATATTTTTTTTTATTAACTACATTATTGAAATTATCTCTATAATGGTTAATTTCAAACGATAAAATCTAAAATTAAAAATCACCATGATAAATGGAACGCTACCTCCCGAACTATAAATACCAAACAGAAATACGTTAAAGAATTTGTGACAAAAATGAACTGAATATTTTAAAATTGGAATTCGTTTGGTTCCCACGATACTAATAACATGTCAGAGTGAGAGCAACAGAGAGTCATATAGAGATAGAATGAGCACGGCACACACAAACAAGCAGCGCTTCGCACAGTCTACAATATAAAGTTTTATTTGTGTGAATATCTTTGCTATTTCTTTTACCATCTCTCCCCGTACATAATATTATATAGACCGGCAGCCAGTTTTGTGTTACATTGATCAATATTATTCATTTTATAACTTTGATTTCAAAATTATAAAGGATAGCTTTATGTTTTGTATGATGGACCACCGAATTAAACAATTATTGTTTTGTTTCGAAAGATCTACGTCTGAGAAAAATAAAAGTTCCAAACTTAAGTAAAAATAAATTTTACTAATTAAATATCACCAAAATGGAAAATATGTCAACCATTAAAAATGGGGAAGTTAATGTTTGTCCAATCGATTTTGAAAAAGCTTACTTAAAAGTCAAAAATAATTTTAAATTAAAAATTTGTATGAGGAAAATTATCTATTATTTTATACATTTTAATTATTTGTAGCAAGAAATGCAGCTTTTATTTAAATTATTAAAATTGATTATAAACCAAATAATTAATCAAAATGGATCGTTGTGGCTCCCGGACTTCTTTTAGAAGAGGAAGAATCAGCCACATATAAAATAAAAAATAATTTAAAAAAAAGACTGAGACAAAAAACTGAATTCTTGTTTTTTTATTTCTTTATTGTTGAATAATAAAAGCAAGCAAGTTGTGGCCAAAATCAATGGCTGGTTTTTTGGATGAATCATATTATTTGTACAATACAATACCAAGAATACAGACGATGTAGACGAAGACATTGGGATTGTTTAAGTTCCTGTGGGAAGATTTATTATATAATTCCCATTCATTAATAATAAAATAATTTTGTTTTTTTTTTAAGTGTTTATAAAAATTATTCTGCTTTTGTGTATATTTTTTTTAAGTTTTTTACGGTCGCGTTGTTCAATGGGAAAAAATACTGTGCTCAAATAATGGACGCAAAACTTGCTCATTTAAATTTGAATATATTAACATGAATAGCTTGATACGCCTGTGAACTTTTCATGTCATTTTAATCAAAATTTCATCAAAATTGGATGATTGTTTCATCATATATCGGCATTTAGCGGAGAAACGGAGAGATAATCGTGGTGCCTCTATTTGGCGATTAATTTTGGATAAAACAGGCCAAAATAAGCACATAAATTATTATGAATACAGACAGTTTAAAACAATAAAATTTGATCGTATAAATAAAATTTCTGTCTCATGGTTTATAACTTGAATAAAAATTATACATATAGACATCTATGAACATACCATGAAACTAAATTACTTTTAATTATTAAAATTTATTTAAATATAGACAGTCCTTAAAAAAATCTCCAATCATCCCATTGAGTAACCCGCTTTAAGACCATCCAGCCGTCCCTCAAGCTACTTCTTTTTGTTCGTATTACAAAATTATATAAAAAAATATAAAAATTATAATTATAAACAATTAAATAAAATTTAAAACTAAATATTAAAATTATCAATAATGATGATTTACTACTCTGTAATTTAATTGATTGTAAATGAGTTGGGGGGGAGAAAACCTGTTGAATATTTAATGGTAAACTTTTAAAGAAACATTTGAATGATGATGTTGATTTTGAGATCTTGTAGCAGTTTTATATGGAAAATTTGGGAAAAACTCTCATATTATTTTGAAAAATTTGAAAATTAACTACAGTTTATGAACAAACAAGGTAATTTTTGTGACTTATGTAAATTATAAATCGTTACTCATCACAGAGCTGTACAGTTTTGTACTTTTTTTTGGAGCTATACAGTTGAATTTACAAAATAATAAAAAGTAATTTATAAGTTGAACTTTGATCAATCATATGCGCAACGGACATTCAATATAATTATTATTCGTACGTTCCGGGTTCAAATTTGTACATTGAATTGTTGAATGAATTTCATAGATTTGTTGTTTTTCAATAATCACAAAGAATTTCAGAATCAAAATCACGTTTTCAATGTATGATCAAATTTTATAGTCTGAGAGATGGTGGCAATCTTTTTGTGTAAATTATGTAAGACTGCCGTATAACAGTTTTTGGACAATAGTTTGACTTACAATAAAATAACTGGCAATGGTTATGGTCTCTTGGTTTTTGTAACTGACAAATTTCTATAATAAATATATATAATTATTAATTAAATATTGATTATTAATAAAATAATATATTTCACATCAATTGGCTCTGGCTACACGTTTTGTTAGATACCTTACGTTCAATCTAAATATACTATGTACCATACTTATAGTACAGTAAGTATTCTATATTCAGTTTACATGGAAATAAAAAAATCCATTGATGTAAAAACAGCCATAATATAAATTTTAGATTGCTAAACAAGCCAGGCTATTAAAATTAAAACAAATCTAGAAAAATTTGTGCTACTCAAACTTTAAAGCACTCTAAATTACTTCAAAATACAAATAAATAAATAAAAACCATATTGTACATGGAGGTATTATGTGATGTTTAATTTATACATAATTTGTGTGTGAGGTTCCAAACACTTATTGTTATTATTGGAATGAACACGTGTACAACACTGCGGGTCACACACATACAAACATACATACATAGTTAATATATTATTTAATATGGTCTGGTCTGCGCTGCTGTGTTATCAAGGAAACGTATTTCCGGTTTTAATTTTAAAGTAAATATTTTATTTCATATTTATTAAAAAAATTATATTTTGAAATATTATTTATTAATTTATCAAAAATCAAATATTTATAAATTTATTTAAAAATACACTTGTGAACAGAGTAAATGGGTCGCATTACTTCTTTTCAAAGTTAGAATATAATCGCTAGACTCTTTTTCCTGTCTTTAGTTATTTCAAGCATGAAGTTCTCGTTATTCAGAAGTGTAAAATGATACCCAATATTTATTGACCGACTTCAAGAAAAACGCAGATGATGACGCAATTTGTATGTCTGGACAGGTATTTCTTAAAAACTAGGATTAAAATCATTTTGATTTGAGAAGATAGTTTTCAATTCGTTTAAGGACATTTAAGGTCAAGAAACTTCTTAGAAATTTTAAAAAATTTGTTTACCTTGCACCACTTAGTTTTGAAAATTTAACTGTTAAATATTGCATAGGAAAAATGACTCAAATTAATGGGGAAGGACCTCTGAGTGAAACTCAACTTTTTCAATTTTAGTATCCACACAATATAATTAGATCATGCACAAATTACCCTCACAAGGGTAAAAAACATACAAATAATTTAACGTAAATAAGTAGCATTTATTAACATCATAAAAATTTATACCATTTATTTGGATCTCTCATAAAAATTTCATATGCAAATGTACAATTATTCTATTAATATCAATATCTTTTGTCACCAAGTGTAGTGTTATTAAATAATATATTGATTGATTGATTCATGATCGATTTATCATCCGCTATCACATACGATTGATTTGTATAATCATCAATATGTATTTAATCATAATAAAATTATTGTGTATTATATGCAAAGCGACTCAACCAACCGCTCTTTCAAATTATTTTCGCTTACAATATTTACATAAATATGTAAAATTATCGATTTATTGATATTATTTTAAAGATTGTTTTGGTAATCAATAAATACTAAGAATTCGAATAGTATCGTTGATTCTAAAAACTGAGTACGCGTCAAGGCGTAAAACATTCTTAAAATATAATAAATAATATAATTTTGTATCAGTTGCTGAGTTCATGAATGAAATTTAAAATTAATATTTTTTTTATATTCAAAATAACATACATAATTTTTGTTTTTGACATAAAGTTCATTTATAAGTTCATTTTATCAGCTGTAACTCTGTGTGTTCTTTGTATTTTGTAAATGAATTTCAATATGTTTTAATAATAGTAATAATAATAAAATAGTTTACAGATTAATTATACAAAAAAAAAAACGGACCACTGAACTGAACTGAACTGACAGACTCACATATTGAACTCAACTTTTTGAATGAAACAAATAAAATAATACAAAATCATTCAAGATTACTGTACAACAATTGTAGAATGCAACCAAAAAAAAAATTATTAAAATAAATGCGCATCAGAAGTTCAAACTTCTTTGGCATCATTAAAAAACAATTTTTAATTACATGCGATTAATTAATAAAAGACTGGAGAAGGATAGTCAACTATAATAAATAAATATATATTATGTTACATTAAGTGTAACATCAATCATAACAAACGGCTTCAATCTGTGAATTTTATGTGACGGTGATGCACACGCGCATTTTAAAATTTCACTATCATCATTTTTTTATAAAGAAGTATAACTTCAAAAATATTTACGGACATATGATTCAATATATATTTAAGCTATAAACAATTTATTATACGAGTTTAGGTCAATTAGGGATTTAAGAAAACGATAGAAAAACACCATTTTGAGTATATTGTGCTTCAAAATGGAGAAATTATATAAGACAGATTCAACCAATTCAAGAATTTGTTTTTTAGGATTCACTTTATCAACAATTAAATAAACAAGTGTATTGTTATTTTTCCAAAATTATCTTCGGCAGGTCTTATCAGAAATACATCTATCAGAGATATAAATAGTCTTTAACTTTTATTTTAATATTTTTTCTCTTATTTATTAACTGTTTCATTTTTAGTTATTCATTCTCCAGTTGTTCAACAATAAATATTAGAATATATATATTTTTTTTTTGTCGATAATAAATTTGATAAATTACAACAACTATTTTTGTGCCATTTTATTTAATTTATTTTAATGAACTTTGGTGTTAAAATTATTTTTGTAAATCAAAGAATTTGATACATCAATGAAAAATCTATTTTAGATAATTTTTTATTTTAAAACCAACATTTAGAGTGTTTATTTTCAAAGCAGTTTTATGCTTTGACAAAAGTGATTTGCAGCACATTATTGTGAAATAAATTAATTTTGTGAATTATTCGTAGAAATTAAAAAATAAAAGGTAAAAATTATTTATATTTTTAATTATTTTTCATAAATTTATATTTTGTGATGGTGTTTTATTTAGTCTGGTAGCCAGCCAGTATTTATTTTAATTAAAAAATTATAGAATATTTAATTTGACATAAAATCTGACAAACAGACAATTAATTTATTTGACGATACAGTTAAATTTTAAGACAGTTATTATAATTTTTATTTTTTTTTAAATAAATTCATAAAATAATTAGACCATTACAACAAATATATAAAAATATGTTGTGCTTATTAAATTATATTATTATTATTATGTATTTATTTACAACTATTATAAAATTATTTTTATAATGTGTCTAGACACAAATAGACACACACTGGTAGACTAATATATATTAAATTACTTGAACTAAATAATATTTATTATTTAGCAGCTAATTCAACCTAATTTTAAAACACTATGCTTAAATACTAATCAATATTTGAATTATTTTTAATTATTAGCATGCATAAAATACTGTAAATATGTATTACATTAAACTATAATAGTTTGTTAACTATATAAATTATATAATATGATTTTTTAGCTAAATTGTTTCGAATGAAAAAAAAAATGTTTCAAACAAAAGTTGTGTGTTTTGTAATATATTTTGATTTTGATCTCTAATTTCATATTTTAAGTATAAAATTCGCTATCAATATTTCAGTTCGCTATCTCTTGTCGTTTTGAGCTATCATGGTTTGTGGAAATGAGTACCAACTGTCGTTTGATTATCATGCTGTTTCTAATTTGTCGACTAGCTCTTAGACTATACAGTGTTATTATTTAATTCTGTGTTCCTGTTACAATCATGTAGCCTTGTAATCGTCAACTAGGCAACAAACAGATTTTCTTCCTTCTTTGTCTAAATGGATTTATTTGATATATACAGTGTGTCCCTAAATTTAAGTGTTTAAAATAAATTTGCTTAAATAAATTTTATTAAACTTCCATGCTAACTTAATTGCGGTAGTGATTATACTTAAAGCGAGTGGGAGAGACACACTGTACACACTCTGTATATATATATGTGTATACTCTCTTACTTAATTCCTCTTCCCTCCTTCCTCCACTTATCCCACCAATGTCCCATGTAACAACACAATAAACAACACACAGTTTTAGTTAAGTAAGAAGTCCTTGATGATCAAGTATCTGAAATCCCATTCATAAATACATTCATTCATTATGTATATCCGGTGTGTGTTATGATATGACGTCACTTCCCATATGAATTTCATTCATTACAGTTTTTTGTTGTTGTTGTTGAATTCATTCAATAAAAAATTAATAAATTTTAAATTAATTATTACGTCATTAAAAAATTCACTATTTAAATGAAATTAATTTGGTAATTTTACAGTTTTTTTTTTTGAATTAAAAAAAAAGTCTATTTTGTAATTTTGTAAGAGTAATATGATGTGAAATACTCATGTGACCTTCATATATCATATATACAATTTATCATTCATTTTAGTATTAATTTTGTTTGAGTAGAGTGTTTTGAGTCAAGGTCTTTATACAAGGCGTTTTTAAGGATTTTCATTAAAAAAACAACACTTACTTTATGATTCGATGATTAGTTTTTGCGAGATATCGCTTGAAATTTTGACCTCGAGAGTCAAATTTCAGACGATTCACAAAAATCACGTAATAGTCCGGGAGGCAGAGTTTCAAATGACACAAGCATTTCAAGTCGATTAATTCTGATGTTGAAATTGAATGTTTATTGGCAGGCTCCCACAGGAAAATTACTGTTGAGTAGCCATGAAATCTAAGGCAATCAAATGTAATATTCAGCTGATAATTATTCCACCCGTAAATATTCTGCTGACTATATTTTTTTATTTACTACATTATTGATACTATCTTATTAATATCACGTAACCTGAATTATATTTTATTATTCCTCCACCTTGTGTGCACCTGTTGAACCCCGCCATTCGATTATAAACTTCATAAAAACTTTCAATAAAAAATTGTTCGGCCTGAAATCACTATGAAAAATGTAACGCTACCTCCCGGACTATAATATTTAAATTAATTTTAGCAATTAATTTATGAATTTTACAATTATAACTATTATTGCTTCTTTAATTCTAAGACATTATTTGTTTTGGACTCTAAACGTAAATATTTTTAGTTTGGTAAAAGAAAGTTAAAATAAACTAATTTAAAGTATTTCATTATAAATAAAATTATTAACTTTTGTCGCCATTACACAAAAATACCGCGTTTATTTGTTTATTTTGGTTCCAAACAAATCATGATTGACTCAATAACTGACTGTATGGACACTAAGTGAGTCCATCAATAAACCAATCGACCAATCATTTACAATCTATTTATTTAAAAACAAAATAATAATAATAACTAAAATCATTATCTTATTATTTAAAATATAAACATACACTGTTTGTACAGAATGGAACTAATTCAAAATGTGTTATGTAATATGTAGAATGGATGTTTTAAATACAATGTCAATTCAATTAAATCCTTTATATTTAGTTGAAAAAAAATGCTTTAAATTGAAAATACCTACAAAATAGCTCTTTATTTGGTATCATTCATTGGTAAATTTGAAGATGTGCGCGGATCACCGTCACACAAAATTCAAAGGTTCAAGCTGTTGTGATACGCAATCTGTCTAGCCACGGCCTATATCGCTACGCCAACAATCCAGTTTACGCTCACTTTTGAATGTTTCACATCAAACTTTGTTACTGAATATTCCTCATTTTGAAATCTGAAATAGAATTTGGGGTTCAATAATTTTATGGGCGATGTAAACCACTAAATAGACTAATTACACAAGCAAGTTGTATTTGTTCCACTTTATATAAAAGTATGGTAATTAAATTAAATATATTTTTTATAATATTATTTATTTATTTATTTACTATAAAACTAATATTTAATTGAACAGTCTAATTATATAAATACGTATATTATATTCAGTAATAATGTTTATATGACGGGCGCCATTTAAGTCCCATTAAATTACAAAGAAATCGATTTAAATACTAGATTTGATTATTTGAAGCTTTGAACAAATAAATAATAAAAAAAATGGAATACTTCTCATTTTTATTTTTTAAACAATCTACTATTGGTTAGACTGACGACCGCACACATTCTACAAATACTATCTTTTACCCGCGGCTTGCCTTATTAAATAGCAGGATAGATAATGAGAAAACAACACAATTAAAGCCTTTTATTCCCGTTATGTTTATTTATCACCTTAGTGACGACACTTTAAGTTCAAATTATATTTTTCTAATTCAAATAATATTAATTTTATAGTTTTTTTTTTAGATTATCTTTTCTCACAGCACCGTGTTCATTTCTTTCTTTGATAAGTCATTCTCATCTGATGTAGCGTGTCTCCACCGATGTTGGCATCATAGTATTCTGTTAATAACGCGCGTAAAATCAAATTGAATAGACTCATATAATATGCATTAAATTTAATTTATTTTTTGTATTATAAATACATGAATATCAAAACTCCCCAATGGTACGGGATTCTTGAAGACAGACATAGACTTTCTATAAAAAAATAGTGTCTTAAAAATAGCCGTTAAAATAGAATTATAGGATTTTATCTATACTGATTTTTAAATTAGGTCATTAAAATCTTTGTCTAATATAATTATAATAATGTTTACACGTGCCTAGAGCGTAGACTACTGAATGTTCTGTCTGCCTGTCTGGTGCCACCGTAGGTCTGGTCTGTTACCGTGCTGGAGCAGCCCGTTCCTAAATATATTATTTCTTTTAATTAACATTTTTTTTGAATCAAATTATCGTTAATTTTTAATGATTCATTAAAATTAGACACTTTTAACGAATATTCTCTTCAATGAAAGTGAGTTATTGGTTTTGTATCATCTATATAACAAAATTAAATCTACGGAGCAACTTATCTTAAATTCTGGATATTGATATTTCATGTCAAATATCTAAACAATTAACACTATCAGTTGTTGTTATCTTACAGTTTTGTTAAATATCCGTATTCAGTTTAAATGATTTTGTTAAAAATTTGTCAATTTTGGTTTCATTTTAGATTAATTTATTTAATCGATCCTCGATCGATTGATTTCTTATTATCGATCTGTTGTGTATATTGGTGATGACAATTTTCTATTTTTATATAATTACGTTATGTAGTCAATGACTAGAAATGTGTTCAAATTTATTAGAAGATATATTTAGAAACTGACGCCCTAATTTTGTAAAAATAAAATATCAAATCTATTTTCGTCAAAGTTTAATTTTTTTTAAATTCTAAAATTAGATTTATCGTTTAGTTTTTTTAAATAAAATTTCTCAATATAGTCTGGTCGTTCTTGTGTGTGTGTGCTTCCAAAAACTAATAGAAAACAATTTGTTTTTTCATATTTATTAATATTTTTTAACTTCTCGATAAGAAAATCGAAGATTTTCTAAAATCTGGAAATTTTTGGTTTTATCGACGTTTTCAGGGTTACAGGAAGCTTCCTTGACTACGCCTGCAAGGTTGGTGCCATTCGAAAGGGTTTGACCAAACTTAGATTTTGAATATAATTTGGATCGATTCGAACTGGTAGATTTTGAGAAATCTCTTAAAAAAACAACTAAGAAAAGAAATTTATGGTTTATAACTTGAATAAAATACGACATCTATTTACATACCATGAAACTAAATTACTTTAATTTTTTTATTAAAGGTTAAAAACATGTACAGATTAAATTAATATTTAAATACTACAGTTGGGGCCAACTCGTATATATCTTTAATATTCAGTTACGGAATCCTTAAATAAAAAAACTGTGTTATACCGGAAATGATGATTATAGTTTTTTAACTCTTTCAAAAAACAAATGTTTTTAATAAAAGGAAGAAGATATGCATAAAAGCAGGTGCATAATATTTTGTTGAAACAACGCAGTTACCAACAAACCAGCAACAAGTCAGTCAGTTAACCATTAGTTAATGTTTATTCATATGATGGCGTGTGCCACAAAACTGTTACATGTGCAATGATTATACTCTGATCAAATACTATGCTACTAATGTATTAATTTTTTACGCATAGTCATGTCATTATTTCTTGTGTAACTGTACGAACGTAGGGTCAATAATTTTATGGACGGTAATCGACATTGCACACCCAGCAATAAAATAATTAAAGCACTGGTGAAGGATCAGTTCAACACACTTAATTAAGTTCAGTTTTAATTTGATTAAATTAAATAAATAAATCAATATTTTCTTACTATTAAGTGGTAACATAAATCATAACAACTAGCTTCAACCTGTGAATTTTGTGTGACGGTGATACGCACACATCTTAAAATTTCACTCTTATCATTTTTTCATAAGTATCACTTCAAAAATTTCGTTTAGTAATCTAATAAATTGCAGCCAATCAAGGGTTAAATCGATTAAATCGATATTTTCGGCAGGTGTATTTATAATTGTATAAATACTCCATGTAAATATATTTATTTTATTTATTTTTTTTTTTTACCTAATTATAATCTAAATATAAATTATCTTAATTAAAACTGCAGGTGAATTTTTATCGATTTTAATTCAAGTCCCAAATTATAATATTCAAAATTTTTATGGAGAAACCTATTCCGGAAATCACCACCACAAAAAAAATACAAATTGATTGAATCATCTTTTTAATATATGCAAAATAAATGCGTTGATTAAGGGGAATTAAATCTAAATATATAAAAAAAAAAAACAAAAAAACAGGTGAAATTGAATATTTTTTTGGGTCGCATTACTAATTTCACAGCAAGAATTATTCAAATAGCTTTTTTTTTGGAAATATTTTTTTAGAAGTACAGTCTAGCGATAAAAATGTAAGATTCATTTTGGTTATGAATATATGCAGTACAAAGTTGATATAACGTATAATACCTATAACACATACTATATACTGTTTATACACACACTCACTAACTATAGTATCTAAGGGCATACAATTCATATCACTTTTTTTTAAATAGGTATTTAAAATTACGTCATCTTGCGTATATTAGTTTTTCATTAACATGGTAAAAGTGGTTTAAGGAAAAAATATTAACTATTTTCTACGCTTCTCCTATGCTACATGTTCCAAAACTCGATTACGATATATCGGTGACATCTCGATTTTTTGAATCTTGGCAATACAAGCCAAAATTAGACGAAAATGAAGAAGATCAATTTTTGAGTTTCCACGTATTTTTCGAGTTATCTATGGTTGAACGTAAAGGTCAAAAACCAACTCGACCCGTGCAAACTACACCCCACAAATCCATGGGTTAATAACAGTTGAAAATCGTGTACATGTATTTTTAATAGCTGTGTTAAATATACAAGTGTTGATTTATTTGAAACGTGTCCATAACTCGAAAAAATAGGCGAAAACTCGAAAATTGGTATTCTTAATTTTCGTTTTATTTAACCAAAATTAATCGAATCAAATCAAGGCGCCACGGATATCGTAATTTCCCCACAGAAATCAATGAAGCATGAATGTGGATGAATGCATTTATATAATATATTCGTATTTTCATGGATTGCGAAATATGTATAATTTTAAAATAAATAAATAAAAATATTTAAATCATTTGTCACTTTAAAATTATCGATGATAAGACAACGAAAAATGTAATTGCAAGCATATCAAACAAGTTATTATGAGCAGCGGTACCAGCGGCGATAGTCAGTCGGAGTTGAGTCGATTGTTGTATCCGATGTCGTTTTTATTAATCACTATACGTTTTTTTATATTTATTTACGATATTTTATTTTCAAACAGGGATGTACAAATTACTTTATAATATTACCACAAAATGTCTTATATTTAAGGAGATGATCGCTTGAGTACTACCATAGATATAAGATCTCTAATGACTTCTATTCAATTAATATGTATTTTATTTATGAATTATTTTTGAAAAACTTCATCAAAAGGTACGGTCAGAATTTCTGAGCAGAAAATATGATGGTGTGCGCGTACATATAATACTGTCTGAAGTAGCTTCCGAATTTCTGATCAGATGTTTCATCAAACAACATCATAAGATTTTCTGACCAGAATAAGTAAGATCAGATTTTTTTTATAACAATTTCTTATACGACTGTCCGATAGTGTGCGTTGATGATGGCGTGCGCCCGCTCTAAACCTCCAACATAATATTTACACAACCCTGTATTAAATATAATCATAACATAATTGAGCAGCTCAAGTCAGCTAGCTAGCTAGCTAGCTCAATGCACAACATAACTGTGTTAAATTGAGTGGCGCATACAATAAAATGGTGACATATCATAATATATATACACAGAGTGACTTAACTTTTGTTAAGTAATATAAAGGTAACTTCAGTTAACTAAATGTACCATGATGACGTTTTTTAGATAAGGATAGACTATGTTTTTATATATATATATTTATGTAACAGTTATACAACATTGACCGTGGGACTAGTGTTCATTAAAAAGTCGCACGCTCAAGCATGCTTATCTCTACATACATACATATATATATATATATATATATATAGAAAACTCAAAAATACAGTGTGTGTACACTATCATTGGCCAACTAAAGGGTATAATTCAAGTGAGGCAACGTGTACAATACAATATTGACGCATGCAATACGCAGTAGTTTCAATAGAAGTAACACAAAGCGATAAAAAATATGTGTCCTTGTGCCGCAAGTCACAAAATGTTGACTGTCGCTTGTGTCATCTAGTCTCTCGTCTTCAATGTCATAGCGAAGAAGTGAATAAATAATAGACATTAATTAGTAAAGCAACTTACGTGTATTAATAGATACACTTACTCCGTCATCTGTTAAAAACGTATAAATTAATTAGAATTTAAAGAATACCGATTAATTTACAATAAAAGAATCGTTGAGTGTCGTTTATCGGTATAAAAAGTATCCTATATTTAAAGATGGAACCACAAAAGATGCGGTTTCGGGGGTTAATCTGAGTAAATCGGGTCTTGCAGTCCATATTTTTAGTTAGACTCGAAATAGTAGACATAAGCTTTTGAACACATTGTAGACAACAGCATATAAATAACTTGTAAATAATAATGTACAATTATTTACAACTTTTGTATAAAACACAATAGTCTATGGAATGTATACATTACATACATACCACCTACACCTACATAGAGAGTAAGATCTGGAGATACTTGAGTATGTAAAAAATAGAGTACCGCATTCTGATGTAATGATGTGTGTGTTCTGATTGATGCTGGACTAATTTTTTTTGGGAAATTATTTTTTGCAAACTTACCATAGTTTTTCAATAGACTATAAAATTTGCTGTACTCATGCTAGTTTTTGCCAAAAATGCTTTGTTTTCGTGCTAAAAGCGATTTAATTTTTACAAAATTTTATTCTCTTTTACGCATCTATGAATTGATCCTAGTAATTGATGTGATTTTAACCGATAGTTTTTCTAAATATAATGATTGATTGTTTGTTATTGAAGTTATACTTCTTTAGGCCGTGTTATGAAAAAATGATGAGAGTGAAATTTTGCGTGTATATTTCGAAAAAGATCATTTTCGAATTCTTCCACTAATGTTGAGGTTTCGTAATCACAGAACGCGATGCCTAAGAAAGATTCTTAAAATAATATTTTTTGATATAAATAATTTTGAAAAGAATTTAAAAATAGAATTAAATAATAAAAATTTTAATTAAAAATAATAATAATTTGTTTAATTATTCTAAAATTACATAATCGGTTAAAACTGCATTTAATTTATTTTATAAAAAAAAAATAACAAATTTATTTATTTATTGATTTTTAGGATGCTAAAACTTTGACAACATCATTTATATAACTAAAGAACGGCTTGACCGATTTTTATGAAATTTTTTGTGTATATTCGGTAGGTCCGGGAATAGACCAAAAGTGAAAAAGGGTAGTCCACCACAAAAATTTCTATTATTTCAAGTACTCACTTAAAGTATGTTACAAATCATTTCCATGGAAACCAAAATCTAAATTTGTAAATTCAAAATAAAATTTATCTCTTCTTATCTATAGAAAGTTTGCAGCATATCGATGGCATCCTTCAAGTATAATTGGAGCCATTCGTGGTTCTGGAGTTCCATATACTATTTTTCATCATAGTATATGAGAGACGTGTCTCGGGTATCCCACACCAAATAGTGGATTACACACCAAATACTGGACAGAAAAAATTTCTTGAAATTCAACGCCTAAGGGGATGAAAAGCAGAGGCAAAGTTTGTATTGGACAACGGGATTCCTTTGTCCAATCTGCTTCAAATTTTGCATGTAATCGATGTAATATGAATTGTGTGCGCAATGTGACCGGATCGGATCTGCTTTAAAATATAAATTAATATCATTATTTATTCTGATTTGCCTTAGCTTTCAGTATTCAGAAATAGAGGCAAGTTGTTAACAATATAGTTTGCCGAGCCAGCTAGTAAGATTATACTTTCAAAGTATTCAATAAATTATTGTAATCAAATTAGTCGGTATTTATATGTTTGTATAATCAGTTCAACATTTTGAGAAAAAATATCAAAAAATAAGGAAATTAATGCTACATTTATGGCCTCTAAACCACTTATTATGGAGTTTATATTCAGGCTTGTTATTTTAGATATTAAAGAAATTATTTTATACTTATTAGTTCATCATAAAAACATACTACATTAAAAATGATTTTTATTTTATTATTAAAAAAATTATTAAAAGAAAAGTAGACTCAAAATTGGACCCACAAACATTCCTATATTATTGACAGAATGTGATGCTTAACATTTGTATACTCAAGTACCTCCAGCGTTTGCTCGAATTTGATAATGAAAGATATTTAAAGAAATTGACTCATTACATCTAAAAATAGTAACATTAAAAAGTTATTATTAAGTCTAATTAACACAATCCATTTATTTAAGGCAGTCTTAATTATTAATTATAGTAACAATAATATTTTATTAAATAGTGGGTGATTGATTATTGTTAATATTATGTGAGCTGAGTTCTATATATAAGTGAAATATATTTACACATGCTATTTTTGTGCATAAATAATTCAAAAAAAAAATACTGATATGAAAATGTTGAGGCATTACGATGAGTTTTCCTCGAAAAAAAAACTATGTGCTTTTTTTGCAGAAAACAAGTCAAATATTTTTCCCTAACCAAAGCTCTGTATTTAAATTCAAATACTAATTAAGTTAACACTGATTTTGTGTTAAAATTTTCATCAATTTTTTTTTTGGGTCTTAGAGATAATAATCGACTTTTATATTAGCTCAGCTCATTGATTATAATGAATAAATCATCCTATACCGTGTGTACTAAATAAAGTATTAATTGCAATTAATTTAAGTAATAATAACTTTATGTCCTTAATTATTTATGGCATTTTATTAATAATAGTTTAAATATTTTATTAATTCACTGTAGAAAATTTTATTTTTTACTTGAGAAATTGTTTTCGAGAAAAGATCTTCATTACCCCCTCCTCCTACCACCACCCCCGTTTTCATTAAGATCCTGTTTTCCTTTGGATCATAATTTTTTGAGTTGTTAAAAAAAATTGTAAAAAATTACAATGTATATTACATTACATAACGTCTCAAGTCTTCTTAAAACCATTTTAGTAAGAATTCAAATAACTTTAATTAATTAAATTCTGTTATTTGTTTCAGATTTCCAAAAAAATAATAAAATTTTGATGAACAAAAACCAGGTAATTCCAAAAATATTTCAAGGTAACTCTGATATTATTTATTTATTTATTTATTTTTTTTTTTTTACAATAATTACTAATTAAATTATTTTTTTGTACATCAAAAAAAAAAAATCAAATTATTTAAATTCTTTTAACTTTCTTTTAAAGTAAAAATAAACTTATTTAAAAACAAAAAAAAACTATAAATTATAGTCTAATCAAATACTATGTATCAAACCGAATTAGTCGTGTTTTAATATGATTAAACTTTTCATAAAAAAAATACTTAAACAATTAATGACATGAAAATGAAGAGTTTTCCTCAAAACAAAACAAAAAAAAAAAGTGTTTAAATTAAAAATTCAAATTTAATGATGTCCACAATTTTCATGTCTTCAGTTTTTGGAAAGCTTTTTCTCGCACACAAAACAACATTAAGCTAAATTATCTCTATTAAAACAATTACAAATATAAATATTTTTTGAAAATTTTTATATTTTAATAATTTATAAGATTACAATTCTACATACAATTTGATCAGAGTATACCTATTAAATTTTTTTTTTAAATTAAATTAATTCTTGAATGAAATTCCAATATTTATACACAGAAATTAAAGAAAAAAATCATAATAATCTTTTATTTTTTATTTCTTCAATGTACTAAAAAAAATAATTTGTTTGTTCGAACCCACTTTTTTTTTATATAGTAAATTTTTATTAAATTAAATGTTGATAAAGACTAAATAGATTAAAAACTCATTGGCAGTTTGCGAACCGTCGTTCTGTAAGACTGAGTTTTATCAAAATTGGCAAAAAAAACTGAAATTAGCTTCGTAAACTTGGTACAGAATGGTACAGAAAATTTGATATGTTTATTTTTTCATCTCATATCCAAACTGCAACTAAAAGACTTTGTGTCCATATTATTGACATTGTATTTTTAGCACGCACGTGTGATTAATTTGTTATGCTGTTTAGACGGCAAAATATATGCACTCTTCAAATAAATAGGAAATGCCACCATAACCGGCTCTAGAAATATACTAAGGTGCCATCAGATTTTTAATTTTGGTACGCTTGGAATGATTCCGATTCTACAAAACAGTTTCATTTCAGATAACTGCAAGCAATTTAATTTCGAGTCACAATGATTATGAGCGCCGATAATAATACTTGAAAAATAATTCAACGGCCATGCAGGCACTTCCTAAATAAATAAATAAAAATAGTGTTAATTCTGAAAGTGTGCGATAAAGATGGACTTAGAAAAAAGTTAATATGTTATAAAAAAACAAATCTACACACACGATACAAGCAAAAGACGTTACTCGTGTTTTTTTTTTCCTATTCCATACACCGCACACTGTGTACTGTTCTGCTGCGCTCATTACGTACACTCGTTCGCTACATTCCAAACTTCATAACTACACGGTCATTCACAGTACCACATTTTTTTCCAAGTCTCTTTCACATAAACAATTTCACAACAGTTAAATGAAATAACTTTACTTACTCAAATAATAATAAAAAAAAAAACAAATTATTTAAACCTGATTTTAATACATTCAACTCACTCTAGTGATATTATATGGAAATACGATTTGACTTATTACTTTGCTATATGGTTTGAACTCTTACTAATGATTCGTGTTTTCAGATTGGTTGTTGTCTTTGATAATCGTACATGCATTTGGTTTGTATCCTAAGTGTTAGGCTTTCATTTTTGGTTTGAATATTTAATATGGTTTGTATCCTGGCTTAATAGAATCATTTGTGTCATGACTAATAGGTTGTTCTTGGAATCTATAGAGTGCAGTACGAGTCAAATTTTTATTTAATAAAAATAAGATGACCTTTCATTATTATTATTATTATGTCAATTATTACAATAGTGACAAATAACAGATTTTCGAAAAAAGTAAAACCGATATCAAAAATTCTATCACATTCTAAGCTTAAAATTGATTCTATGAAAATAACTTCCCCTAATTTTTTATTTTAAGTTTATTTTTTTTTTTAGTTTTTAAAAATTGTTGTGAATATTAATATTTTTTTTTGAAGTATAATTATAGCCGGTTAATTTAATAACTTAATTAAGAAATATTTTTAACACTACATAAACACTTTTAGGGTCGAACACTAAAAACCGCATCTATTTTTATGTAATTTGATATTCTTATTTAAAATCAAAGAGACCCATACCTTAAATATCATTCACTAATTGACTCATTTCCTGTTTCAGGACATAATTTGTTCAACTGTCTTGTGTGTAAATGGATTGAGCAGATCCCATTGGATGTTCCACTGGACCCCATCAACAAATAACAATAAACGAAACTGGTTTTCATAATGATTTAACAGATTATTTTAAATTCTGAGATCATTGTGAAAGCTGATTTCGTATTTATATCATCAGAAACATCGACCATCAGCTGCTAAATTTTAAGAAGCCATTGTGTATATTTGTCGCAGTATATGATCTATAAGAGCAGACGCACGCCATCAGATTTTCTGATCATGGTCAACGCACACTATCGGGCAGTCCTATAAACTTTGATTAAATTTTATGAACTTTATTAAATGTTCAATGTCCTACATTTTATATTTTTTGTTAAAATTTTTAAACTACTCATAATAGTCACAATGGCGTTTGTAATATATTTGACTGTAAATAACGGTTATTTTAAATTTATTAATTACTTTTTTAGCTAATAGATGGCTTACTTCATAAAATCTTATGATGTTGTCTGATCAAACATCTGATCAGAAATTCTGAAGCTACTTCAGACAGCATTTTATGTACGCGCACACAATCAGATTTTCTGATCAGAAAATCTTACCGTGTGCGGGGTCTAAAATAAAATACATGTTATTTAGGTACATCAGATTTTTTGATCAGAAAATGTGATGGTGTGCGCCCGCTCTAAGTGTTTTTCATAGGCACTATTTTGACCTCTGGTGATATTAATTAAAATTTTTTTATTACAGTTTACAATTTTTTTTGAGAATGTCTTCAATTCAAATAAAATAAAAAAATTTCAATAATTAATTAAAATTATTAATTTTTTCCTTCTCCAAGACCTTTCGTGTAAATATGGTTGTTAACGGCTCATTCATAAAATATAAATGATTTTATTTATAAAATAATAAGTTTGGCGTATGCCAACAAATCGTATTTTCTATCTCTTTTTTTGTACTATAATAGTACTTTGTTGAAACTTCTTTATATATAAATATGACTGTCTATACTCTGGTCAAATACCATTTCATAACTGCATGTCATCAGTGATTCGACACAAGCGTCATCTCTTAACGCGAGAATAGGCATATTTTATAATAAATAATGCGGTTCATTTAGCTGGTACTAGATGGTGTTGTTTATAACAAATTTATTCAATTATTTTATTTACATTATAGAAATTATTTATTGTAATTGATCACAATTGGAAATAAATTCTAACATTAACAATGAAAACGCTAATATTTCGAAGTTATAATAACAACAAAATTAGCTTCAATAAACAAAGCTTTTTTTTTTTTTTAAATTTCTGGCTTCAGCTACTTTCAGCTATACAGCCATTAACTACAGGGGAGACAAAGCTTTTTAAATATCTTTTAAAAATCACAATGAACTTAAAAGAAATGACCTGAAGAGGCTCTACTAGTTTATACTTGTAACTTCTTCATTTTTCAACCAATTTGAATTTAAGTTTCAAATTTTGTTTTGGTAATGACTCATTTGATGTGAACTATAATAAATTTAATGTGAGTAATGTACTCAATAAGGACCCTCCACTCACGTAATGAGTCTGTAGTGTAATTGGTATAATTTCCGACTAGCAATTCCGTGAATTGTGTAATTCCTTTGGATAAAAATGAAGTATAATTATATCGTTGATGACGACTCATACTACTGGATTGCTACAAGCGTTTTGACTACATTATATATTTTTATATATATCTTTATTTTTATTTTTTTTGATAAACTTGTTATTTTTGTAATGAGGTGTGAAAAATGAGGTTAGGTTTGATATGATTACGATAATCATTTTGTTTAATGTCGCTTCCGTTTCTTAATTAAAAAACATTTTATTTTTCTGCATCATTATTAATTTTTATTTAGTAATTTAAATATTTTTAAATTATCAGTTCATTGCAATGGGTAATTCATTCAACAAAATAAATACAATATACGCTTATGACGTCACTTACTAGTATCTTCATATAAATTCTTCTCAAGAAAGAGTTGGAACATAATCTTTGACAGTATATATAAGTTGTGTATACTAAGTGATACACAAAGTATATCACGGTATATTACGTTTAATACTGATAACATTAATGACATTTTCATCTACCGAATGGGCCAAAAGTCACTTCATCAACCACTAGGTTTTCAATCAGTATCTTTTGAGATATTTGTGAGCGAAAATTGAAAGAAATACAATGTATATTACATATTATTTAAGTCAACAGCTGTTTAGAAGCCAAATCCTTTATATCAGATAAACCGTCTTAAAGTTTTTTTAGAAGCATACTTATTTACGTAAGTAACAGCTGTAAATAATCCCTCTTCAGTTAAGAGATTGTCTATATTACAGATGTCTCTATTATGGTTTGTATTTTTCTCCAAAAAAATTATTTCCTATTTTTTTAACATGGTGAGAATTAAAAATTGATTTAAATTTTATTCGTTTCAAGAGGTTTATTAATTAACTTTTTTTAATTGTAAAACACTTCATACAAATTCTATATTACATTAGAAATTGTCAATTGGTCTTAAATTCATTTGAAATAAAACTAAAGCATCTCTCTTTGTATAGTTTCAACTATTTTGTTTTTATTTTTTAAATTTAACTGCCTCTTCAAATTAATCTTATATATAAAATTCTCGTGTCATAATGTTTGTAACCAAATGGGCTTAACGAATTTTCGTGGAATTTTTCGTGTATATTTGCGAAGTCTGATAATAGAATATAAACTGGTTATTTGTATCCCACAGTGATAATAGTGGCCTGGCACAAATTTTTTATTAAACTGTATTGCTGTCAACTAAGTTACATAAGCATTATACAGATGGCACTTTTATATATTTTAGTTACATAGATGATGCCATCTTACAGAATAGATTTGTACCATTTAAGTTATATAGTGTTTAAACAGATAGCATCACCTCATGTGTTTACAATAGATTTTTATAAATTCGCCAACTTTTTTAAATTATAATTTCATAGTAAATTTTTTTATCATTTTCAACATTTTATTAATAATTGCTGAAGATAGATCTCACGTTTGGTTAATTAAGTGCTCTCATGTAAATCAATAGTATCCAACACATGTGTGATATATAAAAGACAAGAATTAAATTTAAAATCATATCTCATATTAGCTATACATAGATTAAAATAACGTTTGCCGGGTCAGTTAGTAATAATATATATTTATGTTAAGGAAAATGTTTTAAACACTTTAAAAAGTACTTGTTTATGGATGATTCGAAATATTAACCATTTAATTTTTATTACTATTTTGATAGCTAAGTGTTTTGAAGATACATCGACTCGGTAGGTCCTTGTCTACATTGTCAAACAAAAAAAGAAATTAATACAAGTTTATCGAAAAAAACAATTTAACCGACCTCAAAAACAAGAGAAGAAAACAATCGATAAATTATTTATATATCCGACATACGACTCCTATTTAGAGTATAGAACCCATACGCCTATAAACACAAGTGGACTAGGGGTGACCCGCAAAATTTGGGGATTTCTACACGCTTTTTGTGTGGTTCTATCTAGGGTAGTTAACGGGGGCAGACAACGCGGGGTACTAGGCCATGGACAGGCGCTCATGTTACCCAGTTGAGATAAACAAGAAGTTTAGCTGGACATCACTTTGGCCCCGGATGGCAGAAAGTGTAATTCCTTGATGTGAAAAATAGTGTATGAAACTCCAGAACCACGATAGGCTCCGGTTTATACTTGAAGTGATGCGATCGATATGCTGCACTATAGAAAAGAAGCCGTTCTTTAATTAGAAGTGGTCTAACTAACACGACTTTGTTTTATATATATAGATAGATTTCATATTAATTGCATGTTTCTAGAGCATGTTTAAAAGTTGGTATTTTGGTAAATTTTATCCAAAAGAATGGAGGAAATTTTCAAAAACAAAAACAGTGAATTTTCTAAATGTGATAAAAAAAATGCCCAACAAATTTTATCAAAAATTGATGAAAATTTCAGCACAACAAACGAAATGCAAAATCATCTAGTTATACCATAGACTTAGCCGCCTTTTTTTGCTTGAAGTCGGTGGTCTAATAAACTGCATTTTAATATTTTAGAAGCAGCCATCTGATTTTTGTACGGATGTTGACAACAACTGACACCAGAAATGACACTTCATTTAGTGTTTATCTATTTTTTTAAATGAATTGTTTTCTATTTAGTTTCTTATTTTACAAACAAATTTAATTTCTAATATAAACTGTCACAAAAATGTTCTTTACGAGCGTGTGTTGTTAATGCTTTAACAATTATTGTAATTGTTGAGCGTAATATTATTTTGTTGTTTTCATTTAAAATAATTCTTTTTTTTTTTAAATAAAATAGTAACAAACTTTAATTACTTTATTTTAAGCTGAACACAAAAAATCGAATATCAAATCGATACTTCAAGGTATCGAATCCTCTTCGATGTTTTAATGATGAGACACACAATCTGCTGTTTGGAATATTTCAATATGATTTTAATCTCAAACTCTTCAATTGCCAATTTATCAATACATAGAAATACTACAAACTTTGTTCAGAAATTTTAGAATAGTTTTTCAATTATTTATATCACGGCTCCAATCATTAAATGGATATTATTCATTACAATTTTTAATTTAAAATTAGTATTTATATTTTACCATAAAACAGTGCCCATTTTTCCTACAACATATTTTAATTCCAGATAAAAAGTGCCTAGTTTACTTTCTTCCTATTATTTGTATATATATTTAAAAAAAAAACATAAATAATGTTTTAGTTGGCCACCAGCACTTGGTAGCCAATAATAATAAAAAAACATTTAACCAAAAATGATTTAAACTTGTCGTCTGACAGTGACATATGTCGAATTAAACGATAAACATGACTGTTTATTATTTGTGATCTGTGAACAAAACAAACCTATATTTGTTTTTGTAACCTTATGCAACCTGGCACGTTTAACTTTCAGTTTATAGTCAAATTCATTTAATAGCAGAAAATCTTTAGGCTGAAAAAAACTCCAACTCGTTTTTTTTACCAACACCAAAAGTTATTTTTTACCAAAAGTTATTTTAACTTTGTACTTAGCAACATTTGGTCTGTAATGGATTATTTTGCATATGGTTATAGTGCAGGGCTTGTAGAAGATTTAAATAACGATCTTTCTGCAAGGCTGTAATATTTTTTCAGTGATGTATGGTAGCATACGAAGTAAGGAAACACGTTCTGGCAGGAATCAACCATGCACGTCATAAGCTTACCAACTAACCCCCGTCAAATATTCAGGATATAAATGTATTAAGTCCTTGTTGGGTGACTAATTCAAATTTGGCACACCATCTACACTGCAGAACTATCACTGTTTATTTATTTCGTCATGGAAATTTTTACATTGGTTTAGTTATTGATTATTCATTAAAAAAAGAAAAGATGACGTAATTATTGTGATTAAAATAAAAATCGTATAAAATATGAAAACAGTTTAATATTTATCAGTCCTTTATTAAACATTGCTTTCGTGTTTTGTTCATTTCTGTAGCTAACGATTCTCCACTAAAAAATAAATAAAAAACCAACGATATTTTTACAATAACAAAATTATTTAGGGTACGTTCCGATATACACTGCGAGACTAGCGAGAAATTCGTTCTGTTATAGACTGACAGTATACAGTCTCAGTATCCTAGGGAAATATATGACGTTATAAATCATCGCCATTTTTCTACTGTAAACACTGGTGTTTTCGAGGTAAGGTGCTCTCAGTACTTTGTTGTATGTTCCGATATGCAACGCGAGCACTGTAAGGTTTGAAATTACTTAGGTTATTCTACATGAAATTACTTGAAAAACAATATACTTACTTTTATTATGAGATTAATTTAACTGACAATCGCTTGAATATTGGATTTTTAAATATATACATTAAAACAATAATTTTTTGTTGAACAGATAACGAGTACATTTATAAATATTTTCACAAATAACGCCAAAAAATGTCGATCACAGAATACTATACTGCGTTCCGTTTTAAACAGTAACCAGTATAGCTAACTAATAAAGGAACGGCTTCGCAGATACTAAACTGTGTTCGCATTGCATGTCAGAACATACTCTTCATGTTTTGATGAATCATTAATATTAACCCTTCGTCGGTAAACCTGGGTATTTCGTACCTCCGTTTTTTTAGCAAGTTGCTCCAGTTTTTTAATAAAAAATATATGCAAAAATGAATTTTTCTACAATTTTATGATTGATATGTTAAGTTGAAGGTTTCACAGATGAGCATGAATTTTTACGAAATTTTTTGAGTGCATTAACAGGTTGAAAAAACGACCGGAACAGGTTTACCGACGGAAGGTGTCGAAAAAACGTTTACCGACGAAGGGTTAAGTATATTTTTGTTTTGAATTTTGGTGTGTGACCACGCGACAATCGTTCAATTACCTTTTGAAAAAGTTTTGACTACCAAAAATATTTTTTGATTTTGTTTATAATCAAAATCAAATGAATAAACTAACAGTGTTAATTGTTAATATACGAACTAGATATACAGTTTGGTTTTTGTTTTTAAAATATCTTTATGTTTCAAGGTCACCAGAACCCAAACTAAACGTTTTTAGATAGCTGTCTGTGTGTGCGTACGTATTTTTACATCGTTTAATTATACATAACTGAGAACTGAATGATTGTTCAGTAAAATCGATTCAATCATTTTTTGTTGAGGATAAAAAACTTCGAAGTGTGGACCAATTGCAAAAGTCCAACATTTGTGCCAATTTTCATGAAAATCGGAGATAAATCATCGCCATATAACAATCCAGTCATGTAAGTTTTCTTCTTCATTTGTCTTGTTGAGTTCTCTTTTTTTGATTTGCCTTACTTGTTTCTCATCTTTCTCACTTCTGAGCTATGGTCCAAATTTCAAGTATCTTGCTCACCAGAAAGTTAGTTTAAAACAAATTCCAAGATTTCAACCGGACGAACTGACATACAAGAAAGTGAGTTAATAAAAATATGCACTAAAATTGGTTACTTCTCTTGACGTTAGAGGAACTGACACAAAACTATAAGACCTCCATATAATAGCAGTAAATTATTTATTGTATTTTTTCAACTTCCATGTACAAATAACTTGCAACAATCTTGACACGAAAATGGGTTGGAGCGTGTGTGAAAACAATTTCTAAATATAAAATAAAAATTATGTATATTTTTACTTTATATCGAATGAAAATCAAAATTGTATTTTATACTTTTTTAACGACAAACTTTGAGATAAGCGTTTTGTTTTCATATCAAGATTGTGTCCACCAAAAACGTTTGGATTGTTATTTTTGTGTGCCATAACTGCATATCTTCCTCTTCCCGTCATATGCCCCATCCTATTATTTTGACGTATTCTGTACAATTTTGTATTTATGATTAAAATTTTATCACATCAAATGTCACTTTTAATATTATGAACTAGTAGACCCGACCTCCCGTTGCTGTGACAATTTATTGTGGGCCATCCGGTATTTGTCCGGTATTTTTATATTATAGACTAAAGTCACTCAATTGTATTCCTTTCCCAGAACCTCTCCACTAACACTTGAACTTTATGGTATGGCATTAAAGTTCAAATTGACTTTTTGAAGGATTATTACGAATCGTGTGTAGGTAGGGGAGTATAGAAAAGTGTTGTTTTTGAGACTTTTTCAGGCAATTTTTAAAATTTTACTTCTGCGTAAGAAATCGTCGTACTTCAAGGAATATTCTAACAAAAAAAAAAAAAATAGCGAAATCGGCCAGCAGCTGTTCTTGAGATTTGCACTTAGCAATAACACATTCCTCGAGATTCATTTTTATATTCATTAAAATAATTTCAAAAAAGATGTTACCTCATTGTTCGGCCGTATTTACTTTATTTTCAAGCTATTTCTATCGAAAACGAAAGTATTACGTGTTACACCGTGAATTTGAATTGCCAGAGAATGATAGAGAGATAGAACACATTATACAGTGTTTATTACAGGGTTAGTATATTTGTGTGTGCTGCAGATCATACCCACACGTCATGGCTTGTATACATGTATTGTACACATTTATTTGTTGTAAAAGTATCATAAATATTATAAATTGATTTCATGATTTTTATAAAAAACCATTTATCAAACTCGGAGACTACATCTATTCCTATTCATGAAATTCTATAATTGTCTCCTTAAACAAAATGTAATATACCTTCAAAGTGATCCAAATCAATTTTATACCAAGTACTTATCAAATAAATTGAACAAAAATCAAATATTTTTAGTTTATCCATATGAAAATAATTAAAATTGTAAAAAAAAAAAACAAAAAAAAAAAAAATATATATCAAATTTTAAAATCAAATTTCATTGGAAAAAAATCTGGACAATGTTTTTGAAAGGAAAAAATAAAATAATTAGAAGAATTGCAGTTCAAAACAATCAAAGCTTGTCAAAAAAAATATCCATTTACAGATTCAAAAAAAATAATAATAATAAAATTATTACGCGTACTGTGGGCTGGATCTGATAAAAACCAAACGCCAAAAAAAAAAAGTTAAATTTTTGTTTAATTAAAATAAGAACTATCATAGCCATTTAGCAACCATTCAAAGTATTTAATTTCATTTTTGTAATTTTATTTATTTTTTTTCATTTTTCTCATCCACACATATGTTGATTGTACAATATTAACTGTAACAGTCAAACCTGTCTTCACTCAGTCAAAAAAGATTGAGTGAACAAGATCTTGTGTCTTAATGCAAGAGGTCACGCTCGTTTAGGCATTTGTTGATGGTTTATCCATCCATTACGGTTAAGTTTTGACAAATGAAATGACATCTGGAATCGATTTAAAAGAGAATTTAGCTATTTGGAAATGTGAGTAGTTTTTTTTTTTGGTTTTGAAGTTAAACTTCTTTTGGTATAGCTGAGCGCGCCCGATCCCATAAAAACGACATGATGCAGTTGGCTACAAAATAGAATTAATAATATATATTTGTTTAAATGACAATACTTACTGTATAAGTATGGTACATAGAATATTCAGACTGAACGTTTTCAAATAATTTTTTTTCAGATACCAAAGAATATATACTTGCACAATACGATATGCACACTTTATACAGTTGATAATTCAGCATTCTGCTAATGAGAAGAGATAATTTTATTTTTAAGTTTTATTTTGAACTTCCACTTAATAATTCAAGAATCGGTCAAGCCATTCTCGAGTTTTAGCGAGAACTAACGAACAGCAATTGATTTATATATATTATATATATATATATATATATATATATATATATATATATATATTTATATATATATATATATATATATATATATATATATATATATATATATATATATAATAATTTCTTTTCAATTGATATTTTTATACTTTTTTAAAATTTATTTTTAGATATGTCATAAGAGTTGCCTATCATCAGAAAATATACGATCATGATTGTTTAAGTCTTTTATTAAATAGGATTTTTTAATAGGTTTAACTGTATTAAGTTTACAATATATTAAAATATTTGAAGACACAAAAAAAAAAAAATTAATATAAAAGGCAAAGAGTAAAAGACGCACGTGCCACTGGAACAAATTAAAATTGAATAAAGTGCAAGCGAAATCTTAAAAAAAAATGCATTGTACATAAAAACAGTTGGCTGATATAGAGGAGGCTGGGGTTTAAAATCATTTCCTATTCAAAGCATGTTAAACTTACAGTGTTCCAACAAAACAAGCTCTAAAAAAAATTTGGAAAACGGTTGACCCTACAGGCCATCCATGCAACCAAAAATTCCCGCTAATTCCATACCTAAAAACTTACAATTTAACATATTACAATGTTTTTGAGCTTAAAAAAGTATAAGAAGAATTTGCTCTTAGGTTAGATCCAACGCAATCGCAGTTTCAATAACTAAAATTGAACACTTGACAATCTACCCAGATGATGATAATCCACGACCAGTCTACCCTATTTTTATGGTTTGATTTCATTCATAAATTGATATCTGTTTAATGTATTTTGAGTGTGGACGGCGGACGTATAATGTCGACAGAATAATGCAAAAAAAATAAAACCAAAAAAATTATTTCATTTTTTTGTTTTGCTCTTCATGGTTTCAAGAACGCCATACAAAATATAGATCAATATCTTTTATTTAAATGCAAAATTAATTCCCGCATTTCAAATATAAGCGTTTTTATTTCATTTTTTTTTAAACTAAGATCTTCAAGTCTGCGTCTGCCTAAATAAAGTAGCGTCAAGTGTGTAGATTAAAAAAAAAATAATACAAGAGTACAGCGCTCGAAATTTATCTCTGTTTTTTTCCACTTAAATGCCGATATAAATCACGAACCGTTCATGCGATTTTGATGAAATTTTATATTTACGTAAGGCATGGTATATTTTACTCACTAGTCAATTGTGCAAAAATCGATTGTTAAGGAAAATCTTTACTGCAGAAACACCAAAAATCGAAGAAAAAAATGAGATAAATAAAGCTACGCGCCCATTTTATGTAGATCAAAATGTAGTTTTCAAAATAAATATCGAAATTTCGAGTTATTCGATGTTATAAATCGCGAACCGTTCATAAGATTCTGATGAAATTTTGTATGTACATGTAGTTTTTATATCAATGATTTAAATTTTTTTATCGATCATTCAGGATATTTAGAAAATAAAATGCATTTTGAGTAAAAATAATTTTCAATTACCTTCCTTAGTCAATGCCAACGAATCAATTTTTTAGCCAAGGATATGATTGCTGCCGACTTCGGTAATTGGTCACAAGGCAATATTTATAAAAGTATTTAATTAAATAAAAAATGCGTGTACATTATGTACGTGCGTCAGCAGTTATACTTCTTTGGCATCTTTAAAAAAACAATTTTTAATTGTATGCAAATAATTAATTACAATAAAATAACAAAAGGGCTGGAGAAGGATCAGTCAACACAGTCAATAAAGCTTAGTTTAAATTTGATTAAATTCAATAAAAACATAACAACAGCTTCTATCTTCAACCTGTGAATTTTGTGTGTCGATGATGCTTGCGTATCTTAATATTTCCTATCATTTTTTCATAACGCGCCTAACGACGTAAAACTTCAAAATTTTTTTTCCGTTTTTCTACCCAAATATTGCAATGATTTATAAACTGTGGTGTCGCCACATTTTGTACACGTAGGCCCTTTGTTACATCGACTATAGAATGATATTTAAAGCTAGCACAAGAGCTGTTCAAGTCATATTTAAAATAGTTAAATAAAAAATGAAATAAAATAAAAAAGTTAAATTTATTAAGCATGAATCAATAATCAATGCTCGCTATTCATAAAATAATATCTAATTTAAATTTTTTAGAAATTTTAAAATTATTCATTTCTTATCAATAATTAATTAAATTAAATTAATTAATTAATTCTGTATTGAAAATTATCTATAAAAGTAAAAAAAAAAAAAAAAATTATTTAAAATATTATTTAAAAAATTTGGAAAACGGTTGACCATAAAAGCCATCCCAGCAATTTTCCATACAATGGTTTTGAGCTTAAAATTTTTTGTTTGATTACATTTTCAAGAGTATTTTGCGTGAAAATTGTTGTATATTTTTTAAATTGTAAGCCAAAATTTTTGAGCCAGTTTAAACGTTTAAACCAACGCGTACTGAATTTAATGGATAACTGAAGTTTTATCGACTGAAAATCTTTTGACAAAACAAACCGAAAATCGACGCTAATAAGGAATCGACCAATTTGCGAGATTTTGCCTATTTTTCCAGTTATTTATGAGTAGTTTAATCACAGATTGGACGTAGGAGTTAAAAACCTACCCGACCCGTGATAACTACACCCCACAAATCCATGGGTTAATAACAGTCGAAAATGGCGTACATGTATTTTTAATAGCTGTGTTAAATATACAAGTGTTGATTTATTTTAAACCAATTAAATTTCGGTTATTTGTGTTTGAATTGTGTTTAAATTCAAAGTCATTTAACCAAAAAATACCAATTAAATCTTGTGACATGTTTTAAATTTGATAATTTCTAAAAAACCGTGTGTCGATAACTCGAAAAATATGCGAAAACTAGAAAATTGGTATTCTTCATTTTCGTCGTATTTTGACTTGTTTTATCAAGTCAAATCGAGACGCCACGAATATCGTAATTTCCCACATGCAGTCATGAAAAAATTGTCTTTTTTTTATATCGTTCATTTGTAATTTTGCTGCCCACAGTCCTCCTTTTTATCAAATTTCATAGAAATCAAGTTTTATTAAGATCCTACTTGAAAACAGTTTTTTTTTTGTAATAAAATTCTTATCAGTTAAAATTTATTTAACAAAAATAAAAAACAATGTCTGTTCATATAATTTAACTGCGTGACACTTGAAATGCAATAAAATTATTGTGTATAAATAGTTACTAAATTTTAGGCCTTTTTTTTTATAAACAAATGAATAATTTAATAAATAAAAATAGGTGTAAGTATATTATTATTATTATATAAACATGCCTATAAATTTAATAGGCTTGTTACAAGAAACACATATAATTTATATTTATTATTTAGACCAAAAATTAAAGAAGGATATTTGGTTTTTTTGTTGGAGTGTTAGTTTTACAGAGGATAACCATAAGTTTAAAAAATCAATCAGCTCCATGCTACGTCCATGTGTATGTACAACGAAACACATCTGTATAAAATAAGTAGAAAACCACTTAATAGTGAGAAAATATATATTTATTTCATTTTTCAAATTTTAAATAAGCTTTATTGACTGTATTGATTATCCTTTCTATTATTTTATTGTAAATGAATTATTTGCATATAATTAAAAATTGTTTTTTAATGATGCCAAAGAAGTATAACTTGTGACTCGCGTACATAACGTACACCCATTTTTATTTATTTATATATTTAATAAATAGTGGTCATCATATTTTCGTTGACCGATAAATTAATGACTTTTCGTAAACTATATAAATAGAATTGTATGTATACAAAATGCTTCTTCACCATATATGGATGTAAATAAATAAATAAATAAACCACTTGAAAATAAATTAAACGTAAAACACTTTTTTTTTAATGACGTAATTGATTTTATGTCATAAACTTCACTTTATTACAACGACATTATATATATTAATTTATGTTTTAAAAAAACGGTCGTTCTGTAATAATTTTTGATTTAAAACTCATAAAAAGTTTCAAGCATTTTTCTGCTGATTGATATTGTTCGTATATTGATATTTCAAATTTTTTTTTAAATTAGGCAATTTGTATTACATACACGTTAATACATTGCTCTTATATTCATACAAAACATCAAATTGGAGAACATCAATTGAATAATAAACCTAAAAGTATTTACTTTGACTTTATGCACGTAAATAGTGTCTTCTAGGTAAATAAAGTTTTTAAATCGTCTATAAGTTTAAAACTTGGTTAGGGAACGATTTCACTAACACAAAATTTAAATAAAATTAAATTACTACACATAGCAAATCAAAATTAATTATAATCGATATTTTATTTATAACTACCTTTACCATGTGTGCTAGTAGTTGTGGGAGGTGTAGACCTCACGCGAACAAAAAAAACAAAACAAAAATTACTTGATTTCAAAGTAATTGAAACATTAATAGCTCAACTTTAATAGAAATTACAGATTATTATTTTATACTTTTTAGTTCGTTATAAAAATATGATTAAAATAATTTTTTTAATGATTATTTTTAAACGTAGACCTCGCTACGTTCGGTTAATAATTTAAAGTTTATAAAATATTTATATAAATAATTATTGTTTATTATTGAATTTAATTCACTTTTAAATCATTTATATTACATCTGTTCTGTTGTAGACATAAACGTAATGGGCTGACTGGACTGCGAGCTAAACTTGGACGGCTACATATTAAATTCAAACTGTCGAACAATTTTGTTTTTTTTTGTAAAACTATTCTTAGAAATTGAATTCATGGCATCATCATAGATGGTCGATTACCGAACCATACTAAGTAAGAGGGTAGATCATTAAGTTTTTGGGTAACTTTTTGAAGTTTTATACAAAATTCATAGGTTGAAGCTGTTGTTTATGATTTATGTTACACTAAATGTAAGAAAATATATATTTATTGAATTTTTTAAATTTAAACTGAGCTTTATTGACACTGTGTTGACTAAAAATTGTTGAAATTCACTGGCGGCCAAATTTTGATAGACAACCTGGTAAATATATATTCTTCTACTTAAACATAAAAATTTGGTTTTAAGCAAAAACCACCGGTGAGAGCACTAATTCTACAGCGGGATCTCGTACTATTTTAATTCATACATTTGTCATCAGTAAGCCATTCAAATTTGTCCGCCTCTATCGACATCTACAATGTTTATAATGCAAAGAAATGTTATCAAATTATTTTTAATTTTGAAAATTCCCAAGCATTATAAAATAATCGGTTATCAATTATAATAAAATTGATAATGCAATTTACTTAAAGGGCTTTGTATTTATATCTATTTAAATTAGGGTATTTTTGTCATACAGTCAAATGGGGGAGATAAAAACTGCAAACTAAAATATTCCAAAATAATAAAATTTGTAAAATTTTAAACGTGTTTAAGAATAGCTTAGAAATATTAAGAATTTGAATTTTTAATATAAACTTTCGTTATAGTCCGGGAGGTAGCGTTGCATTTTTTTTATGGGTGATTTCAGGCCAATCAATCTTCGATTTTATATGAAAGTTTATATGAAATTGTTAATCAAATGGTGGCGTTCAGCAGGCGCATCCAAGCAGGAGGAATAATAATGATTTACTCGACCTGGACTAAATATATTCTTAATAACTTGAAAACGAACAAATTTTCGCAAAAAACCACACGAGTTCAAAAATGTTTATTTTTGTTCAAACCTCATAGATCATCGAGAAAAAACAGGGGGGGGTGTAAACGAAATTGATCCAATAAATTAGTTCATTTGAATACATAATATTCAACCTATTCTTAACACAATACCATTAATTTAATACTCGATTTACCTCTACATCCTACTCAAATACTTAAAATTCAAAGATTGACATATCTTACTGCTTCAATTAAACCCCATCGAACAACATCAAAACTTCAACTAAAAAATGAATATCATTTTTTTAATTTTATTTATAATTAAATTTTGTTATGTAATAAATTTTTTTTTTTTTTTTGAAGCCTTCTTTTTCTCTTGTGATTGAGAATAGAAGATGAGAGGCAGAAGATCTCTTCTGTATTCTTCATGTTTTATTAAGAATCGTATTTCATGTTTTCATGTTTATTTAGCGGTACCACACAAACATTTCAGTTCTTGTTAAATAATTGAAACAACTTTATAAAATAATATTTTTTAAAATATAATATGACGACACATTAAAATAATATTTTATTTACATAAACATATAAAATATAATACTCGTATTTTTTATTTAAGGACTCTTAGCTGCTTAGCCGGATCGAACGTTTACGAAAAATGGGTTTATCAAAATATATTATCTATTATAAATCTTAAGGACGTTGCCAACGATATCAATCTTATTTGAGATTAAATGTAGAATTATATTTTTTGGTCATATTGACTATTAATGATTACATATTTAAGAGATGGTTCCAATTCTGGTCCCTATTTTGGAGCGAACGTTTCATTAATTAACACAAAAGCAATTTACAAAAAAAAAACCCGAAAAATCATTAATAGACCAGGGTAGAAACCTTAATAAATGATAACAAGTGGAAGAAAATTAGAGTTAGAAGACTGGCTAACTATTGCCTTCTTCACTGTTGTCGCTTTGGGCGTCTCCTTGGTCAATCTCCCTGGAGTATCTTCATCATCTTGGCCACTGCTTTCTAATTTACCTCACAACGGCCCATCAGACCGACGAGGTTTTCTGGCGTACCATTTTTTCATAAGCACCAAATTTTTTCATAAGCAAATTCCCTTTTTAACATCAATTTTGAAAAAGAAGCTCTTAATCATCCATAAAAGCTCTTAATCATCAAGTCCAATCATCCATATGACGGATATTTAAACCATTAACAAGTTCGTTGTTTCGTAGTGTTGAGAGTTATCACCAAAATGTTTTGTTTATTTTTGAATATAGATAAAATTATTTTTTTTTTTTAATATAATTTTTGTGACCGGAACTAAATTAAATTTTAACTTATTTTAAAAATAGCTTTAATATAAATATTGACATAACCTTTTAACATAACAATTAACCCCCCAACACTATTCAGTTTTTAAAATACACTTAATTTTTATAAATTTATTTAGTTAATTTAATCCAAAAATGAATTAGCTATATATTGAATATGTTCCATAAAAGTCAGACCAATAATATTCACGGTTAGGGTGTTAAAATCAAAAAGTCGAGATTTCTATCTATTGACCTGCGTGCACTGGATCAAATTGGTACAAGCGTCATTTTTAATTCAATTGCACGTACAACAAAAGTTGTTAAAAATACCTAAGTTAAATCTGACAGTCGCACACAAAATTGAAAACAAAAAGTTTGTGCTCATAATGATCATAATAATTGATAAATACAAACATGGGTAGACTGAAAACATTATACATAATAATTTTTTTTCTACTTATTTGTTGATTTTCAGGATGCAAACAATAATTTACTATCAAAACAGTTATAAAAATAATAAATATGAATATTATTTATTGACGAATCAGTGATCTGATGACGTGATCAAAGTCACACGTTTAATGCCTTGTCTGTGTATCTATCATCTAATCGTGTGTTATTTATTATTGATTGTCGGCTTCGATCCAAAAAAAATACAAAGTCTTTGTCAGAGGTCTTTCTTTGTATATAAATAAGACGTGTAAGCCATAAATTTGTCACAATATCAAAAATTAATGGTAACAATATTTTGATAATATGATGTCATGTATGTTTTGGATGGCAGAAAATATAATTATGTTTTTTATCCGACTAATCTAATAGGGTAATGATTACGACATCAGTGGCATCTCGATTTTTTTATGAATTTTTGCAAAACAAGCCCTGAAATATACCAGTTTTCGAGTTATCCATGGGTAGTTTAATCACAGGTTGAACGTAGAGGGACCAAAAACCAACCTGACCCGTGGCAAACTACACAAATCTATGGGTATATAACAGTCTAAAATGTCATCACCTGTTAAAAATTTAGATATAAGGTTTATTTTGATTATCTATTACTAGTAGTCTAAGATCCCGCAGCTGGATTAGTGCACTCATCAGTTTTTTGGTTAAAAACCAAATTTTGATGTTTATTTATATTTAGGAGAATATATATTTACCAGGTTGCGTCTAGCAAAATTTGGTCGCCAGTATTTTGAACTAAATTATTTTTAACATGGGTTGCTGGCTGTTGAAAATAATAAATATTTAAGATCAGACGAGGATAGCAATTGTCGGATATTGACTTAAATTTGTATATTCAAAGTTTTGAACCAGTACATACGAGATTTATTTAAATGCAGATGGCCAATAATTTTGTACTAATTTATTTTGGATTTAAATAATTTTTTATTTGTACTTACCTATAAACTGAAAATGATTATTTTGGCAACTAATTAAAAGCTATCAACTCATTTCTAGTGAATATAATTATTAATTAAAAATAAAATTTCACTTTAAAATTTTTTATTTATAATACAAGACTCTTTAAGACTCTTCCTTCAGTACATTTGAAAGCTTGTTTATAAAAATTTGTTTTTAATTAAGTTATTTATTTTCTACTTTTTAGTAAAATGTCATTGGTTTAAATGTTTCGTTGGAAAATTGGTATTTCTGAATTCGTAGACAAAAAACCACATTATGTCTATGTTAAATTTGAAATTTGTATTTTTGGAGCCATGTAAACTGAATTATACTTTTAGGATAAGAGGAAGTGATTTGAAATCAACTTACAGGATTTGATCAACACATACAAGGTTCAGATATATCAAATTTTATTTTTTTTTTTTTTATAATTTTTTTAATAATAAATTTTTTCAAATATTTACAAAATACATTTCAAAATTGATTTGTTCTTAATTATGATTCAAAATAAAATTCTTTTAAATTAAAATTTTACAACTAATATTTTTTAATAATTCTATAACCTAAAATTTAAATTGATTGTCTTTCCAGTTTTTCATTTTTAGTACATAGAAAAAAATTAATAAATTTTCATCTCTAATTTAAATACAAAAATTTTCTATTATTTTTGGAATAATAATAAATTTTCTGCTATTGAAATATAGGCCATTTATTTTTTAAACTTATCTAAAAATATATATACAAAATTATATTGCAAAAATCAAAAAATTATTTATGGCAAAATATACAGACAAAAAAAAAGGAAAATTTATTGTTTAATAAAATTATTTACAATTATTATTTGGATTTTTTTTGAGTAATAAAATTTGGTTTTTCCCGTGTGGAAATAAATAAATTAGACTTGGGCTAGATTCTGATAAGTCTGTGTTTTTTAGAAAACATCTAAACAGGCCTCTAAACTCTACTTTTTTTATATCTAACAGAGCTACACTCCTTTTTTTTTAAAGTTATACTTCTTTGTCGCAAAATTCCCTTGCTTTTACCTGTCCCGGACCTAAATTATATAAGAAAAACCTCAAAACAATGTGTGACCACACGGGAATGATTTGTTTGCCTCCCAAAAACTCAATTGATTTGAGAAAATATCTAACCAGAGATTTAATAATTCGTCCAAACCATATTCTCATTTGGATTTGTTGCTGTCGCATTGACGACTCCCGTACAATTGGACGAAACATTGGAATTAATTAATGTCCGTGATTGTATGTAAGCCGTTGTCGCGGGATAAGGGGAATTTAATGGGGAGAACTGGCATGTTTGGAAGTAACTGGGTGTTGTAGTACTAGCAGCATACGTTGGATTTGGATTTCCAATTGCTGCGGGATTCGTTGGAGTGTACGTTGGCGTGAATCGTTCACTTTTTATAACCGATGTCATTGCGGTTGGTTGCAATTCATGATATCTTGTTGATAACATTGAATCATCCTCTGTGTAATATGCTGACGAATTCTCTGGACTCTCTTGGATCATCGAATACGGATGTTTTTTGTTATGATAGTGATTGTTATTCGATTCGACAACATCCAGTTCCGATGCAGAACTCTCCGCATACTTGATATACTGATGATGATAAGTGGGATAATTGTATGACATAATAGGATTTCCTGGTGTGTTTCGACCTCCCTGGCCTCCTGGTGGTAAATATTGATCCAATTCAGTATTATCGATACCGCCGTCAGGCATTATACCCGATGGATCCAGATCATCGATGCGACTAAAATCGATTGTTGATGATTCGGAATGTACTCGATGATGTGTGTCATGATGATGATGATGATGATGATGCATGTAACCATTTTGCAGGGACGTATTCATAGTGTGTGTATCGGGGGGTGTAATTGAAGGTGGTGGAGTACATTGAGAATTTGGTGTTTTTGGATTACTGATTGTTGGCGATGAACACGATGGATCTCCGCCACTTAATGAATCTTCGAGTTTCATTGGTCGACTGAAAACAAGACATATCTCAGTATCGATAATTGTCGATTTATATTTGATGGGAAGGGGTGGGGTATTGATTGTGTTAAGTCCAATTATCTGAAGCTAAACCGGAAAGTTACTTACCTGTAATTCATGTTTTGCTGTTGTATACGAAGATGAGTTTCTTTTAAATGCATTCCTCCCGTATTCCGTTTATTAACTGCCGTCGTTCGTGATTTATCGCGAGATTTTTTTCGTCTAGGTTGATATTTATAGTGGGGATGTTCAATTCGATGATTCTGTCGTAGACGTTCGGCTTCTTCTTTAAATGGTTGTTTTTCTTCATCGGTTAATTTTCTGAAAAAAAAAAAAAAACTTATAAACATAAGAAAAAAAATTTACTTGCATCGTCCGGGAATCGAACCCGGGCCGCCCGCGTGGCAGGCGAGCATTCTACCACTGAACCAACGATGCTTATAATACACTGTCATAATTTAAGATATTGGTTTTAATTTAATTTTGTGTGTTATTTTAAATACAGCTGCCAATAATTATGTAAAATTAAAATCTGAAATGAACATTTCTTATCTTTAAAATATATCCAGGTGTAAGCAAACGTAGACATATGGAGGAGATACCGGAAGAAATGTTAAGTTTGCTCACTATGTACTACCTAATGACATAAATTCTTAATTGGGGGAGATAAAATTTTATCACACCTGAACAATCAATGTTTACGCTGAATGTAAACTTATGATTAATCATAAATGAATTATTTAAATTAGCTATTTCTTTCTTATTTTTTTACACTTCCTGAGTACAAATTTGTGATAAGCAAAAACATATAAATAATAATTTTATATGGGCATACAGGAAATTGTTGAAATAATTTACACTTAATTTTTTTATGATTTTTTTCTTTAAATCTTATTTTTAAATTAAATGTACCAGTAATAATATAAGTTTGCATCAATAGAGGAACTAAATTCGCTTGTCGTACATAAATAAATGAAGATTCAACACCCACGATGCGAGTAGTTATGGGTTAAATAAATAATTAAACAGAGCAAATAATTAAAAATTCACATAATTTTATTAAAAAAAAAAAAATATATTTAATGTATTGAAAAAGTCCAGATGTTTATATTTTGTTTAGTTTTGATTGAAAATTATTTCAACCATACTACCTGACCTGTTAGTCTAAGATCCCGCTGCAGGATTAGTGCCGCTCCTCGGTGGTTTTTTGCTTAAAACCATATTTTTATGTTTATTTATAATTAGGAGAATATATATTTACCAGGTTGCGTCTATCAAAATTTGAACGCCAGTATTGAAATTATTTTTAATAAGGGTTGCTGGCTGTTAAAAATAATAAATATTTAAGTAGAATGAAAGAGATTTAGTGCGTAACATCATTTAATAGTGAGGATAGTGATTCCTCGTCTATGTTTAGCTGTATAATCTGATAAATGATGTTACGCGCTAACTCTCTTTCAGTCTACCTTAAATATTAATTATTTTCAACAGCCAGCTAATCCTTATTAAAAATAATTTAATTAAAAATACTGGCAGCCAAATTTTATTACCTGATAAATTTATATTCTCCTAATTATAAATAAACGTAAACAACTGATGAGGGCATTAATCCTGGTGCGGGATCTCGTACTATGTGATCTTACGATTTATACAGCTAAACATAGCGAAAAATATAATTATGCAAAACTTAACAAACATTAGAATTAAAGGTGCGTTCACACTACTGACTTTTATAACACATATCAATTTAAATTTATTATTGGTCAAACTGTAGAAGACCTACACAAGCAGCGGTTGCTAATCCGTTCTTATCCTCATATCAACATTCTAATTAATTAATCGCTCCGTAAGGCATGACTCAGTAAAATGGGAGCCAAATTTTTTAGGCCACGAACAGAAGTTTTTTCACTCACTTACGCATTACTTACGACAACGTATAGTACATGTCATATAGCATGAAGATGCGTCGCCACGACGTATATCGCCACGTCAACAATCAACTTTACCCTCACCTTAAGATGTTTCACATCAAAAAAAAAAACAAAGCGTATCCCGTAGATATCTCATTTTCGATGAATCGAATTGAAGTATTGACTCAAGCCATGTCTAAAACTAAAGATTAAACGCACGCGAGTAAACTTTGAACGCCCATAGGTATGATCGGACCTTTAAATGAGCTTAGAATGTACACACACATGAAGATGATATTGTATAAAAATAAAATCACATTTCTCAGATGATATAGAGATGATGAGATGATGTTGTTCAAATTAAAGTAAAGATTTTAAATACTGATAAATTTGGCCTTCGCCGTTCGCTAGACACAACATCCAGCAAGCACTGCTGCAACACAAAACTTTAAAACTTAACTAATAAAGATTACAATCTTTATAACAAAATACCCACCATTAATTATCAACATTTGGTTTAATTTTTTGTCGTTTTATTTTTGCGCATATGTGCGTTTTCATTAATTAAGGTAGTTGCTCAAGAAAATTTAATTTTCGTATTTTAAAACTACTAGTAGTTCATTGATATATTTTGCAATGATTTTCTGCTATAACGACCACACACAGGACTTAATAAATAATACTATTAATAAAATAAAATTTAAAAAAAAAGGATTGTCAGGTGTGGGGTTCGAACCCACGCTCCCGTTTGGGAACCAGAGCTTAAATCTGGCGCCTTAGACCGCTCGGCCAACCTGACTTGTTGATTACCACTTCAAATAAACCGTATATATATATACAAAGATAAAATAATCAAATTAATTTTATTTATATTTTAATTATTTAAAAAGGAAGTAGAAATCATTTATAATATTTATTGCTTTTAAAATAATTTAATATCATTCTTAATTATAATTGCTTTATTTTTTTATTTTTTATTTAAATAAAAAAAAAATATTTTAAATAATATTTATTTATAGTGGAGTTTTAAATAAAACAATTGATAACAAGCCAACAGTGTTAATTATTTTAATACCCTATGTTTGAACTATTTTTAATCATTAATATTCATAAAATACCGTAAATATGCTGTTAATATAGTCATAAGAGTTTTAAAATAATATATAAATTATATTATGTATATTAAAGCTTAATTTGAGCTAAAATACTGGCGTATCTAAACAATTCACGGTAAAATGTTTCAAACCAATGTTGTTGATCTTGAATAAACAACATTTTTTATTTTTCTGGTTAAAAAGTTGGGTAGATGGATCTATTGGACCTAAATGACCAATCTAACTAATTCGCAAACTTACACACACTTAGTAAGTATAAAATATACTTTTAAAATTTCATCTCTTCGTAATCTTTCGACCAATTTTCATCCATAAAACTGGAGTCTATTGAATTAAAATCAATAAAAATATTCAATTTGAATTCATATCGAAATCACAATGTCCCTAAACTTAGAAATCAAATTGTGTGAATTACTCAGAACTCTACTGGAATAATAATTTTTTTTATATAAATATAATAATTTTTAACACTATTTCATAATAATAATTGTGTTTTTTTTTTTTAATATTTAAGGTCAAATTGATACGATTCTTTGAGGTCAAACAGATGGCTTTCTGAATAATTGTGATGAAGCGTTAACTTTATTTGTCTCCCTCCTCGTCTGCTATAGCTAATTGTAACAGATAATGGAAAAATTAAAAACGAAACGAAAAGATTTATTTAGTAACACTTTATATAGATCAGGATCTGGACGGGACTTGAGTGTCAATAGAATTGTACTATAAGAATAATATAAAGTCTGAAAAAGTGTTTTAAATTTTGCTTAATTCATAATAAATCTTTAAAATAGTTCTGAATCTTATGGTACATCAAAAAAGGAGGGATGGGTGTTGTTTCAAAAAAAGCGGCTCAATTTATTTTCACACTAAAGTCCATCCAGGTGCTGCTCTTATAATGAAATTTGTCATTAAAAAAATTTATGAAAAATAATGCAATCGTTGGATTGACTGAATGTGTGATTCTATACTTGATTGGGTCAGGTCGTTTGGGTCATACCAATTAATATATTTATATTTATTTACTTAAAAATGGTATTTCTAAAGAAAAAAAAAATTTATTTATTAATTGAATTAATTTAGAAAATATATCATTAAATGCGATTATATTTAATGATAACATATTTTACGTGTAAATAAATATATTAATTATTCATAGAGTTATAAAATATTATCAGAGATGAATACAAAATAAAAATATACAATATTGCTAAGTCTTCCAACGAATATATGGCTAATTTTTAGTTATACTTCTTGATTCGCGTTATGAAAAATGATGAGAGTGAAATTTAAGATGCGCATGCATCACCCGTCACACAAAATTCACAGACTGTTATGATTGTTATGTTACACTTAATGTAAGCAAAAATATATTGATTTATTTATTCAAATTTAAACTCTTTATTGGCTGTGTTGTCTATCCTTCTCCAGTCCTTTTTGTTATTTTATTGTAATTAAATTATTTGCATGCAATTAAAAATGTTACACAAGAAGTATAACTTCTGACGCACGCGTGTACATAACGTACACACACCTATTTTTTAATTTTATATTACATATTTATTTGGTTTTTTGTGACTGTTAGTTTTGAATTACAAAATGCTTAACCATAAAAAGATTACTTTTTAACGAATATGCGATTTAATCCAGTCATGAAGCAGCAACATATATACACAGATGACTTCTATGTACACAATTATTTTAATAAAATATTTTTTAAGTCTATTGTATATTATGATAGTAAATAAATAAATTAATTATGTAAAATATAAAAAAAAAGAAGGAATTAAGGCGTATTTAAAATTATTTATTAAAATACCATCGTAATTAATTATTTTTTGTTATAATTAATATAAATTTTATTTTATATGCAAATTAATTTTTATTTCAATTAATTATTTATCATCATCTTATATAAGAATAAAATTATTTTATCTTTACTAAATTTATTTACTAAATCGCAAAAAAAACAGATCAAAATTCTTTTCATTGGCTTTGGGTGGTCTTTTTCAAATTAAAATTATTGAAAATTTTTATATCAGTGTATATTAAATTTAGTCCAGAGTTGTAAGAGTTGTAAGTAAGAATTACATAAATTAGCCATTCTGTAAGCGTTGGATTTATGATTGGGGCAGTCGGGGCTAGTGTCTAGGGTGGTAAATTATTAGAGGCGAAAAAATTAAAATTTATTGCTGAATCAAATGGATTAATATCGAAAGAGCAAATTGGGAGCAATTTATTGAATATAGAAAAAATAATTAATTAGCTGAGATATAAGAAAAACAGTTTTTAGTAATTTTGATTGCAAATAATGAATTAAATAATTACCTAATCACTGGAGCGCAATTACGGATCCTGATAGAGGATTTTTGGAGCAATTGGTAAAATAAATAAACTTCTACGCTCATCTTAATTGCGGTAAATAAATAAAAGATTGACAAAATCGATATGGACAATTAATATCGAGTAATGTTATATATGAAAGAATGTGAAAGATTCAATACAGAGCTATGCGGCGGCTGACTTATTAAATACGTATAGATATATAAAAATAAGAGGTACCGCGGAACGCTCTTTACTCTTTGGTCGGGATCCGCACTGCATCATTAACTCAGATGACTTGTTGTGTGTGCTGGCCGCCCTCCTACAGTGGTGTAGACAGACACTGTTGGCTGGATTGGATCGGCATCCTCCGATCGACGTCCAGTCCACGTCAACAGCAGCATGACTATGCTGCCAATATAGTCCAGGGCAATTAGGTTTTAACGTCGATACTCAATTATAATTATTGGATTTTAATATTTGACTGGGAGTTTTTCAATGAAAATAACTGTATTTTAAATATAGTATTTTGTAGAGAATTTTAATGGCCTGATTTTGCAGAGAATTTTAATGGCTATAGGAAAACGTCTACAATCAAATTGCGTAGAATTCCGAATTTTTGATACAAATCAACTATTTTTTTGAGGAATTATTTTTAAACTTAATATAATTATTTTTCTAAGTTGAACACTTCAAACAGGTTCAAAACTTTGAGTAATCTATTCTGGGGGCACTTAAATAATTTTCAACATGCTTTTGCGTAGAAATTTTCTAATTTTGGAGAGACACCATTGGCTAAAATACTTACTGATTTTTAAGTTATTTTGTTTTATCGATTTCAATTTTAATCTTGAGATTAACGCCCCCTCCAGATGGAGTAGTTTTCACCCGATTTTCAAAATCACGGGAATTTTGAATTAGTTAAATTTTTTATTATATGATATTAGAAATTTAACAATTCATTTAAATCCATACAAAATTGCGTCCCGTCATTTTCTACTTTTATTGACTAATTGCACTGCACTAATATAACCATTTTTGTCTCTTATCACAACATAAATAATATTTTTTTAATAAAAAACCGCTTGCATTGATTTACATTGTAAAATTATAACTGGGCTAGCTTTGCGCTCGCTTATTAACTTCCTAGTAGCTAAATGATTGATTTTCATCACGAAAATCGAAACCAATAGTTTATATCATCTTAACGTTTTATCTATACAGGGTGTCCTTTTAGCGGACCCTCTTGAATATCAATTTAATCGATAACGTTATGATAAAGTCAGTCTACTCTTGACGTATTTTAACGTATTTTGAGTCTAGTAGACGACTAACAAACGCGTTGTTATATGATAGATTTGATTCGATCTCCAAATCGAATTTTGTACAATATCTCAAAATCTATTCAGTCAATGAATGTTATTTTTGGAATGTTAAGTTTTCAGCTCAAAAAGCTCTCATTTCTTTTTGAATCCATCCAAATCAAAGATAATAAATGAGAATGCAGTATTCTTTATAATATCAATACGTATTTCGATTACAAGTTGGTCATTATCGTAAATCATTTATGTTTAAATATATATTATGTTATTGATGTGACTTACAACGGTCATTCTCACCACACAGCTGGTTAATATGGAAGAGAAAGTTAATAAAAAATTTAATTTTGTGTGCAAACGAAAAAATTGATTTTTATCAATTTTTTTTTGATATAATTTTAATAATAGATTTAAATTTCAATTAATTTTTTAGGTTACTTTTATTATATAAAATTTTTAAAAACCGATAAACCATCTGTTTGTATGGTCTTGTTAGTCTTGACAAGGTCTGTTTATCTCACTAGATTCGTTTAGCCATAATTTACCATAACTCTGGCTGTACGTCTAAATCATTATTACCAAAGTATTATTATTGCGATACTGATCCGTGGTGCCTTGATTTAATTTTGGTAAATTAAGCCAAAATAAGACGAAAATAAAGAATACCAATTTTAGAGTTTTCACCTATTTTTCGAGTTATTGGCACACGTTTTTTTTAGAAATTATGAAATAAATACGTCACAATTTAAAACATGTCACAAGATTTAATTATTATTTTTTATTAATTGGCTTTAATTTAAACACAATTCAAACACAAATAACTGAAATTTAATTCGTTTAAAACAAATCAACACTTGTATATTTAACACAGCTATTCAAAAAACATGTACCCCATTTTCGACTGTTATTAACCCTTGGATTTGTGGGGTGTAGTTTGCACGGATTGGGTTGGTTTTTGGCTCCTACGTTCAACCTGTGATTAAATAACCCATGGATAACTCGAAAAGTTGGCGAAAACTTGAAAATTAGTATTCTTTACTTTCGTCATATCGTCTTAAATCCTATAAATCGTTGATTAAGATATCATCATTCGGACCATCAAATTAAATCATTAACATCGATTAACAATTTCGATAATAAATTGTTCGTGTATATTTTCTTTAAAAAATATAAAATTTTAATTTTTTTGACATATTAATAATAAAATATAAATTGTTACACGCATGTCAATAAAAAAATGTATCGTCTATCATACAAAAAAAAAAATGAGTATTGTATGGGCATTGATTCTTTTGTGTATTGTGTGTGCATGAATATGATGATGTGGTTTTTAACAAACACAATATAGGTTTAATTATATGATTACAAGAGAATTGTTGAAATAAAGATGTGATGTAGTCAAATCTTACACGAGTCAAGAGTCAACCAACATAATATGTAATATCATTCTTAATAAAAACAAGTATTAGAGGTACTTGGGAATGTAAACAAATTGAATAACACAATCTGTTAATGACATAGGTATATTCATTCTTTTTTTAAACCATAATTGATGTGAAACATCTATAAGCGAGGGTAAACTTGATTGTTGGCGATATTGGTCGTGGCTACACATCTCCATGCTATATGGCATGTACTATACGTAGTCTATAGGTAATGAGCAAGCGACTGTGCGCAATCTGTCTTGCCACACTGATCTCGCATAGTATATACAGTGTTATTTACTACGTTACACATGTGACGGGTAACCTACAAAATTATTTCGATGTTTCACATCTGTCAGGCGTCCTGTGACAGCTCACAATTTTTAAACTGAATAAGCCCAAAACAATATGAAGGGAAGAGAAAGGTATGCGCAACTATGGCTGACTTTATAAGGAACTATACCAGTATTCACTTTGTGCAAATCAAAACCATACAAAACCAAGGATAGCTGGCACCCGATACTAATGATCAAATGCCTCCCGAGACAGTGATTCAGTTCAGGATGTGGATTACATTTGATACTTAGATAAAAGATTTAAATAAAATTCACATGTACCTCCAGTCCGTACACTATTATGATAAATAAATGATTAAGTAGAGACACCTTTTTGAGTCTTTCATAATGGTCTTTAATCATTTCAAAAAGGTGTTTAGATCCACACCTCTCAACATCTCTCAGTCTTTGTGTGATAGGTAGGTAAAGTTATATCATTTGATAATTGATAATAAAAGCTCAATCATCGATCGATCGATGCGTTGCAACTTGCGGTACAATTTTTTATTTATTTTTTTTAATATTTTGAATGATACAAGTTTCAAAAATACTTTTGAAAATATTTAATAAAAATCTTTTTTATTTTAATTCATGTTCTAGAACAAGTGAAGATAACAAACTAACAGAGTTAATTATTTAGATGCAAAGTAGAGTACAAATTTTTGGTTAAATGATCACAATCCACACAAAATGTTGATTATCAACTCAAAAAACTAATTTTTAACACAAAAAACATTAACTCAATTTATTATTTGAGTTTGAATCCATAGTACGAGATCTCGTTGCAGGGTTAGTACGCTCATCGGTGATTTTTGCTTAAAACCAAATTTTTATGTTTATTTGTTAATTAGGAGAAAATATATTTACCAGGTTGTCTATCAAAATTTGGCTGCCAGTATTTTTAATAAAGGTTGCTGGTTGTTAAAAATAATAAATATTTATGGTAAAGTGAAAGAGAGTTAGCACGTAACATCATTTGTCAGGCGAGGATGGCGATTGCCGGATATTCTTTTGAGTATTTATTATAAGTCGTCTCTATTACTTCCCGGTGGTTGAAAATACTAACATTCGGCGTACCCGAAATTAAATTAAAAGCGTCGTAAACCCGGCAATCGTTATCCTGGTCTGACAAATGATGTTAAGCACTAATTCTCTTTCACTCTACCTTAAATATTTCTTATTTTTAACAGCCAGCACAACCCTTATTAAAAATAATTTAATTAAAATTACTGGCGGCCAAATTTTGATAGGCATTCTGGTAAATATATATTCTACTAATTAACAAATAAATACAAAAATTTTATTTGTACACTCAATATTTGCTAGCCTTAGAAATTTAAGACTAAATTTAATATACTCTACAAATTGGATCTCAGTTAAATCGAAAAATTGTAAAAAACCCAAAAAAGATATTGATAAATTGTAACTTACTTCCACATTTCACCAAGTTTTCGACTCAATTCTGCATTATGTATTTTTGGATTGTGTCCCGATAATTGTCGACGCGCAGCTTGTGCCCAAACCATAAATGCATTCATGGGTCGTTTCACATGTAATTGTTTTTTATCGGGTTGAGTTCTGCAAAACAAAAATAAAAAATAACAAATAAATCCACAAAAAAAATTAAAATTTTTCAAAAAAAATATTTATAAAATTGAACTGAAAAAAAAGGGTTTTGAAGTATTTTGAAATGTTATTTTAACGTCAACAAAACTGTCAAAAATGTCAAAAATGAAGAAATCAAAAAATGATTTTATAAAAGAATTATTAAATAATAATAATAAAATTAAATATTAAAATAAAAATCTTGACATATTGAAGGGGGAAAAAGATCTATGACGAACTATGAAATGGATAGTTTCAAGTGGCTCAGTCAAGTGAGTCGCTTGCTTTTATCTACATCTCATATACAATATGGAAAATTATTTGAAGTTTATATTTTACAGGGAGTCTCAAAAAGATTTTGTACGAGATGTGACGTTTACTTTGAATTCATTTAATTTTTAATACTAACGAGAGCATGGGGATTCGAGCCCCACAACTGACTTGAGTATTTTTGCAAACTAATGATGACTGCTTTGTAGTCGAAATACGTATTTATGAAAAAACAAAATAATTTGATCTAGGAAATTGGGGCAAAAATCAAAATTTATTATCATTCTTCAAATTGGAGTTGCAAAGTTTATTAAAATTAATAATCGCTTATAAAATGAGCTACTATTAAATCCATTATATTTGGAATGCTATATAATGGATCATTTAGTATTGAATACAATTTTAAATAATTTTTGGAACACCCTGTAAATGCAGGAAAAAAAATCCATAAGACACGGCACTTCTTTTGAAACATATATCGATATTTTGTGGTGTGGAGTGAATTTAATTTTTTTTTTGTTTATAAACAGAAGTATTGGGTTTCATAATTTTAATTTTTTTTTTTGTTTGAAAATTAATATTCTATATTGAAGGGTGTTAAAATGTTTTACATCACTGACAAAAAGTGTAAAAGTGCTTAATTAGAACCATAATTAGTTTTGAAAAAACCCCAAAAATAAAATATATATCAATCATAAAAATATTTAAAAAATTTATTAAGTTAAAAAATCATTTTGTCACATTTTGTCAACTTACATAATTTTTAAATCAAATCAACAAGTCAGGTTGGCCGAGCGGTCTAAGGCGCCAGATTTAAGCTCTGGTTCCCAAACGGGAGCGTGGGTTCGAACCCCACACCTGACAAACTATTTTTGCTAACTTTTTTTTTGGATGACGCCCATTAATATGCAAAACATTTTTTTATTTCAAATGAATTATTCTTAATTAAATTGTTTAGAATGTGTTATTAAAACAGAAAAAAAATTACATAACTCCCCCTGAAAATGAAGGTTTGGATCCGCGCATGCTAACACAGCAACATTGCCATTGCATTAAGTGTAAGTTTTGTAAAATAATATTGGCATATTTATTAGAAATTGCACTAAAATAATAAACATAAACATTGCATTACATTTTATTTGCATTAAATTTAATTTTTTATTTTTATTAAACATTTTATTTATACTCAATAATCATTTTATATTCTAAGAGGTTTTAATATAAATATAAACACACTAATTTATAATTTTCAATATAAATAAATTCTAAATCGACATCAAATCAAATCAAATCAAATCACCGCAATTAAGTTAGCGTGGAAAGCGTTTAATCAAATTTATTTTACCAAATCTCAAAAACTTGCTCCCAAAATCCTCTATCAGAATATGTAACAAAAAAAGCGGTTGCAAAAATAGTATGTCAGGTGTGGGGTTCGAACCCACGCTCCCGTTTGGGAACCAGAGCTTAAATCTGGCGCCTTAGACCGCTCGGCCAACCTGACTTGTTGATAAAACATAAATATTATGTCATCCAGAATGCTTATTAAAAAGAGCGTTTATAAATAATTATCTAATCACTGATAGAACATTTTGTGAGCAATTTTTTTTAGATTTAATTAAATAAATTTTATTAAATTTCCACGCTAACTTAATTGCACAAATCAAATCAAATCACAGACTCCGGTACTGACTGACTGACTGAGTAGATTGACTTACATTAGAGAGAGACATTACATTACTTAGTTTGAATCACTTTAATATATATTTTATTAATAAAAGTCAATATTTTGTTGGTTATTTTAATTTAAATTTTCATTTAAATTCAAATTTATTTAACTTAAGTTTGTTTTTATGTAAGTTCTCAAAGATCTTACTAAGTTTGGTCAAGAAGTACTTAGAAAATCGAAGCAGTACGAAACATCACTAATGTTCTGTTTTTAATAAGAATCATTTCTCAGTAGGTATCTGGAAAAAAGTTTTAAACAAAATTCATAATGTGATCTCCTTTTTATCATCAATTGAACTAAACTACTTTAGGAGTCTCTTTAATATTGAATTTTGCCACGTTATTGACGGAATACTATAATGCCAACGCAGGTGGAGACACACTACACCAGATGACAATGATTTATTAAAGATATAAAGCTATGATAAAAGATAATCTGAATGAAAAAAACTAAAATATCAATAAGGTGATAAATAAATATAACGGGAATAAAAGACTTTAATTGTGTGGTTTTCTCGTTATTTTAGAGCAGAGGTCTCCAGACTTTCCAGCCTTAGGGCCATACTGATTACTCCAGTAAGTTCCGAGGGCCAAAACCATATTAATAATTATTCAACATAAAATTAGAATACTTCAGTAAACTAAATTTAATTTACTATAACAAAATATGTTCTCTAAAAGGCTTTCTGCGGGCCGGACAAATTCTGTCCGAGGGCCGTAGTTTGGAGACCCCTGCTTTAGAGCAAACCCAATTGGTTTCATATTATCTTACATCACTCATACAGTGACATAGAAGATAGTTTGATAGAAAAGGAAAACATAATTCTGAATTAAAAATTTACTTTTTTCTTGGAACCAATTACCTTTCGAAGTCTGCGGTTCTCACAATTGATTCGTTGCAACTGACTTCGAAATTGGTCACGAAGTTTAATCAATTTAAGATTTTTAATTTTTCATACTATTTTTCTGAAGCTAATCCTAGCTTCTTTAAAGCTGTTTTTTCACGCTAGTGCGAAGCTGAGACAGATTGCTAGTTTTACAAACAAAGGAACGTAGTACCGTAGAAACCGTAGAATGAGAGTTAGTCATATAATATTATTATTAGTAGCGGCATTTAATTTAAAAAGGTATACAACGCAAATGTATTTCATTAGTGTACAGATGTTAATGAAAATATACTATTTTGTATATATATAAAAGAAAGGGGTCCAGGGGTGCAGGGAAGGTAGAACGGTATAGTATCTAAGATGTAAATGCATTATGTATAGCGGTATGTGATTTTAAAAGACTTATTAGTCTTAATTTGTAATGAAAAATAATATTAATAAACTGTCTTTATGTCGCAATCATTTTTTTTTTATATGCATTTTTTTAATTAGGTGCAAATTATTTTAAAAATGGTTTTATTTTTTTATTTTTATCTAAAAATAGATTAAAAATGGGAAATGTAATTAACAAAACGCATGGACAAATTCTGGCAGTTTAAATTGGATGTTTTTTATGAAATAGTACGAAATTTGTTGTAGAAGTTTAAGTTGGTAAGCTGAAAAGTAAGGAAATTTTGTACAAATCTTAATATTGACAGAATTCTTGTATAAGTCAGGTTGGCCGAGCGGTCTAAGGCGCCAGATTTAAGCTCTGGTTCCCAAACGGGAGCGTGGGTTCGAACCCCACACCTGACATTCTATTTTTGCAATATTTTTTAATAACAGTTCTTATTGAATTCACGACTCATCTGTTTTAAGCCATAAGTTTTAATTAACTTTTTTTGAAAATGAAATTTTTTCAAAAAACTCTTTTTGAAAAGACGGAACCACGGACAAACCTGCGTAAATAGGCTAATTAGATGATGATTCTATGAACACTTATACCAAAACTTATTGTCCGACTGTATAAAAATAAATTCTCAATGGTTTTGGGTATTTACGAAATTAACTAATTTTTTATTTTGGTTGTTTTTCGAAAGTTATTTACAAAATTGACACAACTAAGTCATCCGTTACGAAATTTAGATACTAATTTTTTAAATCAATAACATAAAAATATTAAAAAAATTAATGAAATGTTAATTAGGCAGAACTTAATTATGAAAAAGCAAAACAAACAAATAGAACTTTTTGAAAAATTGACACCTTTCAAGGAAACCAAATCAACACACACACACACATATGGTGGTAAGATCTGTTTTTTTTAAACAACAAAAAATATTACAAATTAAAATTATTAAAAATTAAATCAACTGAGACAAATTAAATTTTAACTAATTAACGAAAATTAGTTAAGTTGTAAAAAAAAATAACTAAGCATTATTTTAATTATTATTATTATAAAAATCATCAGTTTTGTGTTTTTGGTTTTAAGTGGCGGTGAGTTTTTGTCCAAACATATGTAAAGCCAGGGTCACACTATGCAGCCTCCAATATTGGTACAAAACTTTTGCGATCGCATAGATAAAATTATCCATGAATACAATTCTAAAACTTTGTAATTTAATTATGCTGTGTCGCAAATAACGCCTCGTTTATTAGAATTTTCATAGTAATACAGTGCAATCTCGATATAACAATTCGGAAGGGAACAAGTAAATATCAAGTAAATCGGAAAATTGAGGTTATGTTGGTCTACCATTTTGGTTATAACGAGGTAAAAAAAATAGTTTTTTATTGAAGGTTTTGTCAGGTAAGGATTTATAGAAAAATCCAATTTCATTGGCGTTAAAGATAGCTTCGAGATCGTATCTGGCACTCAGCTCTGTCAGTTTCCACGGAACTCTGCCTGAGACATGTTACTGCTGAGCCTTTTCCTGAATGATAGCGACCTTTTTAGTTTCGTCATTGTTTTAACCATTTCATCACCTATTTCTCTACGTCTTTCTGTACTCTCAGGATTTTAATCTTCTACTGTCTACAGACTTCCGAGAAATAGGTGATGGAATGGTTAAAAGACTTCCCAAACTTTCGCGAAATTCCGAATTTATTAGCTATGTCAACATAATTAATGATGTGATTGATAAGGAATCTGCAATGTCTCAGAAAAGGAACATCTTTTCCATTTCTGAGATATTGCAGAATCTTTAACAATAGTGACGAGCAAGCATTATTATTATTTTACAAATAAAACGTGTCGAAACCTGGCAAGACTGAATCACTACTATGGGATTCAGGTTTTGGGTTGCCAAAACTCGTTAATTAGAGATATTTACACTTTTTCAAGAGGTTGTTCGCAAGAAATCTTCACGCAATATAAAGGTATATTTTTCATTGACTCTTAAGGACAATTCAAGGGGATTACGAAGAATTACGTTAAATCGTGGGTGTCATTAGATTAAGGTTCGTTGTTTTATTATATTTGCACTGTATTGATTCTGGGCACCGGGATTATTTAAATTAAAATTTGATTACACAAAAATGACACAAAGTTGCGAATGAAAATTAACACCATGACTATTTTAACGTTTGACATATCACATCACATAGTCATGATAATTAAGTTGACATGACTTGACTGTGGCACTCTCATAACTTAAGTAAGTACTTACTTAGCTAAGCTATAAGTTAAGTAGCTTACACTTTTTAAAATGACTTTTAAAATGAAAACAATCAATATATTTATTTATTTATTTAGAGATTCTATTGAAAAAATATCACAAAATTTACAACTTATTGATAATTGATGATTTTTTTTTTAATGATAATTCTACATCATTCTTGTATGCGAAAAAAAAAGCTTTTAACGAATTTGCACTTCTTAAAAAAAATGTATGTGTGTGTGTATGTACACGAATTAGAAGTTATACTTCTTTGGAGTCTGAAAAAAAAATGTTTGAAAAACACTCTCAAAGTTTTTACACAGTTTATTGACTGTATTGACTGATCCTTCTCCAGTCTTTTTTAATTATTTTCTTATAATTAATTATTTGCATACAATTAAAAATTATTTTTTAATCATGCCAAAGAAGTATAACTTCCGATGTACACGCACACGCATTTCTTTTTTTTGTAATTAAAATGTAGAAAAAAATGCATTTATACAGTAGACTTTATTTTAATACCATAATTGTTGGCTACCTTTATCTCATTGATTATTGATCTGACCTCTAAATATCACATTCATTTATAGGTACAAATAGCGATGATGATGACGCATACACAAAATTACAATATTTTTATAAAAAAATAATAAATAAATTATGACGCATTTTTAATATTTTTTAAAAAAAGTCATAAATTAAAAAATAAAACCGATATTGAATCATACTCAAAATATGATGGCGACTACCAGTCTGGTATTGGGGAGTTTCAATAAATAAAAAAAACCCTTTTTTTTAATTTAATATTTCTACAAAAAAATAACCGTTTTAATAAATACTTGAGTAAATCAATTTGATAAGAACGTACTCTCTCTTGAAGTGTTTATTTTTTACGATTAGATTACACACATTTATAGACATATTTATTTTATTTATTTTCAAAGAAATTCAACGAATTTTCCATTCTCTCCAAGTGTACAGTGGTTTTCAAAGTGCGTTCCAGACTTGAGATGTTTCTCTTAACAAATTTATGATAATACTTAAGGATGTATAGACAATATTAAATTTTATGTATATTAATGAATTACTAACTGATTAAAATTGAAGAAAATAAGATCTCTTAAAAAACAAGTTAACATTTAACAGAATTAATTGTTTAGATACTTGATGCATTATTGAATTTCATTGTTTTTTTTATTCGCATTCATAAAATACTATAAATATCCAGTCTTCACAGTTGTATACATGCATAATAATATATATTAACCAAATTTGAACTAAAATTGTGGAGAATTTAAACATTTTACGAAAAAATGTTTCAAACAAAAGATGTTTGTTTGAACTAAATAAATATTTTTTGTGTATAAATTTTTCTTCTATCTTTTATAGTTTAAAAGTTGCATCACGTATCCATTGGATCCAATGGATCCGTATTGCTCATTCACGAACTTAAATTCACTTTTTATGTTTAAAATACGTCTTCAAAATTTTAGCTCGTTATATTTTTTTGTTTTTGAGCTATCGTGATAACGACCAATCGGAAATAGACTAGGTATTTCTATGAACCCGAATACCAAATAATTTTGGTTTTTGCAATCAATGCCGAGTATAAAAAAATATTAAAATATTGTGTTAGGTACCAACCGACGTCTTTGAGCAATTATTTGAATCCTTTTTTTTTGGGCTATTATTATTTTCTATATAGCTAAAAAAAGAAATAATTTTTGAAAATTTCCAGTGTCTGTTACGCAAAAAATTTTTAAAAGTTTTAATAAAAATTTAGTCTCAAAATATATATTTTTGTGAATAAACACTCATTGAACAAAAGTTATAGCCGTTTTTCTGATAATTTTTGAACAAAAACATTATTAACCAAATTATTTTTATTGACTAATATTTGTTATTTCTACCAGAAAAATAACTAAACAAATTTTTATTGAAAATTTATGCTTGTGAAATATTGATGATGATTTCATTACCGACGCAGCGGTTCTCAAAAACATTTCAGTTTGTTTAATTTCTGAATAATATCATTATGTAGAATATTCGCAGCCTAACTAATAAAATTTGAGTGAAATTAGAATTAAATCCATTTAAGGTATTATTTGCAAATTCAAAATGGTTTTTGACAGATTTTCCACGCACTCAACGTTATCTATTTAATTCCAAAGAATTTTTACTGTTAAGTTTGCGAGATAATCAAGCTCAAAATTGAGAGATTTCGAAGGAAGAAAAGGATTCCTTTCAAACCCAGAAAAAACTTAGTGGCCTCCTAAAACTATTTTCTATTATATCACAAAAATCCCTCAGAATTTATCAGAATTTAAAATGAAAATTGGAAAATTATAGAAAAATATTTTAAGAATAAGTAATAAAAAAAAAAAATAGCACTTTTGCTGACAAAATTTGAGCAATTTTCACATCTGACCCATAATTTTGCATTGAGAGTGAAAAATTTTTCCTTTTTCTATATTTTGCAAGCTCAAAAATATTTACAATGTACTAAATACTCTGTCTATACTAAATCACGCTGGAATTACCATAAATTGTTTGTGATGTAACAAAAACTTTATTAACGGAAAATAATCAATGCGGCTTTGAAATACAATTTTTAAAATATTAGCAAAATTAGGAGAAAATTAATATTTAGCCTATGAGCATGTGATATTTTTGAATATCCACCTAAAAATTTGTATGTGCCTTAATTTTGCTTTGGCTGGCTTTGAAAAGTAAGCCTTTTTCTTTTTCGAAACTCGTCAACTTTTCGATTGCGTTCATAGGCTTCCAGAATTACAGATACTATAAATAGGAAGATTATTCCAAAACTAATGGAAAAAAACGTTTTGCCCAATTCGTAAATCTCTGTCAGTTGATCGACAACCTGAAAATTACAAGTAGGATGTCCTTGTATTGGGATCGATTTGGGGAATTCCAATTTTTGACCTATCTTTACGTTTCATCATCACAAGAAACCAAATTCAATTTAGTTTTTGATATTCATTAATCTCAAGAACAAATAATCGACATGAAATCAGTTCCATTCGATCCATAATTCCATAACCCAAAACTGAATGACTTTTCAGAAAAATTGGCCCTGCCATTTCTAGTTTAAGATAAAAATACTAATATTTGCAATATTTGTAATGGGAAATTTGTCTTGTGGACCTTGCGGATCGCACCTCGATCACATAAATTAAATTTGCATCACCTCGCGTGTCTAATATTTTGAATGTAAACATTTTAATGCACCTTTCCGAATAAAAATTTCAGACAAAAATTATGGAATAAGAAAATGAGGATAAACCTACTTGGTAGCCGTAGGAAATTTACTCCAATCAAAATCTTGTAAAACTTTACTAACAGCATCGTTAATTTTCTTCTTAACAGTTTTCGTCGCTGACGAAGAACTTTCATTTGTGACCGTTGCACCACTCTGAACCGATGAAGATTGTTGATCAACAGTTGATTTTAATTTTCTACGCTCGCTAATTTGTACAACACTTGTTGGTACCGATAAATTTGGCATCGGTGCCACGGCCGCAACATTAGTTGATGCATTTGTCGATGTCGTAACACCACTAATCGTTAATTTCATGACGTTAGGCGTTAAACTATTATTTGCTAACATATTTTTGTTTTTCCCCAATCTCAAAAACACAAAACAATTTCATTCATAAAATCACTCGGTCTAATTTTGATTTGCGCGCATAATTGTATCAAGAAAAAAACAAAACACCTGTTAACGCGTGCCTCAAATTCCACTGTATAAAATGCAGCCACGGCCGAAAACAGTGGCTGTCTTTCAGAAAAATAAATTCGATAACAATAAAATCAATTGTATACAGAAATAATTTTGCGTCACTCTACTACTACACAATAATCAACACTTTGTTCATCTGGTTGCAAGTCAGTTAGAACGTGTAGTATTTTGACGCGTCGATAATAACTCTATCGTTTAAGACGTCCAAAATACTTATGAAAGAAGTTCATTTATTTGGATTTGTACGAGAATACACGCTTTTAGTCGTCGCATGCAACATTATACAGACAGCCTCAGATCAGATCTTAGACACAGTTTTATGGACCACATGTTCTGTAGAAGGCGTGTCATTTTAAGACGTTTAGAATACTTAAGTATACAGCTATCTTTTTCTATTAAAGTCTTTATTAAAACTGATTTTAATTTAGGTACTGCCTTAGTAAAAATATTATTTTACGTTTTTTAGTAATTAATAATTTTAATTAATTATGCATATATAAAAGAAATTGCTGAATCAAATGGATTCATATCGAAAGAGGAAATCGGGAGCAATTTATTGAATTAAAAAAATATAGAAAACAAAGCATTAATTAGTTGAGATATAAGGAAAACAGTTTTTAGTAATTTTGATTGCAAAAAATGAATTAAATAATTACCTAATCACTGGACTAATTACGGATCCTGATACAGAATTGTGGGGGCAAGTTTTTTACATTTGGTTAAATCAATTAAACTTACACGCTAGCTTAATTACGGTTAGCAAATGATATTATTCCAGGTCTATTGTAGCTAACTAGTATAGATAATTTTTCATTACGTTTGTCGCTCGGTATTTGACTGTTAATAAGATCTACGGCTCTTCATTAGGGCTACTAATAATTTATATTCACTGGGACTATCTATATAATAATATTTTTAGTATATGTGTACATGATTTTTATCAAATATAAGTGAAATTTATTAAAAAGTAAAGTTTACTTTAATTTTTCAATGATAAGTCATATTGTTTATCTTTTTTCTTTTTTTGGACAAAGATGATTTAAGTTATATTTGTGGATGATAATTTATCATTTTATTTTTTGAAAAAAAAATTTCAACAGATACACTTTCTTTAACCAATAAAATGATTACTCCGCCTTTATCAAATTATGATTGGATTTTATAAATTAATTTATTTTTTTTTCGTATTTTGTGGATAATTAATTTTTTGAAGATTTTTTACATTATTTCTCGTAATTTTTTCAGAAAAATTTCGTTGTAAATCTTAATTTCCTTAGAGAATTTAATAAAAAATTTCTTATCTTTTTAAATTGACGATTTTCTGAATAACAGCCAATATTGGCCACAAGATTTTGTAAGATAATTAATAACCGTTATGAATATGACATTTAGAGGTAACATCAATATCTTCCGTAATTGAGGAGACCAGAATTTAAAGTCTTTTGCATGCCAACTTTTTGGAGGATTGGTACGCGAAAAAATGTTTTTATTATAAATGGCTCCTTTTTGGTTATTAATTGGGTGAAATATTCATAGTGATAAAGTTATTATCTCTTTCCTAAACCTGTTATTCTTTTAGCAAGATGCTCGTTGATATCCTGCATTAAGGACTAGCTTCAGTAAGCGCACCTTGATTACTGGGACTTCACTGAAGATATTTGACAATTTGACTTGATAAGTTGTGTGTCAACACTGCTAAACCATTTAACTGTTCCCGGTAGAAACTGACCAAGGTTCAGTTGTATTATTGTGAGTAGGTCTTGTAAGATATTGGGAATCTCAGGCGATCCTACTTCGAGGTTGTGAAATTTTCAAAATGTTTGATATAGAATATTTGGATCTACAAATTTAATTCCATTTATCATAGAAACAAACCCATTTTTTGCCTGGTTATTGGTCTCTATAAGATTTTATAGATTCTGGCAGTTTTTGATGTGAAACATCTATAGGCGAGGGTAAACTTGATTCTTGTCGTGGCGATCTAGGACGTGGCAACGCATCTCCATGAAATATATGTACTATACGTAGTCGTAGGTAATGCGCAAGCGACTGTGCGCAATCTGTCTTGCCACATTGATCTCGCATAGTATATACAGTGTTATTTACTACGTTACACATGTGACGGGTAACCTACAAACGAATTTGGATGTTTCTCATCTGCTAGGCATCCCATGACGGCTCACAATTTTTTTTCATTGCACCCTTAGCTAGCAGGGATCCCAGCCTTCAGGTGGTGAATAATTCTAAAAGGAATTACAGAGTACAGACAGCGATTCTCCGTTTTTTTTTCTCAATGTACAATCAATAATTTTGTTGTTATCTGAGAGGGATGTTCAACACAATAAATTTGAGATGATTCACAAATAATTATTTTAAAAATAGATTGGTCGGTCGATCGTGTGTTCATCATGTTCATCAAAATATTCAGTTCCAATTAGTTTGTAAAAAATATTAACGCGCGCGGTATCTCTTTATCTGATCTGATGATTTTCAAAAACATTAATTAGTTTGTTGAATAACTTAACGAAAAGATCATTAGTATTGATATGTGTATGTTTATGTGGGTTTCTACGATACGCTACGATACGATGATATAAAAGCGTCCCGACGCACCATACAAACGCTATGCTACGATGTATATATAAAGTCTATATACACACAACACACAACACTAAACTCACATATGAACGTGCTACGGCTCATGAACGATAGCGACGTCCCGTTAAACATATCACATATTTTATAATATTTATGTGTGCTCACCACAATTCGTTCGTTATTGCTTGCTTGCTTCTGACTTCTGACGCATTTTATTATTTTCTAATAATCTTCTCACGTCAAGGTTGTACACTGTATATTAATTCAGAAAATACGAATTACAGCCGAAAATTATCCATTAGTTGGCTGATCTGTATTTAAAAAAAAAAGTCCGTACTGGTTGAAACTTTGAATAAAAGTAATTTAATTTCATAACATGTTCAAAGATGTCAACACCTTTGTATATTTTTATACACTTTATATGTGAAATTGTAACACCTAGAGACATCTGTCAGAATATTTTTGAACACAAAACTTATTACAATTTAAACATAAAATACTTATCTAATTGTAATGAAATTTGGTCCTACTAAAAAAAACATATCTTATCTATATAAAACCTAGTCGTTTTTGTGTATATTCGGTAGGTCCGGAAATAGGTCATGAACTATTTTTGTACCACTAAGTGAAAAGGGTGGTCTACCACAAAAATTTCTTTTATTGCAAGTACTCACTTAAAGTATGTTACAAATCATTTCCATAAAAACCAAAATCTCAATTTGAAATTCAAAATAAAATTTGTTAATCTCCTCTTTTCCAAAGAAAGTGTGCAGCCTATCGATCAAGTATAACCGAAGCAATTCGTGGTTATGGAGTTCCATATACTATTTTTAATCTTGCTATATGAGAGAACCACAGCACGATCTGCACGAAGCCTCCAATTCTGAATTAGCTTTTAAATCATATTCAATCACATTTTTGTTTTAAATTATTTACTCAAGATATTTATAATTCGAAGTTAATTTAAAAACGTTTTAAAATAACGTACTCTGTGGTCAACCCTGAAATAATTAATATACTTGTAATATAGTAAATTTTTGAGTGAGTCCAACCCAAACAATTCGTAATAAAATTGTTCAAACATAAATTTTATTAAATTCACCGTTAAAAACTTTTTGAAATATATAATAATTACTATTTTACCGACTAATTTTTATTTTATTTTATTTTATCTTTTATTTTTAATATGTTTTTATTTTTTTTAAATAAATATCATAAATTCTTTAGTCTTATTTTTATTTTTTATTGATTTCAATAAAAAAATTTATTTATTTAAATCAATTAATTAATGATCAATAAATATTAATTATCACAAATTTTAATTAATCTGTTTTTTTATTTTTATAATTTACTAGCTGATACCCGTAGGCAAATGGTTTATAATTTCTATATAGTAGTTTTATTTCCAAAATAAATGGACATTTTAGTAATGATACAATTTCTAGTAGATGAAAAATCGCGTCCAATACCCACAAAATCTGTTCATAAATTCATGTACTTGTGTATGGCCAATACTGAATCATAAAATCAAAAAGTTATTGGTACAATTTCAACGGATCAAATTCATCACATGATGTGTTTTAATAGTATACATAAAATAATACAAAAAAATAAATTTAATTAGAAATAAAATCAAATTGAAATAAAAATTTGTTGTATGAATCAAATCTATTCTTTACAAACACAAATTTTTCTAAACAAAATATTTAACATAACAAACATGTGTCCTAGTCATATATAGCCTTAGAAACAGAATATAACATTAATCAAATTAATTTTGGTCGAAGGTAAATTTCACTTCATTGAAATACTAAAGCCATTAAAACATTGGGGTGGCAAAAAAAAAAAAATTTTCCCGTGATATGAGATATTAAATTTAGTTCAAACGCTAGACATGAGATAAATGGTCTTAGAATCAACTAGTTAGCTCATTTTCGAGATGATCGGATTATCAGAAAGAAAAATTGAGAGGCGCGTGTTAAAATTTTAATACCAGATGGCATATTTATGATTGCCTAATTAAATTCGTACGCAAATAAGGGTTGTTGGCTGTTAAAAATAATAAATATTTAAGATAGAGTGAAAGAGAGTTAGGGCATAACATCATTTGTCAGACGAGGATAGCGATTGCTGGATATTTATTTTAAGGCGTCTCTATTACTCCCCGATGGTTTAGAACACTAACATGCAGCGTACACCCAATGGCTTAAAAGCGTCGCATAGCCTGCAATCGGTATCCTCGTCTGGCAAATGATGTTACGCCGTAACTCTCTTTCACTGTACCTTTTAAATATTGATTATTTTTAACAGCCAGGTAAATATATATTCTTCTAATTATAAATAAATATAAAAATTTTGTGTTTAACCAAAAACCAACGATGAGCGCACTGATCCTGCAACAGGATCTTAGGCTATGAGAACATTTAGCAGACAATTGATTCATATCCAATCATCATGCAAAATTGAAACGGCGGTGTCTTTTGAAAAAAAACTGTTAAAAGTATAAAGAATTATTCGATTTATTTATTTGAACAAAATTCGATTAATTTACGTACCGTTCAAGTTTTAATTACCATAATTATTTCCAATTTTATTGAGGAATTTTTTTTTAACACTATTTAATTAAATTTAAACATCTTTTTTAAAAATGTATTTTCGGCAATTAACAAACAAAAGTTTAAAATGGTGTTGATACAATAAAAATGTTCAAAGATTCATTTATTTATTATTATCAGTAATATTATTTGTCTATTTATTATTTATATTAAATACAAATGAAAATACTAATTTAACAGAAGAAATTATTTAAATAATCTACATATGATTAGAGTAAGATCTGGAGATACTTGAACATGTAAAATACCAAAAAATGTTTGATTTTTTCAAAAGAAACGACTCTTGTGCTCTTTTCAACAATGAAATTCTTCGCCACAATTTCAACTAAAATTTAGATAATAAATAGATATATAATTAAATGATATTTAGAGTATTTGATGAATACTAATGATTAAAAATAGTTCAAACATTGATTCTCATTATTCGTTTTTATCTTCAATTATTTTTTTTTTTGCTATCATCATCATATTTAACATAAATTTCATAAAATTTTCATTTTAAGTACAGAATTAGTTTGATCCAAAGTTTTTTATGACATAATATATGCATAAAGTTTAGGTCCTTTACTGATTTTTAATTGAATCCTTTATTAAAAGTGCGGTATTGACATACAACAACCTTTCTAAAAATAACCACAATCATAAATTCTTCTGCTTTTGGTGAACAGATGATTTAGGTAAATCATTTGAATTGTCAGATGACTTGCACCCTAGCAATGGGCTTATAGTCACTCATTACGTGTCTAATAATAAGTAAACTTAAGGATGTTTGGGAAGATTTAAAACAAAAAACTTAAGTTCTTATAAACCAGTAGACCAGTCATTCAGATGGTTAATAAAAAAGTAGCTATATAAAAATAAATCGGGGAGATTACGATATACATGGAGCATCGATTAATTTTGATAAAACAAGCAAAAATAAGACGAAAATGAAGAATAACGATTTTCGATTTTTCGCCTATTTTTCGAGTTATCGACACTAGAAATTATGGTGTTTATGTCACATAAATATCAAAATTTAAAACATGTCACAAGTATTTAATTATTATTTTTTATTAAATGACTTTAATTTAAACACAATTCAAACTCAAATAACTAAAATTTAATTGATTTAAAAAAAATTAACACTATATTTAACACAGCTATTAAAACATGTACGCTATTTTTGACTGTTATTAATCCATGGATTTGTGGGGTGTAGTTTGTACGGGTCGGGTTGGTTTTTGGCCCCTACGTTCAACCTGTGATTAACTCGAAAAATAGGTAAAAACTGGAAAATTGGTATTCTTCATTGTCGTCTTATTTTGGCTTCTTTTGCCAAAAATTCATCAATAAATACGAGGTGCCAGGGTTATCGTAATTGAGCCAATAAATCGTATTGAAAATTTATAAGATATCTGACAAAAACAATGAAACAATGTTAATTATTTTTAAGTTAGATTATTAACCATGTATTAAAGCAATGTGTTAGACAAAGACAACAGAAATTCTGACAGATAGACAAGAACAAGAAATACATGCTGACACAGTTACTTCCAAAGTCTATATATATATACTTTTACTTCAGATTAAAATCTCCGATTCATCCTTAAGTTAAATGATTTTGAATATATGTGCGTCGATGATGACATTAAATAAATACATATTAGAAGAGACATAGACCTCCCATCATACTAGAATGCGGTCTCCTTTGTAAATGAATTGACCTATGACATAAGTAACTGGCCCACACCTGGGGAGGTCTCTGTTATGTATGATTTTTGATTTGTATTAACAAATTTTATAAAAATCTTGTGTGCACCAATGTTATTTTAAACTTATGTTCTTTTTAAAATAAAAATTTTTTACAACTTCAAAAAATTATTATTTTCTGTGTTCCTAATTGCCAGTCAAAATCGACAGTAATCTTTTTCTGCGACTACTTCGGATGGTTATTTACTGCCCACAAGAAAATTATTTGTAGAAGTATTTAGTTTTCGATATAAAAATTATTTTTGAATCCCCATCAAATTTAAAAATGAAATCAAAGAGAATTGATAAAATCGTCCTTGCTTTCAATTATGATAGCAGAGCCATCTACTGATCAATGATATGAACTCCACAATTATTAACTTAAATCTATTCAAAATAATCGTGATATTATTTGTCCATTTTTTTGAAGTTCTTATAGATGATTTTTTCAAATATTTCGGTTTGTTAAAAGCACAACTCCTCACCCCACATCAAATTTAAAAATGAATTCAAAAACATTTTCTAAAATCCTCATTGCTTTCCATAAAGATAGCAAAGCCATCTACTGACCGATATTGTGAACTGCAGAATTATTAAGTCCATTCAAATAAACATAATATTGGTTTCGAATTTTTTTCATCAAAATTTTTGTTTCATACATTTTTATATTACATTCGATATAATGTTTCATACTTTTAACAAAATTTAATAAAAATATAATTTATATTGAACTAGATAGTTTTTTAAACAAAACTGCATAATAGATTGCATAGTGGCTAAATTCACAGTCAAAATGCCGCTTCCCATGCAGGCTCTACTATTTCAGGTATTAAGTTTTATTTAAACAAAAAATATTATTTGAAAGAAAACTGTTTTCTCATTGTTCTAATTTAAATTTGATAATACACAATTGAATTGAGTACAAAAAAACTGTAAATTTATAATATTTTTTTTTTCAAATAAAATTTGTATTTAGGTTAAGTTTACTCTTGAACGTCAAGTCATGATTTTTCCTGTCATTAATAATAAATTTTTACAGAATGCTGTCGAACCAATGCAGGTGGATGCACCGCCCGAAGATAATGATAATACTGAAGAGGAAGCATATATTGTGGAAAATCCAACATTAGATTTGGAAGTATATGCAAATAGTTATATTGGTTTGGCAAAATTGTATAGATTAATTTATATTGCCGATCATTGTCCTTATTTACGTTTAGAAAGTTTAAAAATGGCAATTAATTATGTCATGACCACATACAATGTAAATTTATACCAACAATTACACAAAAAATTAACCGATATGTTAGGACCACATAGTTTACCAGACATAGCATCGCAACCGACATCACAAGATATGCCAACACTTGACACAATGTGGATAGAATCGAAATCGAAGAAAGCTGCCCTCAAATTAGAAAAATTAGACACCGATTTAAAGAATTACAAATCGAATTCAATCAAAGAATCAATTCGTCGTGGCCATGACGATTTGGGTGATCATTATTTGGATTGTGGTGATCTGTCCAATGCGTTGAAGTGTTATTCACGTGCACGCGATTATTGTACAAGTGGCAAACATGTTGTGAACATGTGTTTAAATGTTATTAAAGTGTCGGTGTATTTACAAAATTGGTCACATGTACTTAGTTACGTGTCAAAAGCGGAAGCGACACCCGATTTTACTGAAGCACACAGTAAAGATGCAAATCAAACGATTTTAACGCGTCTCAAGTGTGCAGCTGGTTTAGCAGAATTAGCAACGAAAAAATATAAAAGTGCAGCAAAACATTTTCTAGCTGCAAATCTAGATCATTGTGATTTTCCGGAGCTTTTATCGCCGAATAATGTTGCAATGTATGGGGGGCTTTGTGCGCTGGCAACATTCGATCGTTTGGAGTTACAGAAAAATGTGATTTTTAGTTGTTCGTTTAAATTATTTTTGGAATTAGAACCGCAATTACGCGATATTATTTTTAAATTTTACGAATCGAAATATGCATCGTGTCTAAAATTATTGGATGATATTAAGGATAATCTATTATTGGATATGTATATTGCGCCCCATATTAATACATTGTATACGCAAATACGTAATCGGGCGCTAATACAATACTTTAGTCCGTATTCGTCAGCAGATATGCGTAAAATGGCCTCATCATTTAATTGTACGGTTATAGCGTTGGAGGATGAATTAATGCAATTAATATTGGATGGACAAATACAGGCACGCATTGATTCGCATAATAAGATTTTATTTGCGAAAGATGTCGATCAACGTTCGACCACATTCGAGAAAGCGTTAATTATGGGCGAGGAATATATTCGACGTACAAGAATGTTGATGCTTCGAGCTGCAATGCTTAAAAACCAAATACATGTTAAGGTAAGGATTAGGCATTTTCAGATTTATAAACGCTAACATGGTCGCCACATTCCAGAAAAAACCTGGATCAGTCAGGGATGACAGGGGATTTTCTGTAAAAAGTCCCAATTTTTTTTTATTAATGAAACAAACAAGTTTAAAAATTTTGACCTAGAGAGAAACGATGCTTACTAAAAATTAGAGCATTAGCACTAAGAGCACCATCTCCTTACATTTTTCAAGGGTTTATTGATCTGCCCTAGTACTTAATTGAGAATATAACCAGGCGATTTTGCATCTAGAAAGCCACATTTTGAGTAACTCATCCATAGACAATTTTAATAAGTTTTGTAGGCAATTTCTATCCCATTGAAGTCATTTCCGAGACAAACGTAAAAAATTCGAAAACACTAGAATAAAGTTTTAAGCTTATGAATCATCCGAAGCTTGAAAATAAAATTTGTTGTTTATAGAATTTAGTTTTCGAAAGATATCCGTTATTAATTAAAAATACTGGCGGCCAAATTTTGATAGGCGCAACCTAGTAGATATATATTCTCCTAATTATAAAAATTTGGTTTTAAGCAAAAAACCGATGAGCGCACTAATCCTGCAGCGGGATCTTACGACTATTTAAAAATAAAATCTTTATTTTTTTAAATTTATTTTTATAGAGTCCTCAACGAGAAAGCGGAGGTCAAGGCGGTGAAATGTCAGTAGCTCCAGGTTCAAGTGGTTCATTGGCACCACCAAGAAATTAATTTTGGCGGTTTTAAAGATGTGTGATAGACTTTTTTGAAATTTATTAAAAAAAACGCATGAAATAATTTTAAAAAGCTACACCAAAATAAATAAATAATTAAAAATAAGGCAGCCCAAGGCTTCTGCTCTGTTTGTAAAACAAAATTATGTTGTTAATTCTTTAATTTACGATTAAAAAAATTTGATCAAGAAAACCGACGGAATCTCGAAACATTTTTTCAGAAAAAAATATTCTAGAAACATTTGTGTGCTTGAGGGCCTTAAAATGTAAAAATCGATTTATTTGTTAATTTTTTTTTTTTTTAAATAAAGTTATTTCTAAGACCAGTATTCAAGCGATTGTAATTTTCTAGGACCTCGTGAATTTTGATAAAATTTTCTATTATCAGAAAAATTTCACTCGACCGGAAATTATCAGGGAAGTTCAAAATCGATTTATTGTTAGTTTTTTTTTTTTTTTTTTAATAAAGTTATTTCTAAGATCAGTAGTATTCAATCGATTCTAATTTTCTAAGACCTCGTGAATATTGATAAAATTTTCTATTATCAGAAAATTTCACTCGACCGAAAATTATTAGGGAAGTTCGAAAAGTATCAAAGAATCTATAGAGGTCCAAAGTTTAAGTCACCAATTTTTACAAATGCAATATCAGTGAAAATAGTCCAAGTATTTTTGTGGCCATCTTGGAGAGATTTTTCCAGAAGTGTTACGTCGACTCAATTTCCGGCTGCTGATGATGGGTGGTTAAGTGAGCAACTTTGAGTATTAACTCTAGCCGTTTCGAATATGAGCTAAAAACAATAATCATATCTTCAGGATGCCCATATTTTCAAGCTCAAAATAATTTTTTTAGTCGTAAATTAAATATTTAATAGGTGCTAACAATTATAAATCAATCGATTTTCCAATGAAGTTTTCTTAAATAGAAAACTGACAAATCATTTTGTGACATCATCTTTTTCCCCAATCCGATTTGCCATGTGGTGGAAAATAAGCCTTGATATTTTTGTAATAATAATTTTTTTTTTAAATAAAATTTTGCATAATCCAAGCAAATTATTTATAAACATCAAAAAAAATCATCTCTACTCAAAAAATTCATGACTGAAACATTTTTTTTTTTTTGTTGTTGAAAAAATTACTTAAAATATGGCGATCGAATGTGAAAAAATTTGTAAAAATAAATTAAAATAATAAAAAAAAAAAAAGAAAAGAAAATTAATTTATTGTTTCAATCATTTCGATTTTCGAAACCTTTCTAGCGTGTTTATAGACTTAGAACAAAAAGTAAGCGATTCCTTTTTGAACTGATAGATCGGGGCTATTTCATACGGTTCTCGTCTTCCCCTGATTCCCTGTAGTGGAAAGTGTCCCATATCGAAAGATGATTACAATTAGTGCATATTGTTTACTGGAAATCTTTCGGGATCGATAATTTAAGAACCTAAAGTAAAAACTCTTGCTCGCTAGTTTATAAGTGACGCTTTTTTAATCGGAAAAAAACAGAAGTGCTCAGATTTAATATGAGAAGGTTTTGCGAAATTATTATTACGATACAGTTAAGATTTGAACCAGAAATTTTTGATAGTACTGAAAATGGGAATCACAGAAAGAGGGGAAAAATAATAAACCATATAAATATTATGATTTCAATAAATACGTTTTTTCTTACGTTTTTTAATTTCAATAAAAAAAAGAAAATCACAACAGGTTGTTTTATTATTTTATGAACTTTACTGTACAAATAAGTTTTAAATAAATTTATTTTTTTTTTAAACCTTAAAAACTAATTTTTGATGCAAACTACACGTTGCTCAAAATTCAGGAGTTTTTCCCCACTTTTATTTATAGTGGTTTTCTTTCACTAAATTGGAATTATTTACTGAAATGGGAAGAGAAATATGGATTTATTTATATTTATTTCCTTAGTAAAATTAAGGAATTCTTATGTAGGAGGAAGGGAAGGGAAACAAAATTATTAATAAATCAAGCAAAAAAACACCCACAAAAAAATTAATGTTAATACATCCATCACTCAATAAGTTCTCTGATCTGATAAATAGATGGATAGCACCACTATGTGATTACAGTGGTTTTAACTAATATTGAGAACAAAAACAAATCGTTCGACATAGATTCGGCATCGAAAATATGTTTAGAACACCTAAATCTTTCTGAGCGACTTATTGAGCGATGTGTTATTCATCTCTCACTAAAGAAGCATGAAGGAAGTGGTCTGAAAGGGAGAGCAGGGTAAGGTAGATGTGATGAAAAATGACATATATTTGCAGAAAGGATTTTTATGGACAATGAATGAATTTCTTATCCTACAGTCTTTGTAAGTCATCGATAAATATCGATACACGAATGAAACGCGTAAGTAATAAAAATAACCGATAACCGTAGATTTATTTTTAAGTTTATTCTGCTCGAACTCGATTTTTACGTTGTTTTGGACTTTGTGATTCATGTTTGTTGTTTGCGACAGCTTTTTGTTGTTTACCAGCTTTTGGTGATTTGGAATTTTTACCAGCTTTTGGCGATTTTGAACTGCTATCAATTTTATCTAGAAAAGAAAATCCATCATTTTAATATTTTTGGGTTTTTTTCAATTATTCCAAGTAAAATATTTCTCTATTTTTTCTAGGGAAATTAAGGTAAAAAAAAAATAGAAAAATACATTTGAAAAGGCTCCGAAATATTGCTTAACCCGAAGAAAAAAGTCGAAAACAGAGAAAACCAGATTTTGTAGGTTTGGTCTCTCACCAAAAATTTATATTAGGAAATTTTTTACTGTAGGAAATTTTTTAAATAATTTATCCACTTACTTAAAGTTTGCAATGTTTGTTTTGGCAACCAATCATAATCCACATTATTTGGATTTTTGGTACCAGTTTCCACAACCGGTTTGCGTGTAGTCCGTTTACGACCATACGATCCCAAAAATTGTTGTCCAACAACCAATAACAAGACAACACCAGCAGCCAAAAATACATACAAGAAGAATGTTTCACCATCTAAACCTTCTTCTATTTCAATAATTTGTATGGTTTCATTGTAGACAGCTTCTTGGAAAGCGGCTCCGGCAGCATCACGATAATTTAAATTGATGTTTAAACCGAATGGACGTCCAGCGAATGCCTCTGATGGTAGAAAACTATACGATAAACTTGCTTCGTGTCCTGGTTTCACTAATCGATTGTATGCAATTGCCGAGAAATTTTGTATATAGAAATTATAATCCATTGGATAACGGAATGATGCATCCAAGGTTTCTAAAACGAAATCTTGATTGCCTTTGTTTGTAAATCCAACTAAAAACTCCACTAAACGTCCAGCGGGAAGTTCTAAAACATTCACAAAATTATACGATATTAGAATTGATCAAAAATGTTTGCTGAAAGATAGTAAATATTGAAAACATTCAAATCTGTCGGGGATCAAACCCAGGGCCATCCAATAGTCAGTCGGATGTGCTATAAACTACCGAGGTCTCTTTGAACCGCCAGACTATAAATAACACGTTACGAAATTATTTTCTTACCTAATTGAGATCCAGCAATAGCAATAGGTTTAACGAATAATATTGTTGTTTCTGCATCCGGTGAAGCTGTCGTTTTTCCATCCTCCTCCTCTGCTTCTTCGGTTACAGTCATTTCATCATTTTCGCCTTCAACAGCAACTAAGTCTTCATCTAACTCATCTTCGGCTCTGGCTACGAATTTATAACCTAAAGAAAAATGAATATATTTAATAATTTCACAGGAAATTAATTTTTCCAGGAAAGGATGTGATGTCAATTAAGTCATTTAGGTGAGTTTTTCAACGTACTTCTGTAATTCATATGAGAAAATAAAATGTCAAGTTATCAGAAAACGAATTAAGACTTTCGCACCTGAAAATTTTTGACTGGGTAGAAAGATAATGTTATTGAAAAAGGCATCAAATGAAAAATTTTCGCAAAACTTGTAAAAATTGTCCCTGATTATATCATATATAGATAGACATTCTGAATAATAAGGGCCAAAAATTTCATAACAAGCCTTCTTCCATTAAAAATGCGTGCCCCATAATGTAAAAGCTTTGATGGGAGCTTTTAGAAAATATGATTCATACAACGTATTTTCCAAAATAAGGTTTATTAATAGATACGAATTAGAGTGAAATTTTAACATAAATTTTCAATCGCTGTACAAAGGCAAAAAATTAGGCCACACATTGAAATTTTACACAAAATAATAGCTTCTTAAATGTTTATAAATAGAATCGAAAAAAATTTATTTAAAATCCATATGCTGACCCAAAATCTGTTGATATTCGATTTGATCTTTTAATGAAAATTTGTAAAAAATCGATTTGTCTCGGATATCAAAAAAGTTTCTACAAAAGTATATTCTACTATTTTTACCGTCATATCTTCAATAGTCCAAAAATATTTTTAGTAAAAATAAAAATATTAAGAATTCGGAAGATATATAGACTCAAAAACTAGATCTGAACATGATAATAAAAAAGCTTACCATTATCAAATGTTAGGATAACAGTTGGTAGAATTAATAACGCTAATAAAAATATATTCTTCATTTTTGATTTCACTGAAACTTAATTGAACTAAATTCACACAATAAATTGAACGAAAAAAAGTTGAGTCCGTTATGTATAAAAGTCATTCACTAAACGTACGCACACATTCAGATTTCACCAGAGTGTTTGCAATTAGATGGCACACAGCGCTCCAACACAAATGTACGTGGAAGTTTCAACCCCCAACCAGATTTTACATACTGTGGCACGTCATCCACACGGCTTAAATGCATATTTTTAGTTTTTTATTTTTACCGGTAGGTGTCACTTCGTATTCATGTCACTTTCTAATAGCTTGTATTCATCACGAAAATAAAATTGTATAAAATACATTTAAATTCTTAAAGGCACAGTAGCAAAAATTAAACCAAAAGCAATATCATTCTACTGATTATTTTCTTAGGCTAAAGAATTAATATTTAATATACCTAAATTCACAAATAAACTGCAAAACATCGGGACCAATTTCATCTATCTCGAAAGTTTGTTGTCAATAGTTGAAGAAAGAATGAAAATTCAAATGTAAAATTGTATGTTCGAAACATTTATTCATGACGTTTGTTTAATAAATTTGTAAACTCTACATACAAACATCAATAATATGTATTTGGCATACCCTCAAATGTATACAAAGTATAAAAATAACAATTCAATTTATCAAAAAGTTCATGGTATGGCAAATAAAGTCCATATCCATTACCGACTACGACTACTTGATAAATTTTGACAATTGAATTTGATAGGAGAAAATGGTGTTTAAATGTCAAGAGGATAGCTTTTTAAAGCAGGTTTTCAAATCATACTTTTATCGTTTTTATTAATGATATTTTAGTTTTATAGCATACAAAATTCACTCTTTCGACTTTATTTGAAAATGGGCAAAATTGTAACCTTCAATCCTAAATTTTGTATTTAACCTGTATTATAGGATCCATAAATGATAGTTTATGTTTTTAATTTTCCAAAAATCCCACTATATTATTACTAAATATGAACAATATTACTGTCGGACGTATTTTATGCTTCTTATGAGTAAATTCCTGTTCTGCTAAATTTTTTAACTCAAATTTCTGATTCCGAAAGAATCTCAAAATAAATTCCCGTTCCGTCCTAATGTGCCCATGACGTTTTTCCCTAGAGAAGAAAATACAACAATCTTTAAAGATATTCATACTTAAGACATATTTTGTTAACCATTCAATAGTCTTTGCAGACTTTGTTTTGAGAAAATTTGAAGTTTCCCATTTCATGCCATTAAGGCTCTATAAAACTCAGAGTTAGACATCTACAAAAAAGACAATGTCTAATACACCAAAATGTTATATAATTTGTATTTTTTTAATTGTCGTGCAGAAATAAGTAAAATATTACTCAAATTTCAAGTTTTACCCAAAATTAAAATATTCAAGAGGATCCCAATTTTCATGATTTTATAAGATTTGAATAAATTTTTTTTAGTTATGTGTTATATAAAATTGAAAGAAATTCAATGTATATTACATTAGATATTGTCGTTACTATTGTTTGGTCTCATTCTTTGTTTCAATGACTCTAATTGTAGGTACTTTCGTTTTTGGTAACTGCCACAAAATCTCAACTGCCACGTTACTTAAATTTTCCTAAACTATTTGTAAGAATGAAATATTTTCAGAAATCATTTCAGCTTTCTACAATTAAAATTTCAGCTCTGTTAAAAATTTGTATACTAATTTCTTTAGAAGGACAAAAACTTAAAATAAAACTTCTTTTTGCAGTTTGAATCGAAAGTTAAATCATGCGAAAAAGCAAAAGTTAAAACATTTGTGGATGGAATTGAAAAAACTGTAGATGGATATGAAGTTATTTTAGAAGATACAATTTTATTTCCAGAAGGTGGTGGCCAGGTAATAAATTACAAAACGCGCGTACTTTCTATCACTCTGTCTGAATCCACTTACTCGACAACAGAATTTAAAAATTGGCTATTTTATATCCTTCGTAATTTCCGTATTTGTTTAATATAATTACAATAAATCAAATAAAATTTTTAGCCATGCGACTATGGTAAACTGAATAATATCCCAGTGTTTCAAGTAATCAGACGCGGAGCTGAAGCTGTTCATTTTATCACTGAACCATTACAAATTGGTGACACTGTGAAACAAGAAATTGATTGGATTCGACGAAATGATCATATGCAACAGCATTCGGGTAATTCTTAAGATATTTTGAATAAATTTTTTAGCTATTTTTAAAAAATAAGATGTATGTCAAACGTATGCACATATCAAAATATTGTAAAAGCTGATGACGTGCAGGGTTGATTTCTGTCAGAACGTCGTGTCTCGGTGCTTATTGATTCATCACTGACAAAAATTACAGCCATACAGAAAGATCGTTACTAAAATCTTCCACGATCTCTCAGTCTTAAAGCTTTTTAAGTAATTATAGATATTGTTGTTAACAAAAAAAGGTAAATACGATTAAAATTAATGCAAATTTTTGGATATTTTTAGGACAACATTTGATTTCAGCGATTATTGATCGTGACTTTCAATGTAATACATCATCCTGGTGGCTTGGAGAAGATGTATCTTATATCGAATTGGATACTCCAAGTATGACGCCACAACAAATTCAACACGCTGAAGATGTCTGTAACGAATTGATTCGTGCAAGTATCCCGGTTTCAGTTTCCGTGATAAAAGACAGTGAAAAGGTAAAAGTACTGTCCTATTCAATAGAATTCAATCGTTCTATTTTGACATCCATTAATTGTTATATTTTTATTTTTTTTTTCAAATTTAGAAATCTAAAGAAAATGGTGTTGGTGATGTAATTATTGATGATGGTGTACGAACACGTGGTTTACCCGATGACCATGTGGGCGATATTCGTGTTATTACAATTCATGGAATTGATAGTAACATGTGCTGCGGTACACACGTCACAAATTTAAGTCAATTACAGGTGATTAAATTATTGAATGCTGAAAAGGGTAAACGTAAAGATAAAACGTTATTATACTTCTTGGTGGGAAATCGTGTTATCCGTAATTTTCAACAATGTTTGGAACGTGAACAAAAATTAACAGCTTTATTAAAGTGAGTGAGCGATATTAGATTTTTTTATCCATAAAAACTTTCATGTTTTATAATTAAATTTAAATGATAGTTATTTAGAGAATTATTTGTATGCAAATAAAAATTGTTTTATAATGATGTCAAAGAAGTATAACTTCTGACGCGCATACATAACGTACACGCACCTATTTTTTTAATTTGAAAATCCTTTCCTCAGGGTAGGAGCTTTGATATACACTGTAGAATCAGATTTTTTGGAAATGCCTTGACATCTCCAACATCCATTTTACGCTAAAATTCGATGCGTTGTAAGTTGAATAATATTGCAATATATTTACTTTATCATTTTCTGTTAGAAATAATCCAGTATTACACGCAGAATTAGTGGAAAAATTACAGAAAAATTTGAAAATTACATCAAAAAATTTGCAAACCGTTTTAAAAGATATTGCCCAAATTGAAATAGAAAAATTAAAAATATCAAAACCGAAATATTTCTGTTTACATCGAAAAGAAGCTGAACCGGATTTTATGAGTATGTTTGTGAAAGAATTGGCCACCCACAATATTTTCCTATTTTTATCGGTTGGTGATGAAAACGCTAATGGAAATATTCTGATTTATGGACATGAAAATGATGTTGCAGAATTGGGACCCAAGTAAGAATTATTAATTTTTATAAATATAAAATTTTTTTTTTGTTAATTTTTACTTGAGACTACTGCTTCTTTATTCGATTTATTTCGTTTATTTTTACAGAATTTGTGAAATTTTAAATGGAAAAGGTGCTGGAAAAAATGGTCGATATCAAGCTAAAGTTCAAAATATGAAAAATCGGCCAAAATGTGTGGAAATAATTGAAAATTACTTTAAAAATATGTAAATTTAAATAAATTCTATTAATTTAATTGTATTTTGTTTTTTTATTTTACATAAACCACTCGGGGCAGAGTCCCATTACCTAATTTGTTAGATATCTTATAATGTAAAATTTTCTTATTAATACATGCAATTTTGGAATGTTTGTTGCCAAATTTCTGAAAAATTTTCAGTATCTGTCACTAATTTTTTCAGTAGTACCGTTCTAGATCTATCTACTTTTCTCTTTATCTCTGATACTCACCTCAATTGAATTTTTACAATACCAATTTTTCTTTATGATTTTTTTAAATGGCGTGGAATGGAAAAGTAGGATATCAACGCAAAAGAATATTAATTTCACCTACTCGACATTTTACTAAACTTCTCTTTTCTAAGGTAAGGCTTAAAAGCTTGTACAGTATTGGGAATTTAAATTAACTTTTTGTCGTTATAAGCGTTTAAGCCTTCCATAAAGTATTATTTTCATAAGAGTACAATTGAAATACAACAAAAAAGTTTTCTTAAAATTTATTTTTATTACTTCCATTTCTGTAGTTATAATTCTTGTACTCAAACTAACCTTTGACTCGAAACATTATTTTTTTGCATTATCTCCCTGCTAATACCAATAACCTACCTAAACTAATGTTTTTTCAAATATCCCTCATTTTCTAAGCATATTTTAGACAATAAATTTCCTCGCCTAATTGTATTACTTAATATACAAATATTAATCGACGTTAAAATTCAATATTTTCAACAGATCACAAATTAAAACGGGGAACCATTAAAACACAAGATTCATTTTTAAATAACAAAACAACTTTAATAGATAAAATAAAGAACTTTCATTTTACCCAAATAATTAATTTACCATCTGTTTTCTAAAATTTGAAAACATGAAAAAGCAAGCGTGAGGTTAAAGTTAAAAGAAAATTCAAAAGATTACGGTAGATTCACTTTTATTTGCGTTTTACATATTTATAAGTTATATAAAAAAAATTACAGGAAATTACTTTTATACTTGAAAATAAAAGTTAACCCTCCGGAAAAACATTTTTTGAACCTAAAAAAAATATTTTTAGTATTAGTAAAAATAGTTATAAAAAAAAGTAATTAAAACTTACTTAAATATATTATTTTATCGTAATCTTCTTGCTTCACGTTCAGATTCCAATAACGTTAAAATATCACCTTCTCGGACTGGTCCTTTAACGTTTCTAATAATCTGTCGATTTTGTTCTCCAATAAATTCAACTTTAACTTGTGTACATTGTCCTTGGGATCCTGTACGTCCCAAAACTTTAATAACACGAGCCAAAACTACTGGTTTATCCATTTTATTACTAAAATGTTTTTATTTTAGTTGCACGATCAGCACGTGTGGCTTCTATGTAAAAATAATGGCGGAAATGAGACCGATTTTAGGTTAGACACTTTTTAGTTTGATTTGTTGTAAGAAAACGCCACTCTATTTTAATGTGATGATTTTGTGAACTAATTGTTATTAGTGGCAATATTTGAATAACTTTTTAGGAATTTGAAGATGATTTTAGTTTTTAAAAAAATGTATAAAAATTTTACATTGTCACTAAAATTTAGTATTTTTTAGAAAATATTTTTTTAAATCGATAAGAATTTTGGATTCCTCTGATCATTTACGTGTTAGAAAATTCAATTTTCTAAATAACATTACTCCAGAACTAGAAGTGAGAAATCAAATTCCCAAAAATATCTTTGTTACATAATTATGTTTATATACATCATAGAGAGATGTATTTTTAAAGAATTTACAAAATCAATTTTCCTGGGAAAAACATCTCATATATTTAGTAAACGACCCTCAAAGTATAGCTTCTAAACATCATTATTCTTATCATTGTAAAATTTCAAAACGTACTTACCCAAAAATGAATCCTCTTGATACTTAAGTGTAAAATTTAAGAACAGTCAATAATAACTAATTTGAGTGCATACAAGTGGACAGATTGTTTATGTCTGAATTGTCGTTGTATTCTCTTATTTATTTTATAAGTATCCTAGTCTTAAATTTTAAGTAACTCACTAGAATTATGTTGAATCTACTTAAGTATAATTTTCAAAAAAAACAGGTGCATTACTGTTTTAAGTTAGTTATAGGAATGGCTTATGCATTCACATTTTTTCAACGGTTATAATTAAAAAATTTTCCATTTCTTAAACGATATATCAAAAATTTTAATGTTTATGTAACTAATATATAAAATAATGTATTGTAGATAAAGCTTAGACTGGGTGCTATAGTTTTTAAGTTGACTTTTATTATTATTATGATGTTAATAAAGACGTATTAATTTGAATTTACTAAATTCTTTTGTCTTAAAATTGAAATTAATTTTGTCATATTAATCACATACTATTTTTGAACAGAGCAACTTCTTGAAGTCATCTTTATGATCATTGAAGTAACACTCATTATGTTAATAAAACAATATGAATCGTAATAATTTATAAAACATACGTTTTATATTTTGTGTAATTATTGGAATAAATAATTGTGTATCAAATAAAATATAGTATGAAAAGATTGTTTGAAGCCACAAACAAAATTGTATAATAGGTGTTCATAGAATCACCTAATTGGTCCATTTCTGTATGTGCGTCCACCTGTCATTTAGATAACGTAAAAGCGAAAAATGATTTTACCCAAGAGTTAAATACCTTAATGGAAATTTATAGTAATTTTGTTCTGATTTTTTCGTTCTTTTATTTATACAATTAAAAATAAGTTTTATTTAAATACATGCAGCTTTTTCATTTCGTCTAAAATTATATACGTAGTGCAATATGTGAGGATCAATTGTATATTCATCTTCCATACTTGAAAGGTTTAAGGAACAAAAAATACTTCCATAAAAATAAAATAAAAATTCTTGTAATTCATCAAATATTTATATATAATACATAGTTATAAATAAAAATTGTTAATAACAATTTCAGAATATTCTAGCATTAACTATTTAAATTATTATTTACAATGCGTTTGTTTGTATGTATGATTTTAATGTGATTGGGTGACAAGTTTTTTTAAAATTTTTATACACAAAGTATTTTTAAAAAAATCACTATCGTATTTTGTTTTTGAACATCACAGAAAAATATGTTTAACAATTATTATTAATTAATTAATTATATAACAAATACATTTTTGTTTTTTTAAATAAACCGCCAAAAAGACATAACACTGAATTCTTCTCTTTGGTGTCGACATATACAAGTAGTAAAAAACATTTTTATTTTTTTAAATTAGTTTTTCAGGGAAAAACTGTTTGGTATTGTTTTTTATTGCTTTTAAAATATCACTAAAGTCTTTTTATTTTAATTGAAATACTTTTTTTTTTTTAAATAAAAAATTGTTTTGTTAATGAGTTTCATTTAAGTATCATCCATTATCACAACGAATTGTATCACAATTACTACCCCATAATAAACAATTACCAACACCACTATAACATATTAAAAATACGGCTGCTAAAAAGACCAAACTACAAATTGTACACGGTTTACGTTCCAAAAAGAATCCAATTAAATACAATACCATAAACATGACATGTGTATGAATTAATGCTGGATTTACTGGTTTTGGTATTAACAAAACTGGTATTAACCATTGCAAACAATACATTTTTTAAAATATTTTTTTGAGCAATGTTGTTTAAAATTAATGGTCTTCTAAACTACAATTTTGGCTGTAGTTGTCACGATAACACTTGATGTGAAACCATTTTGCATGAATATTTCGTGACAAAGATAAATTATACATAAGTGTCATAGATAGCGTATGTTATCCAATGTAGATTATTTTATTACCGACTGAGTAACGCTCGTTATTTAAATATTAAAAATAATTAAGTACACAAATGAATCAAATTGTATAATAATTTATGATTATGTATATAGATAGTTCTTGAAAATTCACTTCCTACATCATTAAAAAAAATAATTATCTTAGATTATACTTGGGGCTTTTCGTAAATTATGTAAAGCGCTTAGTAATTCTTAAAATGGAAAGGATTAATAGCCATCTTAAGTTTTCCATTTTAAAATTCAATATGTACGCTGTAAAAATGATTATCTGCATTTAGCATTTTGCCTTAGATGAATTGTATAATTCTGGATTATCTGAAATCAATAAATAAATGATGTCCCAAAATTAATACCAGGAGAAGTCTTATTCGATTCTAAATTGATTGGATTATAATTAGTATGAAAACAAAAAATTACATTGAAAAATTAACATTTATTTCACATAGAAAAAACAACAGAATTCATTTTTAGTCACAAACAGAAAAATATACTTTAAAAAAAATAGTATTTATAATAAAAAAAAAAAAAAAACAATCATTAAGGTACTTTTATGACCAATACAAGAGAATAAATTTTATTTATTCTTTTCTATGTTGGGATTTTTTTGCTCTCTAAAAATTGTGGAGAATTTTTGGCACATTTTTTTCCCAAATAGTACACAATTTCTTTTCATCTTTAAATAAACATTAATATCTATGTTGATATGGGATAGCAAAATATCAATCTACGTTTTAAATGCAATTATTAGGATGTTTTTAATTTGAACGGCATGGATTGATTTGGTCAAGGACATATTTTTTTAAAATTGTATCATTTGAATAACAAAATACCTAATAAAATAGAAATTATGTTTACTTTTATAAAATTGGTTTTTTATTTTAATAAAAAAACGCAAATTTGTTCATAATTTAAATTAAATTTAACACACTCCATAACAGTCAGTCACATCAGAGAGTATTATATTTATAGTATGGAGGATAGAAAAGTAAGGAGAGCCATCTGAATGTGTTAAAAAGTGTCCATTGAAAGGTAGCAAATTAACGTGGCGCCATTTAATAATCATTTCCATTAGCTATTAGAGCGCTATTTCGGTGAATCTTCGAATTATAATTTGCTTATTATAGGTGGACACTTTTTCAACTTGTTCCCCATACAAGATGGTTCTCCTTCCTTTTCTACCCTCCATGATTTATAGGTACTCCGTCATTTTGACTCCTCTTTAAGAACTCAAAGTTTTACATGCATGGTTTGACGTGCGCTTGCTTAATTTGATTAATAAAATTTAATAATAAAAATAATGTATTTTTTAACATTTTATTAATTTAAAAACTTTAATAGTTTTCTATAACATTTTGACATCCCATTAGTATTAATAATAATTTTTTTTTATATTCGTTAATTACAATCTATTTGAATAATTAATAATAAAATAAATAAATTTTTATATTACCAAAAAACTTGATAATAAAATTATCTTTCATTTAATTTTTAATACTTTGAAAGATAATTCATCACTACAATATTGACAATATCAAAGTTACAGTATACCAAAAAAGGGCGTTTTAGACGCTGTATTTTCAAGCTCCATAGACATCTATCATAAAGATACTACTTACACCGAAAAAATAACTTATAAAATTATTATGAAAATGTAATGAAATTTGGTAAGCGTAATCCACAAACATGAAAAATTAAGGTAGAGTTGTTATCGAAAAAAAAAATGTAAAATAAATAATTTATTATTTTTTAAATAGATTTTGTTGTTTTTATACCCGACATATTGAAAAAACGGTCTAAGGTTTTTAACGCTAGGAAATATTGAAGGCACTTAAAAATTTTGATTGGGATATTCGTTGAGCTGAAATTTTGATGGTGTATTCTGGACCTATAAAGTGAGAGCAAAATCATTCAATTGGGTCAATGGATCCATGAATTAACTCTTAAGTTTTAAGAGATAGAGAAAAAGTTCAAATACAAGAAATGTTCGTGTATTCAAAACAAACAACTTTTGTTTGAAACATTTGATCGTGAACTATTTAGATTCGTCACAATTTTTCAAATTTCATTAAATTTGGATAATTATTTTTTTAGTTATTTCTTCGTGAGCATTTAATATCTTTAATATGATAAATTATTTCTGAAGATTTAGGCCAGGCTCTTAAATATTTCTCTAGCAAATTTACGTAGTTCAGCTATGTAAAACTTACCGTAATTTTGCATACGTAATACATAAATGCCTGCCAGCTTAATTATTAATTTACATTATTGGTCGATTTCGCTAGTTTTGTGTGCGATTTGGTATGATCGCTCAAAAGTATAAGTATCCACCATTTTGTTTGGATTTCAGTGGCGAAGTTGAAAAAAATTGCCAAAGAATACAAATAAATTTTGTATTTGCTGTTAGGTTTTCAAGGGTATCACTTATTTTATGCCTATACCTAAATTATCCTAGAAAACCAAATAACAATACAATTTTTTGACAATTTTTATGCCATGTTTGTTGTTTATTTTATGTCGAATAAAATTCTTCTGTACATGAAGGTCCGTCGGACTATGAGGTCTTCAGCGATCCCTCATGCCTTTCGCATACCACTGAATTTTTCTATAAGGATAAAAGTATTTCGAGAACAAATGCAAATAAGACTTCGACTTAGTGTTGAGACATGACAATTGCTATACACAATTGGAAACTTGTCTTTATTGGGTTCTCGATCTTAGACTGTAGAACTTTAAGGGAGGGGTTCTTTATAGACAAATGTAATTTATCAAAAGCCTGCAGTTTTTATCTTCTATATTAATAATTTCTAACAATTAACAGTCATAAAAGGAAGAATTGACACAAGGACGAGGAAAGGATATTATGTTAAAAAAATATCAGTGCATTTTCAGGAGGCGTTGTTTTTATCATTTCAAAAGAGCTGTTTGCTTTTAAAATGAAGCTTTGCTCCCGATTTATTGGAAGGTTAATTAATTACAGTCTATCTAATCGTGGACGTGATGTAGAAATCGTGCGATCTATTTTGATGATTTAACTAAATTCGAGCATTCTAAAGTATTAAAACAATTTACGTCCCTGAGCTAATAAAAAACAAGGATAATTTACGCCAATAGAGAAGCAATAAAGCTTAGTTCATTTCACAAACTTCTATTTAATAATAATTATTGAGGGCGTAAACGTTTGAGAGTAAAATTTAAAGACAGATTTCCAAGATCTATGGTTCTAGAAAACGAGGGAGACCCCGAGTTAAATAAACGGACCAAATATTGGATGTTCTGAGGAAAATACGAGTGGCCAAGAACTGCATTGCTTTGGAATGAATTGCTGACTAGGCCAATGTTAATATTGATGTCTAAGTATTGTTAATGAAAGCCATGAAAATCGCACGGTTTCTACTTAAGAATATTCATTTAGAGATCACAACATTGAATTTATACAATTTTTTTTTTTGTGTGTGTAAAATTAGTGTTTTTGTTTAAGGCTTAATACTTTGTAATAAATAAGTTATATTTTTGTTTTATACAGTTCTTCGTCTCGTAAAATGTTTGTTTAAATTTGTTGAAAGCGATCTACGTCATGTTATATACTTACCTTTTTATCGGCTGGAGTACTCAAAACCTCTCTTTGTCATCCACGGTTCTTAAAAAACATTATGGCTAATATACTACCGTTTTTTATAAAAGTAAATCATTAGTGATATATTAAAATAATGTATAAGACAAGGAGACTTTTTAGTACTCCAGACAAGGATAAGTATATATGATGACGTATTTACTTTTCAAGCCTACATAGTTTTGCTTTATATTATAATCGACTTACTAAAACTGACCCATATTTGTATAAAGTTCTAAACTTTCCATTTTTCGGAATTGTTCTGAAACTTATACAATTAGGTCAGGTTGACATCATTCAATCTTTTTTACAACATTATGTTGATGATCTGTCGTCATTGGTGTGGTGGTTGGTTTACATTCACGTGGTACTTGTGTATTAAATAAGTATGCATATTCGCTACGATTTTCTGCATATTTTGCAAATTGATCTGAAAATAACAATTATAAAAATTAGATGGAGAAATTAATTACCTAAAATGAGACATCTATCAATATACAAACGAAGTTCATCGTTGAAATGTCGGTAATGTTTGTAAGCCGACATCTATGATTGTACAAATGAAGTTCAGGTAGCCAAAGAATATCTTTAAAAATGTAGGTAACGAACTTACCAAATGTGATTGTGGCATTTTCATCTTTTGTAATTTGATAAAAGATTCCAATTGCATCATCGTCATAAATATGTAATGAATGTTTCATAACGTCAATAAATTCATGTCTGGATAAACGGCCACTACCGCTATGATCAAAAATCTAGAAAAATCAAAAAAAACCAATCAAGTTACGAAAGTTGGAAATGGAAAAAAATCATTTTGAACTGACTTTAACTTCCAATAAAAGGAGGTTATGTGTTCGTTTGGAAATACCTTTCTGCCGAAAGTTAGAAGTTAGAAGCCTAAAAAGAAGTATAACTTACTTTGAATGCAATTTCAATCATATCCATTGTTTTTTCAGCTTGCGAAATTACAAGTACACTGTACAAATATTCTCGAAAATCAATGACACCTGTATTTTTCTGTAAAGAAAATGATATTTAAGCAAAAATGCTTATAGAAAATGTTTCTACCAAAAAACAAACATACCTTATCATACAATCGAAATAATTGTTGCGAAACAACATTGTTCATTGGTATTTGTAACATATTCGCAAATTCTGGATACGATAGCTGACTACAATCCTTGCATAAAATATGCGGCGAATTTAATATTTTCACTTCGGCATTCGATGTATCCAATCCTAATTTCTGGCGTAATTTTTGTGCTTCCACCAAGCCAGCAGCCCATGGTAAATTCATTTGTTTGGCTCGTGTAATCACACGACAATCATCGTACGTGTAATCGGATACGGGGATACCTAATGCTTTGGCCATAACCGCTCGGACATTACTGGCAAATAATTTTGGATCTTTTTTCTCTGCTTCATTGGGTGTATAGACGGGTAGAAATTCCACAATACATGAACTATGCATTTGGGTTAGCGTTAACCATAATAATTTTAGTGCACCAGGTCCATCCCAAGTCCATGTCACTGTATCCAATTTATTTGGATAACGGATACATACCGGTTGCACGGGAACACCAGGATAAAATGCGCCTGGTTTGAAAGTGATTAGACAGGAGCGATTCGTGCATGTACCTTCAGGAAATACCAAAATCTAAAATATTAAAAATATGCTTTAAGAAATGTATAAGATTTTTGTTGGAATATATATCACCCCCTCCCCCCTTTGTCATCAAGGACCCACAATAGAAATTTTGATATTTACTTGTGGCCAATCTTCATCGGATGTTGCACGATCAATAATTTCTTTTATTGTATTTTGCCGTGAATTTGGATCATCTCGCCAAACGTATACTGGTTGCGTATAATTTAATAATTCTGTAAGATATATTATTATTAAATAATTAACTCAAAAATATTGCACTAATTTCCAGTATTTATCTGGATAATCTTTTTTAAAAGAATGCACATCTAATAATTTATCAGGCAAATAAATTCTAGCGTTACTCATAAATCGATGAATTCAACAAGCTTTCAATTTTTTACGCTAGTATGAAATAAAAAACAAAGGGAAATTGAAAGATTTCCCAATTAGCAAATCTGATACATTCTACGTTTTCTACAATTTATGCAAAATTTGTATTTCAATGCGTACAAAAAATCAAAATTTGAACAAAAGTAAAAAATAATTTTTAAAAATTATACATAACACATGACACATACTTCCGATATACGGATTGGAACCACTCTCACAGCGTACAATAATTGTTGGCATGCCCGTAATATAGACCAATCCGCCATCCAAGAATGTTGAGTGCGGGGCTGCAACCAATATTGGTGCTTCTTTTCTGGTCGCTTGTGTTCCTCTAAATTCAATATTCATTCCACCAACGGCATATGTCATTCCACCCAAATAGCATAAAATTGGTCTAATTGCTCTGTGTATGGAATTAAATAAAATTCAAAATCAATCAACAAAAATTTAAATAAAAAAAAAAACTAAATCAAAAAAAGTTGTGTGGTCAGAGAACTCCTGTTTTTTGGTGTATTTATTCTTAAAAAATACTAGGAATTTTGATTTTTAGGTATTTTTTTATAATACTGTGGCCAAAAGAACATTAGTTGCGACCATAGCTATTTTTGTGGGTATGATCGAAAAAAGCAAAAAATTTTTCTCCAATGATTCGTGGGCTCAGTACCCTTTTTTCGGTTCCTATGCTCATCTAGATAGGTGTTATCTTCGGAAAATCGCCGATTTCAGATACAATGGTTAAAATAATGGTGCAGACAAAGAAAAAAAACTTTTCGTTCAAGACATACCCAAATATTTTCATTTTTAAATAGTGTGCCACCCTGTATTCCGAAAAATAAATAAAATTGGATAGTTTTAAAGAATTTTTTACTACTTTCAAGCATCACAACAAAAAAACATGCAAATTTTCTGACTAGATAGATATTTTTTTTAGATGAAATAAATTGAAATGCTTTTGAGATATCGCTAGACATATTAATTATTTATTTATTTGGATTTTGAAAGTTAGTAAAAATATCTTTGACGTTTTCCGATTAGTACGCATTGAAATTGTTAGTTTTTCAAAATATTACCAAAGCCATTTTTTATTTTAAAAGATTTTCATGCAAACTGTAATACTAACTTTTTGTTCATACAATAAAAATAAATACAAAATTACTGAAATTTAAAAATTTGACATTTTTATTCTACCAAAAACAATTACGGCTTTTCAAGTGTTTCTATATCCGACTTCAAACAATTATTAATAATAATTATTATTAATATTATCAAAATACACAAAATAAGTTCAAATAAATTTGATGAAGTATTTAATCTAAATATTTTACAAAGAAAAGTTTTTAACCGACTTCAAAAAAGGAAGTATATGTAATATAATAGGAATTATTACAATATTCGTATATCTAAGTCTATATGACCTTCTAAGCGAGTATTTCTCAGAAACCAATAATTGGATTATATATTTTATTATAAATCTTTCAATTATTAGGAAACAGTAAAAGTTTCATCAAAATCTATTGAGTGTTTACCAAACTTACATCATATAAGTACATACTTTTTTGAATAATAATAATAACTTCTTTACGATTTTCTATTAAATTTTTTTCTTCTCCATATTCAGAATAATGAATATTAATAAAATTCAAATCACTGGCATAAAATTACTTCATTATATAAAAAATTTCATCACAATCGGATGAACAGTTCACAAGATATTGACTATTAAGTGAATAAAAACAGGTAAGTTTTGAACGCTATATTCCCAGAACGGTAATTGATAGATCAGTTGTTTCCAAAATGGGACCGTTCTGAATATCTTCATAATTGTTTACCAGAAATTTATAAATATTCGTTCATTAATTGTGGAGTTATGCGTGTTCGTCTGAATTCAGTTCCACAGAATGACAGACTGACGGATACGAAATGAAAATTGTCAGGGAAGTTCCAAAACGCGGTCAAAAAGTCTCTACCATTTTATTTGTATAGATAAATTTTGAGTTGGTAATTCTAGAAAGCTAATGGTCCGCCCGTTTAAAGATGATTATCATCACATATGATATTATTAATTGGTTTTCTATGTTGTATTATTTTTTTGTATTTATTATTTAAACAATAACATCAATAATAAATAATAAGAATAATATCTATTTGTCAGTTAGTGTATAAATAATAATTAAATATCAGAAGAATGATTAAAGAATGGTGTGTTGTTCCGTGTAAGTGTAACCAATTCATTCAACTCAAACAACGAATATGTCAGTCAGTTACATCATAACTTCTTTCTTTTATATAAATAAATAAATAAAAAAGAAGTTTTTAAAAAGAAAGTTTTCAATATCTGTTATTGCAATTGATTTCAAATAATCTTCACCTATAAAATAAACATTTATATTCTGCTTTTAAGTGCTTATCTGTATTTTGTAAATCTAATTAAGAGGGATTATTCACAGCTGTTATTGACATAAAATAACTGTGTGCTTCTAACAAACTGTTGAATTACATGTAATTATCGAAATGCATACCAAATTTTATAACATTTTGATAAGTATTTTTTAAGTTATTTGGGCAAGATAATGGAGGATGCTTCAGTATTCTCTTTCAATCTCCTTTGGTAAAACCATTGTTCAGACTCAGGAAATTCATACATTGAAGTTTTTGGAAAGTTTTCACCTTCCGCCTCCAAGCAAACTTGATGGTTTTCCCACGCGAGAACATGCCATACATAGTTGTGCGTGAAAAAAACATGCTGTACCCAAATCTAAGTCACAAAAAGACAACGTTTGACTTAGTGACTTATTGATCGTCATTGCCAATGTCAATTTAATTGGAAATCTGTAAGAATCATCGGAATTTTTGGTAGCAATTTATTTTTGCTCTCATTCATATCTTTTAAATGTATAAAAGTAGATGACGACAGGTAGGGTTAATCCCAGCCAGAACGTGGTTTCCATTTTCGTATTTATATTTCGAAACAATCAAAAGAATTCAAAATTTATTTATATATTTTGTATTATTATTTTTAAATTATGTAAATAAATTAAATATTAAATTATTAGAATTATTTTGCAAAGAAAACAATTTTTTTATTTTTTAGTTTAAATGACTTATTGAGGACAGCAATAAACTAACCGTCATCAAAATTAGTTGGTATTTATTGCAAATTACCATTTGTATTGCAATTCCATTGTGGATTATTGCATTCTTTATTTAATTATTGTTATGATAGAAATTAATTTATTGTAATGTTTATTTATTATCTGATAGAAAGTTATTTGTTTCACCATGAAAAAATATATCAATTTTTTACTTATTATTTTATCATTAACAAAAATCCGACCTTGAGTACAAACTAACACGTAAAGAGCTTTTGCTGCCATCTTCAGGACCTTTAAAATAGCCTAAAAATACTTATCCATAGGTTGTGAAATATGCTAAACACAATGTATGCATTATGAGTTATATTTGGGCACGAAAATTGAAAGATTCTATACAAAATCGGCGTGTGCTTCTTATCCCTCTTAAGGAGTATGAAAAAAAATTTTATTTTTGCTCCAATTTCCTGGATTAAAATATTTTGTATTTTACAAAATACGTATTTCATCAAATCAAATCTTTTAAAATCGGTATGCAACCCGACCGAATTAGATGCATATGAAAGCATCTACATTCAAAAACATGGCAAAGACACGATGAACGTAGATACAGGACCTATCCCAAATTCAGATTTAATACAGATTTCAAAATTAAAGTTGAATTATTGGCGGTTGTTATTCATTGTTAAAATTCCAAACTTCCTAATTTGCCCGTGTCGGCTTGTCCTCATTAAATATTTCCCAATTTCATCCCCTTGTGGTCGACTATATTATAATAGGAACGCTTGTGGACAATTACAAGTCTCTAGATCCAATGAATGTTGATATCTCAATCAGTCAGTACAGACTCATTTGTTTCGCTACTTCTAAAGGTCATACTCAACACGGCTTACCTACTTCTTTATTATAATAAATTTTTATTATGTAATTTAATAGTAAATTATTTAATTTCTTTACACCAATTTTTAAAGAAAATAATTAACATTTTGTTTTATAACATGTAATTTTATAAATTTTATTACAATTTGTAAGAGTTTAAATTTATTTGAAATGGGGTCTTTATAGTCTAAGATCCCGGTACAAGATTAGTGCGCTCATCGGTTTTTTGCTTAAAACCAAATTTTTATGTTTATTTATAATTAGTAGAATATATATGTTTATCAGGTTGTCTATCAAAATTTGGCCGTCAGTATTTTTAATTAAAAAAAATTTAATTAAAAAAATTAAAAACATCTTCCTTTTTCTTATATCGGTTAAAAAATCACTATATTTTGTAGAAAAAATGTCAAATTTTATAAACTAATTTTGATACATGCAAAAACCGAAAACCAGATTTAAATTACTTTTCTATGGCGTGTTTTCGTTTCAAAAAAATACTACAAAAATACACAAATTAAATAAAAATATTGTACAGTTAACTTATTATAAGACGTTAAATCTATATTTAACTGTACTGAGTATAATATAAAAACTAATCTAACTACAATAAAAATTAAAAAGCCTAAAACAATTGTTTGTATTTTCATACTTCCAAATATTGGTATAATTGACGTTTCCCCTTTGGCAACAACACTAGGGGCACCGGCTACCATTATTGGCAGCGTATCAAAGAATGATGAATGCGGTGCTAAGACCAATATACGCGCTTCTGCCGCTGTCGCTTGTCGTCCAATCACACGTACCGTATGAAATCCACCGGCAATAAATATTGCATACATTATTTTCGATGCAAAATGTCGTAATGGTCTGTTTTTATTATTTGCAAGTTTAGTGTTTTTCCAAAACCAGTTTGTTAAGAATAGAAAAATCCCAAAAGCAAACAATTTATTTTCATTTTTGTAACAATAAATTGCTAAAAAAAATTTTTATACAGTTTGTGACAAATATAAAGTCATACAATACTCCAATTATGCACACACTAGTTCCACGTAATGTATGAGTATAGTTACTTAAATAGCTGTACGTACGGATTATTTGAAATTTTGCAAATAAAAAACAATAGCATACGTGTATATACAAAATTTCATCAAAATCGGATGAGTAGTTCAGAAGATATCGCCATTTAAGAGATAAGTTGACATGGTGTGAGCATAAAATAAAAGTTGCTCAGAAATTGTCTTTATAGACTAGGTATTAAACACTTTTTTTAATGAATTTCATACATAATTTTGTAAGCTTATTCCTTAAAAATTATAAAATACTTTAAATGAGTCACTTGATTAACCATTCATAGTTGTCACAAACTGTAATTCGACTACATAGAAAAATCAGTTTTTCCCCTTTCATCCAGATTATTTTCATTTCTTTCATTTTTCTGTTTTTTAAAATTTAAAATTCCTTTTTGCATTATTAATGCTAGGAAACTGTTAGGGTGGATTTTATTTATTTTACAGGGTGTAGCAAAACAAAAATAGTGTATGACTAACGAAAAATAAAACCGTCCAGTAATAAGTTATGGAACTAATTTTGTGAACAAAAATGATATTTCATGTATTGCATAAAATTAAAATTGAAAATAAATATACTTTTTTCCTAAATTTGTATATATTTTTTTTGTTACATCCTGTAAGCAAAACTAATATACCATAAATTACAGAATCATAAATTTTACAAGAAAAACCCGATGGAATTAAAAGAGAATAAATAATTGATCTACATTCATCTACAAACGGATCTAATCAAATCAAATCAAATTTACCTTCGCCATCCTGTCAATGGACGATCACGTAGCTCCTGTTCAGTAATACCAATAAGACCAATGCATGCTAATGACCAGGCTGCTACCAATAGCATACAAATAATTGCCACTCGTATAGGTAATAAAATCACTGTAAATATCGCCGTCTGGAACAAAATACAAAAAACTTTTGAACAGATGTTGTGCGTTTCTTAATGATACACTTCATGATACTTCAAATGGTACAGAGAGTTTACTAGGAACTCATAATATATTTATACATATTGAAAAATCATATTCTCCTGATACAAATAGTTATTATTTTTGACTTTCATAGACATCATGATGAAGATCCATCCTTTTTTGTTTGTACATGTGTTATATTCTAAATAGGTGTATTTTAATATTGTTTTTTTTGTTCCTATAAAACTAATTAAATTTGGTGAACAATGTGTTATAGGTTGATAAAAAATCATTGATATTTGAAGCCATAGAATTATTATATATTTGTGTTACTAACCCACAATACAACTTTATTTATAAACTTAAATAATAGATAATACAAAAATCAATTTATACAATAAATAAGCTGTAACAACGGATGCGATTCTATAAAGTCACATCAACAACTTATTTATCCTATTATAAAGTTTCATAGAAAATAAATTATAAGTATATGAGCAGGCCCTGTATATTTAATTATTTTTAAAGTATTTGTATGGAAAAATTAAATTAAAATAAGGAGTGTGCTTCTTAATACAGAGATGTAACAATCCCTCTTAAAATATTTAAACAAGTATTTATACAAGTCAAAATTAAGTTTTCGTAAATAAAATATGTTAATAATAAAAGTAAATATTATAAAAATAGTTTCTTAAAAATGTCTATTTTTTTTTAACCTAAATTTTTTAAATCAATAAAATATTATATTAAAAGTAATTTTTTAAATCAATATAAAAATATTAGTTAGATGTGACGAAGTGATGATATGAAGATTTCATATTAGGGGTGGTACACTTTATTAAAAAAAGTATGTAGGTCTGAACTTAATTTTCATCTAACCCCTCGGAAAAAAATTAAAAAAAAAACCTACTTTAAAAAAAAAAAAATATTACTGACCGGGTTTCGAACACGGGACCTTTTGGTTCCTAATCAAGTTCTTTCACCACAATGCTACTTATTTAGCATCATTAAAAAACAATTTTTAATTACATGCAAATAATAAATTACAATAAAAGGACTGGAGAAGTACTGGAGTCAATAAAGTCACAGTCAATAAAGCTCAGTTTAAATTTGAATAAATAAATATATATTTTCTTACATTTAGTGTAACATAAATCATAACAACCAGCTTCAACCTGTGAATTTTATGTGACGGTGATGTACACGCATCTTAAAATATAACTCTCATTATTTTTTCATAACGCGCCTAAAGAAGTATAACTTCATAAATGAGTTGAACCTCATGAATGACCGGTCAATTCAGCTTAATGGATCTGTGGCCAAACTTTTAAACTACAAGTTATAGAAGAAAAATACAAAAAATTTCATGTTTTCATGAACTTAATACAACTTAAGTTTTAAAACATTTTTCACGTCGATTCACGAAAATCAGAATATTTATTCAATTGATGATTGATTTTTTGCTACATTTTATTTGTTTACAATGATATTGAAAAAAAATTTATTGAATTCAAGTAATTGACAATTATTTATTTAACGGTTTATTTAAAATGTAAATATTATTTTAAAAAAAGAAATTAGCTCAAAAGTACAAATAAATATTGAGTTAAAACGTGGAAGTTTAATAAAATTTATTTAACGAAATCTAAAAAAATTGCTCCCAAAATGCTCTATCTGGATCCGTAATTGGTCCAGTGATTAGATAATTATTTAATTACATTAATTAGCTGAGATATACGATAAATAGTTTTTAGTAATTTTGATTGCAAATAATTAAATAATTACCTAATCACTGGAGCAATTTTTTGAGATTTGGTTAAATAAATTTTAGTAAACTTACACGCTAAATTTTTAATTATGAGTAATATTGATTCGGCTGTATGAATCTAGAGCGAACCACTAGTTCATTTTTTAATGAAAATTATAATAAGCGAACGGGTAACAGCTAGTTATAATGTATTGCGTTCGGTGTTACGTATACGGCTTTGCTTTAATTTATTTCAGTACCTACTTAGAGGAGTTCATAATAATTATTTTTATTGTACATTTTTTGGGTAAAAACTTTCACCAATTATTTCTTTCTTTCTTTCTTTTACTTTCTGTCTTTACAAATCAAGTTAAAAACTCTGTTCATAAGATAAACTTCATTATAGGTTAGCTGCAGTTAGCTTCCAGCTACTACAAAGAAGTTTCATTTATTTTGATCATTATCTGATAGAAATGGTTTTTTTTTATTTGTAAACACGTCTACAGAATGTTCAAAAAGTCAATGACCAAATTATAAGAGCTTTATATTCAATTCAATTTATTTATTGCATTCTTTTTTTTAAAACAATACATAATTGTACAGAATAAGTTAAAATAATAGGATGGGACATATGAAGGGAAGGGGAAGGTATGTGCTGCTATGGCTGACTTTATAAGAAACTATCCCAGTATTCATTTTGTACAAACCAAATGGAAAACCATCGGTAAGGATAGTTGACATCCGATACTAATGATCAAATGCCTACCGAGTAAGAATTTCTTATAAGACTGTCCAATAGTGTGTGCACACCATCAGATTTTCTAATCAGAAAATCTGATAGTGTGCGCACACCATCAGATTTTCTAATCAGAAAATCTGATAGTGTGCGCCCGCCCCACTCGTTCTATAACACAATCATTTTTCATATATATATATTTTTTTGCCTGCAATAAGTATATTTATAGGTTAAAAATAATAATAATGATTGATGATGAGTCATTCCTCTAATTACTTACTTTTAAATGCTTCTTCAAATACAAAGCAACTTTTATTCCAAAAAAACAAAACTAAAATTGTTGAGTGTAGTTTTAGTTGCCAGTCAACTTAGTTATAACAATAAAAATATCTACTTGTACTTAACCTACATTTTATTAATCTTTATAACGATAAAAATAAATAAAAAAAACAAAAAATATTACTTCATCACGTAGGAGTTGCGTAAACTTAACGAATACTGGTCTTATAGCATAATCAAATATTGAATGATTTATTGATTGACATCGCTTTCAAACTCTAATAAACAAGTGAAAATAAAAAATAACATTGTCATGTACGCATGACCGAAGTTAAACATTTTTGACACCATTAAAAAACAATTTTTAATTACAATTTAATACAATAAAAATAATTATAATAAACTAATAAAGCTTAATAAAGCTTAGTTTAAATTTTAAAAATTCAATAAATAATTATATATTTTATTACATTAAGTGTAACATAAATCATTACAACAGTTTCAACCTGTTAATTTTGTGTGACTGTAAAATTTCAATCTCATCGCGCAAACGCGCCTAACGAAGTATAACTTCAAAAATTAAAAAATTTTCAAAATAAACCGCGTAAATCATATTCAAAAATGGCATGTTTTCAATTATTTTCCTTAAATCTCATACAGCACAAAACGAAGTATCCATACTTTCCATAAATCGTTAAAATAACTCCCAATCTTATAGTCCATTGGAAGGGAAGGGATACCAAAAATTGGTCGTTTAATATCCAGATACTTCATATTCTTAAGATGCGCATCCATTAACAGAATGTAGTGTTCTATTTTTGGTGCACACTCAAGTACATCCAGATCGTACTCTATGTATATTTTATTACAGATTATAAGAAATTAAAGAGATATATGTAAGAAATTGAATGAACACCAGGAAACAAACGTGCTATGATGACATTGAACTGAGATGCTGACTAAGAAGAAGTAAAACTTTGTATATATTATTGTATTTTTATTCAAGAGAAACACAAGGACATATGAAATACATCCATTGAAGGGATAGTCCGGGAGGTAGCGTTGTATTTTTCATTTGTGATTTCAGGTCGATGAATTTAAGATTTTATTGTAAAGTTTATATGAAGTTGATAATCCAATGGCGGTGTTCAACAGGCGTATCCACGGTGGAGGAATATTAAAATATATTTTAGGTTGCTTAAAATTAATAATACAGTTTCAATAATATAATAAATAAATAAATAGTTGAATATTTACGGGTTGAATAATTATCAGTTGAATATGACATTTGATTGTCTTAGATTGCATGGCTACTCAACAGAAATTTTTATCCCTCTCGGAGCCTGCTGACTTTCAAAACAATGTATGACTTCTAATAAACATTCAATTCTAACATGAATTAAACGACTTGAAATGATTGTGTCATTTACAACGCTACCTCCCGGATTATAAGAATACCGGGATGAAAACTCATTTATTTATCAATGTTTACAATGTTAATTGTTTAAATATCCTACATATGGTTCACCTACATGTCAATGATTGAAGATGCATCTTGAATCATTCATATAATAATTATTTATCATTAATAATATTAATTATACAAGGTGTTTCAGGAGAAACGATAAGTATTTAAGGAGGTGCTTGTACCTATAAAAATCCTTAATAACCAGTGTAAAAAAAACTGACTATCCTTCTCCAGTCCTTTTATTATTTTATTGTAATTAATGATTTGCATGCAATTAAAAATTGTTTTTTAATGATGCCAAAGAAGTACAACTTCTGACGCACGTACATAACGTACCCATTTTTTTACTTCAATTCGTTCTATACTATCACCACTCAAAAATATTTACTTTTCATCCTTAAACATCCTGCATAAATTTTGGGTTTTCGAGATATAAACTAAATACTATGTCAATAATACTTTTAAATTGTATTTTATAGTTAAATAATCAGCTAACATGCTAAGCCTAAGTTAATCTAATTACCTACTCAAACGTACACGGTGACTGATAAGGAAAATTATCGGAAATTTTTTAGAAATTAGTTCACAAAAAAGTTTTATTTGCATAAACAAAAATGAGATAAGAAATTCAATGAAAAATTATCGCAATAAAATGTAGTGAAATATTATTTCGTATCAGAATTTATCATTGTTTGCTTTGAGATTTGTATTTTGTTAGCACAAACAAAGAGTTGTGTATGCTAGATAAAAATTAAGTTATACTTCTTTTGGCGCATTTAGATGAGAGTGAATTTGTGAGCTGTGCACGCACACGATCTCATAAAAACGACTGATGATGAAGTTAGCTACAGAATAGAATTAATAATATATATTTATTTAAATGACTAAGTTAACTTATAGTATATATAAATTGAATATACAATGCTTACTGTATAAGTATGGTACATAGTATATTCAAACTGAACGTAAGGTTATCTAATAAAACGTGTTGTTATTTTTAAATGCAATAAGTTGATGTGAAATATATTATTTTATTAATATTCAATATATTATTAATAATTATATATATTTATTATATAAATTTGTCAGTTGCTAAAACTGTGTAAGAACTTTGAGAGTGTTTTTTTAAATATTAGAGGTTAATTTTGTAAGTATTTAGAAATATTAATAGAGAGTTCATTATTTTTTAATCAATATTTAATTAAGTTATACATATATAAAGAAGTATAACTGCAAACGTGTGTACATAAGTAAAAATTTTGTAATTTAAAATTAATTTTTTACTTTTTAGTGTTGTATATATAACAACTAAAATTTTGTCATCAATAATATATAAAATCAATCCTTTTAAAAAAAATGAATTTAAAATTAATGCCTATCTAATTTAGAATATTAAGTATCAAATTAATTAAATAATTATGGCAATTTTATTAACAATAAAATAAAACCAAATAAGATTGCATTTCTTTTAAAAATAAACAATTATTGATTTTTATTGATTTTTTTTATATGACCTGGGCCACGTAACCTTGTAAAATAATTGCACACGCATGCTTATAGAATACAAAATAAATAATAAATAATAATACTAAATCTATCACTAAATTATAGAAAAATTTATTAACAATAAAATACAGCTTGGAACCAAATAAGATTGCATTTCTTTTAAGAATAAACAATTAATGATTTTTATTAATTTTTTTAATTGACCTGGGCCCATAACCTTGTATAATAATTGCACACGCATGCTTATAAATTGCAAAATAAATAATAAATAATAATACTAAATCTTTCTATAGATGTAATTCTTGTTTATAGTCCAGTCTACATAGATCTTGATCTCAAGGAAATTAATTTTTGTTTGGTATTTTCCTTAAAATACAATTAATTTGATATTGAACTTTGTATCATGATGATGTATTTAAAACTATAGATACTCAGTCAAAACAATTAGTAGTAACTCTAACCATTGAATATAATTAATGCATTTATTAAATAATAATCTGGTCGTGTGTGTATGAGTGGTCACCGCTACCATCGTATTGGCCTTCAACATTTGCTTTTTTTGTGGTATTTATACTAATTTTAAATATTAACATTAATTTGCACATTTTAGTTAAGATGAATTATTCACAGAGAACTCCGAAAAATACTTAAACACAATTTGGACATGAAAGCTGAGGGCTACTCGAAAAGATTTTTTCTCAAATTAAGAACACAATTAGTACACTCTTTACAAAAAGGAGTGTACTTCTAACAGTTGTGGATAATCCCTCTTAAGAATAATTTTTTGACAAGCCCTAAATGTTTCAATGATAATTTTATGGACGTCTTTCGTAGATAGAGGTAACTCGAATCTTCAAAAAAAATAAAAAAGGTAACAATTTTCTGTCCCGGTTCAAAAGTTTTGAGGATATTTGCTTGAAGGAATTTCCAAAAAAACAGTCATTTAAAAAAAACTTATTAATTTTTTGTACCTAGATTCTGTCAAAATTTTTATTTAAAAAAAATTAAGTAAATTTTGTAAACTCAGTAAATTTGATATAATTTCTTAAAACTAAAATAAAAATAATTTCAAGGTTGAATATATATTAAATTTCAATTCATTTTATTATTTAAGTTTCAAACAAAATGATCATACATTAGCTACGTAAACTAAATGAATTCTCTTTCAAAAAATATCTACATGCAATAGGTCCTTCACAAGACTTTATGTAAATATTATTGAGTATTTTAAGGAATATTTATTTATTCATTTTTTGAAGTTATACTTCTTTAGGCGTGTTATGAAAAAAATATGAGAGTGAAATTTTTCGTTTGAGCTGATTTCGAGAAAAACATAAAAATAATATATTCATATTCAAATTAAAGTTTTTTAAAACTTTTTTAATATGGTTAAACAAAAATAATGCCCTTTTTTTTTTAGTTTATGTTAACATTTTTATCAAATATACACCTATGTGAAAATCCAATAGGTGATTTTCTTGAAAAAGAAATTCCTTCACTAAACAAAGTCTATTGTTTTCGTTGCTTAAAAATCAGTTAAATTTAAACTTGACATATATTTTATTAAAAAAAAGTCTAAAATTTACAACCAGTAACGTACAGACCAATAACATTCTGATTAAGTAAATTATAATATCATACTAATTTTTTAGAAGACTAAAATCATAATTTAATATCGTTATTAATCAAGAAATTCAAAATTTCATGTTTTATCTACGTCAATATCATTCTTTCTCTTTGGCGTTTCTGGATAATAGTAGTCATTTTGTGAACATCTGTTGGCACATAAGCAAACGAAGTAGGTAAGTATGAGATCTGCCTTATCGAAAAACTAATGCCATCTATTCATGCATATGTGAACGAAACTGGTAAGTATGCGATGTTGTCTGGACGATATTATCCTATACATAAACGTATCCTTGTAAATTTATGCTTCTTTCCAGAATACATCCAACTAGAAGATTTTTTTGGCAAAGTTTACTTATTAGTAAAAACAGCGGTATATTAAATTAAATTAAAAAAATTTTTTTCGATTTTCGTGATTACACAACAATAACAACACTATATGGATGAGAAAGTTAATAAACCTTTAAAACTTTGTAAACCTGTCGAACCAGATTTACCAAAAACAACCTTTTGTATTATTATCTAAGTCAAGGTCATATTTAGCTTGATTGATGCATTAACAGTTCACGTTAACTGTAGGCCAGGAGACAATGACATTGTTCTATCATTATAATGATTTAGTGGAGTTTGATTTACAAGATATGCAATTAGGATTGTTAATTAAAATTTTAATTAACAAGGTGGGGGGATGTCATTGTCACGCATAATTATATGTATACGGTCATTATTTAATACAAAATTGAGTATTAAATATGTTAATATTACTAATATCTATGAGTTTAATTAATAAATAATGAATTTTTTGTACTTAAATTAATTTGAAAATTCAAAAAAACCATTGTTATTTTAAAGTTTTCACTCTAAAATGGTTGACAGTCGCTATGACAATTAGCCCCGTCAACAATTTTAATTATAAGTATTCATTGAATGCAGAAATATGATGAAATATTAATGTTCAGTTCAACACAAATTGAGTTCAAATAATTATTTTGTAATTTGATTGTCAATTGAATTTTTTCGTTTTAATGCATTAATAATAAAATTTATACAATTTGTTTAAAACAATAAATAAATTATAATTTGAACTAATTAATTTGAACTAAACATCTAAATTTGTAAAATTGAATAAAAATTTTAATTTTAAATATAAAATACACATTCAAAATGGTTAAACTTTGAGTAATCTGTTCTGGGCACTTAAATAAAATAATTTTAAAATGCTTTTGTGATAAATTTCGTAATTTTAGAGAGACGTCTATTGGCTAAAATACAAATTTTTAAGTTATAAAATTAAGTAAACGAGATTATTGTCATTTGTATTACTCCTTTAATTTTCGAACTAACGCGTGTCAGAAGTTATACTTCTTTGGCATGATTAAAAAACAATTTTTAATTGCATGCAAATAATTCAATTACAATAAAATAATTAAAGGACTGGAGAAGGATTGTCAACACAGTATCAATAAAGCTCAGTTAAAATTTGATTAAATTCAATAAATCAATATATAATATTTTCTTACTATTAAGTGTAACATAAATCATAACAAGCTGTGAATTTTGTGTGACGGTGTTGCACGAGTATCTTAACTTTTCACTCTCATCATTTTTTCATAACGCACCTAAAGAAGTATAACTTCAAAAATTACAGGAACAACAGTCATATTGTATAAGGTATTTAAACGATTGATTGAAACTTTTCCGGTGTTATTATGAAAATGATGAAACCGCCGGTCAATTAAATAATGAAGAAAAATTTCGTCATATCAATGTAGTTTGATAATAAATAATTAAAAGAATTATTTTCTGAAATTTATTCAAAATAAATAACATAACTGGTTTCAAGATCATTATTTAATTCATTGAGTAGGATCACGATGTACTTGAGTTTACAAAAATAGAGAGTACCACTGACATTCTCTTAATGAATCCGTGTTTAAATATTAAGGGTGTAGGGCTGGATGTTGATCAACCAAATTATTGATCCAATTTTATTACGAACCCACACCTCGATGGACTATAAGACTTGTAGACATTTTATCGATTGTAAATTTGGTAAAAATAAACACTATTGAACACTAGGATTTTGTTTTTCGAAAAATACAGATTACGATATCCGTGGCGCCTCAATTTGACTTGATTCATTTTCGGTGAAACAAGACAAAATAAGATGAAAATGAAGAATATCAATTTTCCAGTTTTCACCTATTTTTCGAGTTATCGACACTTTTTTTTAGAGATTATCCTGTCTTTAATTGAATGTAAATAAGTAGCATTTATTAACATTCATAAAAGTGTAATGTTTAAAATATTATCTGTAATAGCATAAAACTACGCATTTTAAATGGATTTTCAGACGAGAATGATATAAATACTTATTAATCATTTATAATAGACAGTTGATCGTGGCCGAATCTGTTAACCTAGCTAGTCATTAATAAAATTTAAAAAAACTCCAGACAATTTAAAATAAATAACCTTAAATTTATTCAAATATTAAAAAAAAAACTGGTTTTCAAGATCATGATTCAATTTCAAATATAAATAAAAATTAATGCGATTATACAATAGAACGATTACCAATTAACAGCATTAATAGTTTATATATCCTGTATATACACTTGGATTTGTTACGACTTAATTAGAAAATACGTACATATATATTTTTAAGCTGAATTTGTGCTTAAATTTGTGATAAATCTAAATTGTTTCTGGAACAAATGTTTCAAACTAAAGTTGTTTTTGTTTGATAAAAATTAAAGGAAAAATAAATTACGGGCGATCTGAGTTTGGCAAGTGTGGAAGGGGGTGAGTTTGTAAGGGTAAAACATGGTTTATCTTGATTTCCAGCAAAACTACAAGTCCTATGGAAAAAAGTTAAATTACAAAATTGTAGATAATAAAAAGGTCTACAACTTTTGTATTTACGCTTTTTTTCACATTACCTCAAAATTTATGTGAAAAAATTGAAATATCCTTTTTTCACCTTTTTTTTGAATAAATATCAAAAAATCACCCTAATTTTCAATCCGAAAATTTTGAGGCTATGTGAAAAAAATGTAAATACAAAAGTTGTAGATCTTTTTATTATCTACAACTTTACCATTTAACTTTTTTCCATTGTAGTTTTGCTGGAAATCGCAATAAACCGTGTTTTACCACTAAAAAACTCACCCCGTTCCACACTTGCCGAACTCAGATCGCCCGCCCACAATTTATATTTTACTTTCATTTTTATCATATTGTAATTAGTGGTTTCATTCTACTATAATTTTTTCCCTTTCAAAAACTATCTACCCTGGACTATTTTATCTCTGGATGAGTGAAAAATTGCGTCATAGCATTCAATTTCCCCGTACACTTTTTAACTCTTTGATAAAATATTTCAGCTATCAAATTGAGCACTGCTATCTTTTTCTCTTATCTGAATTATCTTAAAGACGCAGTACTCAGACAACAATGGTTTGATATTAAAATTCAATGATTTTATATAATAATTATCAGACTAAATTTAATATACCCGTAAACTTACACGTATTTTCTCATATGTTGTCTTTAATTCTAAATGATGCACAAATGGATTTAACATTTCCACTGATAAATTTTCACTAATTTTATTATCATTATTCAATTTTCCATTCATTTTTGTATAATTTTCTTCACACATTATTCTTCGTTTTATATTTTTATTTTTTAAACACAAATTTCACCAAATAAAAAGTATCACACTGTGCTGAATTTAATTAAAATAATATTCATCATTGATGTTTTATTATTATATTAAATATGAACGAACGAACGAAAGACCCAACCAAGATCTTCTGATTAAAAAGAAAGTCTTCTCAGTTGTTGTCTGTTGGCCGAAATAAATTCTTAATTATTATGTTTTTGTATGTTTGTTTGTATGTGAAGTTTTTTTTACTATTAAATCGTTGTGTGGTGTTTGGTATTCAGTATTTTAAAACATATTAAAAACAAATTTGTACTGGATATGAACTGCAAATGGAAGATCAATAATGTACATTTAAAATATAAATATACTAGCTGGCCCGACAAACATTGTTTTGTCATATATTTCTAAATATAATAGCCATATTCTTAATACTGAAAGCTAAGGCATGTAATGAAATTAATTTATATTTTAAAGCATATCCGACACGGTCACAATTTAATATTACATCGATTGCATGCAAAATTTGAGGTAGAATGGACAAAGGTTTGTCCCATACAAACTTTTGCCCGATATTTGGGGTGTAACCCATTATTTGGTGTGGCATACTCGTCACACGAAATATTTATATATACACTCGAGTTTGAATCGAAACAGTAGACGAAGAAATTTTTGAGAAAATTTTAGTAATTTACGAGTGTGTGGGCGTAAGAAACAAACAAACAAATTCACATTCGCATTTATTATAATATAATTATTAGTTCGATGTTTTGATTTTTAGTATGAATACAATAAATTTTCTATCAAAAAGTAAATAATTAATTAAATAACGATGTTGAACGAATGAATACGATCTTGTGTATATACAATAAATAAGGTGGGCAAATTAGAAAGTCAATATATTTACGCATGCTTTATTGTATATTATTACTATTTTTTATTCAATTGTTGCATTTAAATATTATGATTGTATTGGATAAAATGTTGATTGATGCTGCCATCTAGTTAATAAATGAACAATTGAAACTCTTCAATTGTTATGCTGCAGTAGTTTAATTGTTATGCTGCAGATGGCAGGTCAGAACATACAGATAATATTTCTTACTACGCCCATACAAATAATATACTTATAAATAAGAAATCCAGGGTTATCTCGTTTCACCTAATGTATTAAATAAAGATACACATAAAAGGTATTCTATGCCTTCAATTCATGCTGAAACTGTGTCAAAAGAACTAACATCTATAAAAGGCTCGCATCCTAGCTGACATAGTGAAAAAGCCTACAGTCAATAATATATTCTATGCCTATAGTGGCTTTTGTTTTGTTTTTTGATGTGAAACATCTATAGGCGAGGGTAAACCTCATTGTTGGCGTGGCGATCTAGGCCATGGCGACGCATCCCCATGCTATATGATGGAATATATGTACTATACTTAGTCGTAGGTAATGCGCAAACGATTGTGCGCAATCTATTTTGCCACACTGATCTCGCATACCTATAGTATATACAGTGTTATTTACTACGTTACACATGTTAGGGTACCCTACAAAATTATTTCGCTGTTTCACATCTGTCAGGCGTTGTGTGACGGCTCACAATTTTTATTTAATGTGAATCACAATTCATATTTATGAACTGGTCGATACGTAATAAAACTTTGGTTAACATTACATCAGAATTGTGTATTAAAATGAATTCATACTCTTTCTAAGTCTCAACCACAGTCTTGAGTTTCTAAAAAAATTTTCTGTTCAAAAAAAAAAGTAAAAACTTTCAGCATTAAAAAATAAATAACATTTTATTTTATATAAATTTTTAAAACTAATTTTACTTTGATGATTTATAATCAAAATTTGACTTTATTGAATAAATTTTGGTATTACAAATATCAGATTAAAATGATATTTCTCTCTTATGAATTAGTTTATGTCTCACTAAACTATTTTGTTGGGTAAATGTTTTATTACAAACATCACATAAAAATGGTTTTTCTCCAATATGAATTCGTTTATGTTGAACTAAATAACTTTTATACGTAAATTTTTTATCACAAATTTCACATACAAATTGTTTTTCTCCGCTATGAATTTGTTTATGTCGAATCGAATTACTTTTATTCGTAAATTTTTTATTACAAATGTCACATGAAAACTGTTTTTCTTCGCTATGAATTAGTTCATGCTTCACCAAATTACTTTGATTGCTAAATTTTTTATTACAAACATTACAAAAAAATGGCTTTTCACCGCTATGAACTCGTTTATGTTTAATTAAATCATTTTTTAACGTAAATTTTTTATCACAAATTTCACATAAAAATGGTTTTTCTCCACTATGAATTCGTTTGTGTAGAACTAAATAACGTTTTTTTGTAAATGTTTTATAACAAATATTACAAGAAAATGATTTATTTTCTGGATGAATCTGCTGTGGCTCTGACTGTGATTCTAAGCCTGCACCTTCAACAAATATTTCGTCTTTGATCATGAATTTTGTATTTAATTCTTTTTCAAGTTTGATATTTTCATAATTATCAGTGTAAAAATGTTTTTCATTTTCCTCAACATATTCAATTTTTATATTATCTTCTTGTTTTTCGTATCTAATTTGACAATCTTCTGTAATTGCAGAATCTTTTTCATCAAATATTTCCTCTTTGATTATAATTAATTCCGTTTTTAATTCTTTTTCAAATTTAATATTTCCATGATCAAAATATTTTTCATTTTCATCAATTTCTTCAATTTTCACATCGATATCGTTTTTTACGTCACTACTATAGCTAACATTATCGAATTTGACATTTTTCATTTTCCATTCTTCCATTATGAATAATGTCTTCCAATAGTAAATTTTTTAATAAATTTCACAAAGATAGACGAGATTAAACGTTAAAAACAGATAAAATCTTGCATTACAATTAGTAAAACAAAATACTTCAGGCAAATTAAAAAAAAAGCCGTTTTGAGACGTTCAAATAGCCCAAATGTGTCATATCGTTGTACTCGTTTGTGATTGCAAATAACAAAATGGTCTTCAAAAATTTACCATTTCAACAACAATTTCAACACAAGTCAGATGTGGTTATTAAATAATTTTGAATAGTTGTGAATTTAAAATAAGGTAAATGCGCTTTTTTAATTATAATACATAGATAAACAATTTAGTTGAAGTGATAAAAGTTTGTATATTATTTTTACTCATATTCTTATCACAAATTAAATTCCCCGCGCACCAAGTTGTGGGTACGTAAACTGTCAAGATTGTATTTGATAACCTCAAAAAAAATGGAAGTTGAGGAGAAGATACAAAAACATATAATTAATTATTATAAATGTTTAGAATTACATCAAATTAAATGGAAACAAACAATTTGTGAATTGAAACCATACATTAAAGCTCTCAAAACTCAAATCGAACAATTTATTGTAGTTGACAGGTAATATTTATAAAGTAATAGGACATAGGTATTTTCATAGATTTAAACTGGTTCATATTGTTTTTAGGTATAGCATAGAAAACACAGAATTCGAGAAATATGAATTTCTAAAAGAACGTCTTCATTTGAAAATTTATAAAGGAATCGAGGAAGAATTCTCAACTATTTCAAAATTAATGTAATTTTTTTTTATGTGTCAATTATTTAATTGAGAAGTAAATTTAAAAAATCTTTTACTTCGTTCCAGATCGAATTTAAATGTTATTTGTCATGATTTACGAATAAAAACAACACAATTGGAAAATTTAACAGTGACGTTAGATTGGACGAAGGACACAAAAAGTTTCTTGGTGAAAGGTTCTGCATTACAACGGCCATTAGGTGAAATATTAGATTGGGCATATCGAATAATGACACATTACAAGGATGTAATGGCCACAATATATGATAGCTTTCAAAAAATTAGTTATTTAGATGCAAACTCGGTACACAAGTTTGAAGAATGTTTTAACGATAATCGTGAAATTGAAAATTTAGTTGAATATGCCTTACAATATTTACAATTTTGTGAACAAGTTGTTATTTGCTAATTATGTTTTTTCATCTTTAATCTTTTTTTATTAATTTGAAATAAAGTTGTTATAATTGTTGTTAATTTAATTTTTTTTTCATTTATTCACAAGAAAAGCTCTTGTGAATAATTCAGTAGGGTTGACAATTTCTTTGAAGGCTTTGGGAAAATAGGTTCCTTTGAATTAGAAAAAATAATTCCGTTTTTTGGAAATGATACTTAATGGTCTAAACAATTTTTACAAGCGGTCATAATTGTTAAAAGAGAGATATCCGCTCTAACAAACCGTCCGTCCTAAATATTAGAAGAAATCAAAGAACACCAAAAATAAGTTTTATAATAATTCTTTATTCAGATTCTATTTCGAAATTTTTATTCACATGAAAAAACTTGAGATAAAGTTTATTGGAATAAAAAATTGAATTACTGTAAAAAAAAAAATTAGCCTTAGAGCCCCAATCCACAGCAAGATTTTATCTTCTGCCGTAAATGAGCATAACATAAATGAAATTGATGGTTAAATTACTTTCTTGTCTTTAAATTTGAGTTAAAATTTAAAAAAAGGTCTATATTTTACTTTACTAGACTCCGCACACTGTAAGAAATATTCTGATTAGAAATAATAATCATTTACTTTCATTTAAATATTCGATGTTATGCGCTTACGTTAAGAATTTGATGGTGTGCGTTCACCGTCATATTTTCTGATCAAACATTCTTATTGTGTGCGTTCAGTCCTGTCTTTAGTTTGGGTTTAGCTATTTGGCTGCCGATTAATTACGAAAAGAAACTCGTTATGGATTCGGCTCAATATAAAAACAAAATACATAACACTTAACATTTTTAAAATATTTTTTAAAAAATTATTTCTTATTTTATAAAAATTAAATATAAAAAATATACAGTTTTTTTTTTTAACGATATAAATAATTTTATCTAATAACTAAAAACGATTTCTTTAATTTATACAAAAAAAATCAAAAATTTAACTGCACACGTTTTGGAAAAATTATTTTAATGCCAAATATTTTCATATTCGCACACAGAATCAATTTTTGAAACCCAGTTATTTGGATTCAGGAGACCACCATCAAAAAATCCATAACGTAATTTTGACAGTAAAGTAATTTTTCCAAAAACATGAACCTGTTTCGAATTCTTGCAATCTACATACACATCACTCAATAAATCTCCACGTTACAATAGTTTTAACAACTTTTGTTATTTTCAAAACTGTGTTATCAAGTCGATTTACTGCCTTCTACAGCCTATTTCCAAGTCAAAAAAATTCTCCAGGAATATATTTGACTTAAATAAACGGATGGTTGATTGCTATTTGAAAACAAATCGTTCTCAATCCGAATAAAAATTGTTTTTCTTAGGTTTTTTTTTTAAATTTCTGGCTTTAGCTACTTTCAGCTATATAGCCATTAACCAAAGGGGATTATTATTATTATTATTTATACAACAACAGTAGACAGTACTGCTAGGTGGTCACCCATCCAACTACAGATTGTGACTGCTGTTGCTTAACTTTATAGATTGGTCTAAGCCTGTCATTACGTCAGTCCGTGGTCTTTTTCTTAGTTAAACCTAAGATTTTTTAAATGATGTGTGTAAAAAAGAAAGAGATCATTTTTGGAAAATATTTTGTAAAAAATAAAATATATTTCAAGACGAAAAAAAACAAAAAAAATCACAGACATATTTTAACATAACCTTTAAAGTCTTTTTCAAATACTGTTCAAAATACTGTCTTTTTAAAATACTGTTCAAAAACTTTCTAAGATCCAAAATTGATCTCTTTAGAAAAATTTAAATTTCGTTAACAATCGTGAACCTTTTTTTTTTAAATAATTTTTCTCAACAATGTAGCCAACTCTAAATTTTTTAAATAATTTTTCTCAACAATGTAGCCAAATCTAAATTTCTGATTGATGGTAAAATTTCAGCGCTGCTTTAGTAGCAAAAATATAAACCATTTATTAAAATATACCCGACTATTTTCCATAGACTACAAAAAAAAATGTGATGTGTCTTATTGTGATAATGTGATTAATTCTATTATAAGTTGTTTAAGTCTATGGTGTTTAAATGTTAGGTAATTCTAAATAGTTTTCTTTATTTTACCGGTAGTTCGAGTCTTTCTGAGCATTAATGTCCTATTCTAGCGAAAATAATTCTTTTTTTTTTTTGTACATAATTAATTAGAACTAATCTTGTTAGTGATGACATCTTATGGTTGAAAATCGAAGCTATAAGTTTTCATTTAGAAAAAAATTCGACTAAAAGTTTGTTGATAAAAAAATGTTATCCCTTTTGAAATTTTCAAAATAGTCAATTTCAAGATCCATCACTAATTATAAATTGTTTAATCCCAGTAATTTCCGGATACCTCTACCCCCTTCCAAAATCACTATCGTTGAGGTATTCTAAATTTCCGGTTTTATGACATCTGACAGATGTGTCATTTCCAAAAATCCCCTCGTCTTATTAAATTATTTGCTGATATTAAGAGTTTGGCTACAATTAACATTATTAATACATATAAATAATTAAATTTAATTTAATTAAAATTAGATACTGTTTTTTTGTTTTTTTAAACATTAATCCTTCAAATGATCCTTAATTATTTTCGAATTGGATGGGTTTAGTTTAAGATCGAATTTGGAATGTTCGTGAGAACCGAATTTGTCCTTAACTAAATATTTATGCCCATTTGCACCGCAATATTTAAAAATCGGCACTAAAATAATAGTTAGTAGTCTCCGAGCTCATGGGAGATTTGAGTAACGGTCTTTCCGTATGACGCCGCGGGTAAAAGCTAGTTTTAATAGCCAAAAAAAGACACAGAATCATTTTTTATGAAACATTTCTTTCTAAATTGGTTTATTAATGCAGAGCTAAATTTAAAACTTATTTTAAAGAGAAAAAGATATGTCATTAGCTTCTAAATCCAAAATTTTCACGCATTTTTTTTTTACATTTCAATGTAAAATTTGAGTGAAATATAATAACCTAAAGCTTCCCATAGACGTTCAATATTAACATCAGTATATTTTACAATCGACAATACAATTTTATTGGTGCAATAAATTTCAATTTCTGCAGTCGACTGGTGGAATAATAAGGAGACCGTGGCTTGTTACGGCATTACATTACCCATTGCAAGAAAAACAAGATGAGATAACGAATTCTTCGAGGTGGTGTTAGGTTATTAGTTTGTTCTTAATCTTGTCCGGTATCACGTGACAAACAGCGTTTTCACAGGACATTAGGATGTCGCTATGATGGGACTGAAATCAATATTTTGAAAAATCAAATATTGGACGTCTAGGGTCTGCTATATTTTTTTTTTTTATTTCAATTTGAGCTGAATGTAGGTAGGAGCGTAACAACTTGCTACCTAACTCTTCACGCTTGATAAAATGACAATCACACACAGCATGTAGTATTACATGCGCGTCCTGTCAATAAATAAAAATAACTTAAGAGTATTCTTAACACACACTGTACATGTAAAACGATACAATCAATACTGAATATGATTAATAAAAAAATAATAAACGCTCCTGATGTGTTGTGGATAATTGTCTCCAGCCACGTTTGATATTTAAATATTGAATGATGGCACGTACACAAATTAACAGCCCTGTAAAAATAAAAACAAAAAAAACCAAACTAGTAAAAATTCAATTAAAAAAAAAAAACAATTTTAAAACGAAAATTTTCTTATGGTGATTTTTTTATTGAATAATATTTTTGAAATGGTGAAAAATATGATTTGAGTTTTCTCTCTTTGGTCACCATTTTTTCCACCATTTAGGTAAAAAGAAATTTCCAACACAAGACCATTTAGAAGATTTTCATTTTTAAATTTGTTTTTTCACCCTTTTCTATTAGCTTATTTAATTAGTATAGAAAAAATCATGCACAGTTTGAATAATTACCAAACGCCATAATTAACCACCATAGCCAACTATTTTCACGTGATGCCAAATCTGTGGAATGTTTAACAATTAATGTCCATTTTGCCAATGATAATCCAAAACCTGATAAAGCACCATAGCGGGACGCAATTGTATGACAAAAACACATCAATAATAAGAATCCTATCCAATTGAAAAGAAACGCCACTGGAAGAAATACACAAAATCAAAAATTAACAACCATCACCATTTTAAAACCAAAAAAAAAGTATTTGAGTATGTCACAAAAAAACCCAAACAGTGACAAAACATTTTCGAATAAATTTTATTACAAGGGCAGGTCAATAAGTTATTAGAGACAGATAGACAAATCATTTTTTTTTTAGGTTTTATTTTGCCAAATTTTCTAATATCTTATTGACACACTCCACATTCCAAAACAAACAAAAAAAACATTTGAGAATGTCACAAAAAAAAACCAGACAGTGATAAAACATTTTCATGACCCCCATCCATAACTTAAGCCCCTCTTCCCAATAGATCGGCGCTTGTATAAAATTATCTTTTTTAAAATTGTGTCGCTGTTACTTTCGACTATTTTGATAGATATTAAAGAAATTTTACCTAAAAATGCTGTGAAAAACATAAAATCAGTGCCCAATAAACTTGTGTCAGCATCGCCATCACTCACTTCTGGATCAATAGCTAAAAATGTGGCTAAGTGTGTCGGTGATGGACATGTTGCTGGCATACTCTACGAACGAACAATTTAACCATTAAAAATTGAAGCAGCCATTACTATTGAAAATTGAGTGTGAAACGGCCATTACCATTGAAAATTGAGTGCTTTGTGACATCAACTCTGTCTTGTAGTCGAGTGCAGTTAGATTTTTACTTCGGAACTCAGTAATCCAGGATGGATTTTAATGTCTTACGGAATTTTACAACTAAATTTGAGTAGTCTTTTACTATTCGATTGGTTGCATAGTTTCAGAGATATTGGTAAAGATCGTGACTGAACCATTCTGGAGATGGATGAGATAAACATTCTACATCACACAAAGTATACAATTTTCATGGTAGACCGCCGCTTCATTAAATAATCCACCGAAAAAATAATAGTTAAAGAAAATTTTTTACCCGTATAGTTGGTATTGTTTCGCCTTGTAACGTTTTTTCACGTTGCACTTCCTCATATGTTGGAAGTTTGGTGGCCACTTCATACGGTGGTGGAGCCGAAAAATCTGCTTTTGGTGGTGGAATATCATCGATTTGTACGAACGGTATATTTGTGAATACATTTGGAAGTGCATGCGAATTTTGAATTCGATCTTCTGACGTTGGATTTGTCTTGAATAAATAAAACATTTAAAACAAGCGCAGATAACAACTAACAGTATTAATTGAATAAATTTATTTTATATTTTATAAATCGGATAGATAAAAATATTCAAAAATTTTCGTCCAAAATCAGAATCTATCTATACAAAGTTTAAGCATTTTTTATAGACTAGAAATGACTCAAATTGGATTTTGATATTTAGTTCCAATCAAAAATTCGACGTGAAATCGATTAAAAGTATGTAAAAAAAAAAAAACGTTTTACTTACCATTTCATAAATTGTATTATTCTGTTCCATTATTTCTTTTTTTGAATTCAAAACAAATTTTTGACTATCGTTGAACTAATAAATAATCAATGGATTGATTGCATGTCACTGGTATTTTTATTTCTCACACTACTTTCATATCAATAGTAACTTGAGTTAGGAAGTTTTTTTTTTTACTAATGTCAAAGTCAAATCGACATCCGTTAAGTTAATCACATCAAATGATTTTTCACAAAACTCCCTTTATATTGTCTCCGCTATGCTAGCACACTCACTTTAATTCTCATTTGGTTTACATTAATGATTTGAGAAGAGTCTACGAAGTACATCCATATAATTTAAGAGATAACAATTTTAATTTGAAAAATTTGCAAAAGCTTTATATTTTATTTGTACTAACAGCCGTTCGTTTTAACTCATTTATAATATTATTTTATCACCATTACTGACTTGATTTCGTCCCAATTTAAGAATTTAAATAACTAATAAACAATTTTTTACCAAATATTTTTGAATGTAATGGTTTTTAAATTGGCAATTATTTTTATGAGTAGTCTTCCTAATAAAATGACTAGCGCTGAAATTATTAGTTGCTAACATTCGTTGTAATCTAGACATATTTTTATAGGAATCTGTAATTCATATAATAGTTCTATATTAACACTACAGATGGACAACCAATCGCAACCATTGGAGGTATCATATTTTAACATCATGCTGTTATAAATACTTTACATACATTTTCTACAATTAATAAACAAAGATAAATGTATGAATACGTATACGCTTTTTCACTCTAATAAACGTCTTTAGAAATAACAACAAAGCCAAAACAAATGCAACTCGTTGTTGTATACAAGTATAGTATAGTAGTAATCGTTGTTGGTATACAAGTATAGTACAACAGCGTTTTGAATATAGTTTGGTGTTTAATGCAGTGGTGTATGTTTCATGTTAACAGGTAAAAAGTTCATAAAACAAGAAAGTTTTTTCAAAATTACCTAAGAAATTTTTCTAAATTTTAATTTTATTTCAGTGAATTTTGCAAGTGTTTTTGTTTTTTTTTTTTTTGAAGTTTAAACAAAAAGTTACATAGTTTGTGTGGTTCGTTTAATTTTGAAATAATTTTAGTGAAAGTTTTCATATGATTTGTGTTTTTAAAACTTTTATGTAATTTTTTTGTTTTTTGATGATTATTTAACTGTGCACCTGTAGTTAAAAAGTATGTACAAAATATATATTTGTTTTGTAATTTTAAGTTATTTTGTTTTCCGGTTTGTTTTTACAAAATAAACAAAGTTTGTATTTAAATTTAACTCTACAGCTGTATTTTTGTTTACAATTTATAAGGGTTTGAGTTTATTGCTATGGTTTTTAAAAGGAGGTATAAAATTTCATATAAGTCTATTTCTTAAGCTGAGTTTTAAACGGTATTCTAAATATGAAATATAATAATCTTGTATGCGATGAAATTTTATATTTAGATTTATGATGGTGCCTCAAATACTCAAAATTGTGTCTATCAGCTCTCTTCGACTATAACAGATATAAGTAATCGAAAATAAAATTTTGTAAAGATATTATTATTATTAGCCTGTAGTAAAACTTTATAATGAATAGCCTTAAATTAATTAGATCATATTTAGATATAAAAAAATAAAACGAACTAAAATGTACAAAATAATTTCACTGAATAACAGTTTTGAGAGAGTTTTTCATATACGTAAAAAATAGTAGCTAGGAAAATGTAGTAAATTAATTATTATTTAAATAGTGCATTTTATTATGAAAAAAAGAACCGACTTCAAAAATATGTGTACTATAAAGTAAAAAATAATTTTTTAAATGAAATAGCATCATTTTTTTTTTAATCGTGTCTTGTTTTATTATGATTGTAAGATGCTAATCAAAATTAATATGATGTTTATTAATAAACTTTTTAATATTTTTAGAGCATAACGATTTACAATTAACATAAAACTCATAAATTATTATTATTCATATACACTAGCTGTTATTCGTTATTGTGGAATTTAAGTTGGTTTGAGAGCTATAATTTTGCATCAAAAGTGTTTCTATTGGTTTTGAAGCTGGTTTTATTTTTCATCTATTCCAAAACTATGTTCAATATTTTAAAGCGTTTCAAATTTTAGACTAAATTTAATATACCCTGACCATATTCTATTAAAAAAAAAATGTACTTTAATAAACAGATTTATTTGATATTTTTACAAAATTGGGGACCACACAATTCGATCGATTTTAGGAAAATCGTTTAATACAAAAATGATTGATTAATGGGGTCATTAAAATGGTGATAGTGAGCATTGATTTGAGCCCATATTGATACGATGATTCTTTAATATGATGTTTTCTTTTATGGTGTGAGTCCAATTTTGAAACCTGTTGCAATAAATATAGGTAAAATTTTGGTGCACCAAATTTAGACACAGTAATTTGAGGCAGGATAAAAATTGATGTAATAATAAACTTAGACCTATTGGTCGCCTTTATTTCGACAAAATAAGACACAATTTAAAACATGTCATAAGATTTAATTATTATTTTTTATTTAAATGACTTTTAATTTAAACACAATTAAAGCACAAATAACTGAAATTTAATTCAAAAGAAATCAACACTTGTATATTTAACACAGCTATTAAAAATACATGTACGCCATATTCAATTGTTATTAACTCATGGATTTGTGGGGTGTAGTTTACACGGGTCGGCTTGGCTTTTGGCCCTTACGTTCAACCTGTGATTAAACTAACCGTGGATAACTCGCGAAAATAGACGAAAACTCGCAAATAGGTATCCATCATTTGCGTCATATTTTGCCTTGTTTTACCAAAATTAATTGTCAAATCGAGGCGCCTCTGATATCGTAATCTATCCCTCTCTTCCGTAAGGCTCAATAATATATAGGAGAGACACTTTGAATTGGCAAATTTGGCATTCAGCCACTTACCATAAAAGCGATCGACATAAACATTGCCATTTGTCCAATATTTTGTACATAAAAATGCATTTTTTCGACAAATTAAAAGAATTTTACTCGGCCGCAAAAATTTTCTTTAATATCCAAACAACTAAAAGAAAAATTGTCTAAATAATTTTTTCTTGAATCAAGAATTTTAAGAAAATTATTTTTTTACTGAACATCAAAATTTAGACACACATTTTAAGTTTATTTATTTTTAGTCGGAGAGGTGAGCGATAAAAAAATGGCAGGCAATTTGGTTTACAGGTTAATTTTTGTTGATGTTTTGACACATTTATGGTGTAAAGAAATAGCCAGATTTTTCATAAATACCATCTATTTAACGATTGTGGATTGCGTACTTTTTGAGATATCGCTAGAAATCCGATCCAGAGGCCGTTTTATCGATTATATTCGATTATAGATCGTAAAATAAATATTATTTTTGAATTTTTTAGACCTGAATTATCTTAGAAAACCCTATAAAGAGAAAACAAGAAATTTTAAACTTCGTCAGTTTTATGGTTTTCTGATCCAATCGGAAAACTTATAAAAAAATACAAATAAGTTTTTTGATAAAATTTTTATTTAATATTTTTTACAAATTTAATGACTCAAAAATAAAATTCATTCTTTAGAAAATGTATGCAGTTTTTTGTCCCTCACCTCTCCAGCTATAAGAGATATTTTTATCTTTAATAATAAATTGTCATGGAAATTTTCCAAAGTTTTGATAGACTAAAGATCTTGTTGGCGATGTTTCGAACAAGCAAGCTGAAAAAAAGACTTAAATGAAGAATACCAATTTTCGAGTTTTTGTCTATTTTACGAGTTATCGACACACATGTCTTATTATAGAAATGATCGTATTTATGTCACATAAATTATTATTTTTTATTTAAATGACTTTAATTTAAACACAATTCAAACACAAATTATTCGAAATTTAATTGGTTTAAAATAAATCAACACTTGTATATTTAAAACAGCTATTAAAAATACATGTACGCCATTTTCGACTGTTATGGATTTATAGGATGTAGTTTGCACGGGTCGGGTTGGTTTTTGAGACCCCTACGTTCAACCTGTGATTAAACTACCCATAGATAACTCGAAAACTAAACGAAAACTCGATAATTGGAGTCTTATTTTGGCTTGTTTTACCAAAATTCAACAAAATAATCGCGGCGCCACGGATATCGTAATCGAGCCCTCGTTGTTAATTTAAAATTTAATTTTATCTCATTTGAAATTCTTAATAAAATTAAAATTACCATAACTACACTGATTGAAAAGAAGAACTGCTGGTTGTGTAGACTAAAAGATGCAACCAACATTGAACTAAGTACAGTAACTTAACTTTACAGCACACAGCCAGCATTCAGCATACACAGCATGCACAGCTCATTGACCTGTGCTGTGATTTAGTGTATAAATTTATCTAATAGTCTAAGATCTCGCTGCATGATTAGTGCCCTCATTGGTTTTTTGCTTAAAATCAAATTTTTATGTTTATAATTAGGAAAATATATATTTACCAGGTTGTCTATCAAAATTTGACCGCCAGTATTTATAATAAGGGTTGCTGGCAGTTAAAAATAATAAATATTTATGGTAGAGTGAAAGAGAGTTAGCGTGTAATATCATTTGTCAGACGAGGATAGAGATTGTCGGATAAAATATCTGTTTTAATGTAAGCATAATTAATTTATTTCTCTTTAGTTTAATAAACTATTAAATATATGAATTATTATAATTGTAATATACTTTTAATATAAGTTATAATTAATTACTAAGTAAAATTAATTAATATTTGCACATTTTTGTTTATCATCATCATAGTCAATGATTGAAATAAATTTTATAACCTCAAACTAAGAGAGTACTTACTTACTGGTGAAAGTTTAAAAAAAAATTATTTATTTTTTTTATTATAGATTTGTAAAAATTAAATTAATTTTTATCTATTTAAAAATTCACTCAATTATTTGTACGAGACGGCTCGATTACGATATCCGTAGTGCCTTGATATTTTGTATGAATTTTGGCAACACAAGCCAAAATAAGACGAAAATGAAGAATACCAATTTACGTTTACCAATTAAGTTTTTGTCTATTTTTCGAGTTTTCGAGTTATCCATGTATAGTCACACTGGTTGAACGTAGGGTTCAAAAACCAACCTGACCCGTGCAAACTACACCCCACAAATCCATAGGCGCCACGGATATCATAATCTCCTCTACGAGACTTGCCATTATTCAACCATTTCGTGGGACAGTTATAATTAGCTTTGTTGAGAAATAGTTAATTCATACTCGCATTCAGTCTCCAAAAAAGAAAGTAGAGACGGACGAATGGAAGATGTGAACAATTGCTCTTCGGTCATCTAAGTTATGGGCTGAAAATGGGCATGATGGCCAGATAAAAATTAATATTTTTCATTTTAATATCTCAAATAAAATTGTCGAAAAATTTAATTGAACCTTAAGTAAGAACAAACTATAAAGGTAATGCTTGAAATAGGAAGACAGGGGAGTGACACACTGTATCTACACCTAATTGGGGTGTGACATTCTGTACTATTTGGCACTTTGTAATTTATCAAATGAATATTCAAGTGATTGATTTAAAGATGGAATTGAATTATTTAATTGCGTGTTTAAAAAAATACTTTTTAATGATTATTTTTGTATACTAAATATGGATGGCTATGGAGTGACCTACATTATTTTATTTTGTTAACCCTGATCTGATTTTACCAAAAATTCATGTAAATTTCATTTAAAACAAAATAATAAACGTATTTATTTTCACATTTATTTGGTTTTAATTGATTTATAGAAATAAGTTTATAAAAAAAAAATGATCGCCAATAAATTTCTAGACTAGCTCTGCTTCCGTTATTAATAATAAGCCCATAAATGCAAAGAACCATTTTCAAAATGTAAAATTTAATTATTTTAAAAGTCTCTTAACATTTTGTAAGGTTTCAAAGTCTTACCGTAGCAAGGTTGTGATTCCTGTCACCTGACGTGGTTTTTTTATACTTCGTATACCAAGTGAGATGTATGTGTGTGCTGTACAGAAAGACCCCACATTGCTCAAATCTCTCACTCAAAACTCTTTAATTGTTTATTAAAAGTGTCATTAATGTTTTTTTTTAAATTAATTTTTGACGTGGCAGTGACATGTCTTGAAGCGCGGAGAGTTTATTAATTTTAATTTTGTTGTACATATTTATATTGTTTTAAAATCGGTCACACTAATCGAATGATAGAAAGTATTTTAATTAATTTTATATTAATTGAAAAGAAATTGGTATGTTATTTTTTTAAATATAAATGATTTTAATTATTAATCATCAAAAGAATGGTAAATATTAGTGTGTTCAAAGGTTTTAAACATTTTGATATACAATCTTTTTGGTAAGTGATTTAAACAATTTACTCTGTTAGTTGGTATTATCATGAACTTGTTTTATAACTGCAGATTATTGGAACATAATTTTTATTCAACATATAAAAAAACAGTTTTGAAACTGTAAATTTTTCAAAGAATCGATTTTATAAATAAGTAAATAAAAATAAGTTGTACTGCTGGGTAGCCTCTCTTAGGGCTCTGCCACACTATAGTTTTTTTTCAACGTAGCAACGGACGATTTTTTTTTTCATTGAGTTAAATGCCAGCCTGACACTCAGAGAGTTTATTTTCAACATGCGTTGAAACAAACGGACGTCAGTTTTAACGTACGTTGAATGGACGTTGCAGCTTTCAATGAAATTATATATAGCTTGCCACACACTAGGATTTGAAGTAATTTTAAAAAGCTAACATTTTTCTATACTTATTAGGAAGATACGGTTTTTTTCGACAATCGATGTTCAAATAAAATTAGAAAACTTTTGTTTTAATTGGGGAAAATTTCCAAAAATACCAAATTTTTGCTATAATTACTGGAAAGATGCGGTTTTTTTGGAAAAATTTATTATTCGATTTTAAAAGACCACCCCCATTATAATAGTTAGTATCATCTCCAGACAGATAATTTTGATGGTACTGAACCCTAAGATAAATAACTGTATTTTATTTTTATATAAATTTTTTTTTAAATTAATTTTTTCCTTAAATATTTTTATTCACTGTTAAAATATGTAATTAATGTCATATTTATAAAAATAATGACATTGATTTTTTTTCAAACAAAACAGCAAAATGTTTTTTTAAAAAATATCCATATTTAGAGCTAAAAAAAAATTACTGTATTTAAAAGAATTCTTTCTGTTTAATCGTCAATTCAATGTGGAAAAATACGGAAATTTATACCTGCAGGTTGTAAATTGAAGTTGAGCTCATAAAAGGACATTTATTCAACAAGAATCTACTTGTGTTTAAACTGTAGATCAATGGATTGAATGGGAAATATAAATCTTTTGCAAAAAATGGCAGAACTATTTTTTAACTGTTATAATACTTAGTATAATGTTTTAAATAAAAGTTGTAAGCTAGTAGTGAGGGTCTGTTCTTGATATTTCATATATTGGTTTAAGTAAGCGAACTCAAGATGTCATAAATGAAAAGTATAGCCCTAAATTAGTGGGTTTCAAAAAAAAGTTCATTCAAATCGGTCAAAATTTCGCGTAGATATCGAAAAATTTAATTTTGTGATTTTTATGACGTCATCAAAATCAAAATAATTAATTTTGCTCCATAACTGCTAATTTTTATCCAACTTTGACGAACAAAGTATGTAATCCTACTAACTTTGAGACGTAGTTTTCAAAAATTTTATAATATTAAATATATCTATAATAGATTTTACGATAGTGTGGGTCTGTACTTAATATTTCATATATGGGTTAAAGTTAGCGAACTGAAGATGTCATAAATGAAAAGTATAGCCCAAAATTAGTGGGTTTCAAAAAAAAGTGCATTCAAATCGGCCAAAATTTGGCCTAGATATCGAAAAAATTAATTTTGTGATTTTCGTGACGTCATCAAAATCAAAATAATTAATTTTGCTCCATAACTGCTAATTTTTATCCAACTTTGACGAACAAAGTATGTAATCCTACTAACTTTGGGTCGTAGTTTTCAAAAATTTTATAATATTAAATATATCTATAATAGATTTTAAGATAGTGTGGGTCTGTACTTAATATTTCATATATGGGTTAAAGTTAGCGAACTGAAGATGTCATAAATGAAAAGTATAGCCCAAAGTTAGTGGGTTTCAAAAAAAAGTTCATTCAAATCGGTCAAAATTTCGCGTAGATATCGAAAAATTTAATTTTGTGATTTTTATGACGTCATCAAAATCAAAATAATTAATTTTGCTCCATAACTGCTAATTTTTATCCAACTTTGACGAACAAAGTATGTAATCCTACTAACTTTGAGTCGTAGTTTTCAAAAATTTTATAATATTAAATATATCTATAATAGATTTTACGATAGTGTGGGTCTGTACTTAATATTTCATATATGGGTTAAAGTTAGCGAACTGAAGATGTCATAAATGAAAAGTATAGCCCAAAATTAGTGGGTTTCAAAAAAACGTGCATTCAAATCGGTCAAAATTTGGCCTAGATATCGAAAAAATTAATTTTGTGATTTTCGTGACGTCATCAAAATCAAAATAATTAATTTTGCTCCATAACTGCTAATTTTTATCCAACTTTGACGAACAAAGTATGTAATCCTACTAACTTTGGGTCGTAGTTTTCAAAAATTTTATAATATTAAATATATCTATAATAGATTTTAAGATAGTGTGGGTCTGTACTTAATATTTCATATATGGGTTAAAGTTAGCGAACTGAAGATGTCATAAATGAAAAGTATAGCCCACAATTAGTGGGTTTCAAAAAAAAGTTCATTCAAATCGGTCAAAATTTCGCGTAGATATCGAAAAATTTAATTTTGTGATTTTTATGACGTCATCAAAATCAAAATAATTAATTTTGCTCCATAACTGCTAATTTTTATCCAACTTTGACGAACAAAGTATGTAATCCTACTAACTTTGAGTCGTAGTTTTCAAAAATTTTATAATATTAAATATATCTATAATAGATTTTAAGATAGTGTGGGTCTGTACTTAATATTTCATATATGGGTTAAAGTTAGCGAACTGAAGATGTCATAAATGAAAAGTATAGCCCACAATTAGTGGGTTTCAAAAAAAAGTTCATTCAAATCGGTCAAAATTTCGCGTAGATATCGAAAAAATTTAATTTTGTGATTTTTATGACGTCATCAAAATCAAAATAATTAATTTTGCTCCATAACTGCTAATTTTTATCCAACTTTGACGAACAAAGTATGTAATCCTACTAACTTTGAGTCGTAGTTTTCAAAAATTTTATAATATTAAATATATCTATAATAGATTTTAAGATAGTGTGGGTCTGTACTTAATATTTCATATATGGGTTAAAGTTAGCGAACTGAAGATGTCATAAATGAAAAGTATAGCCCACAATTAGTGGGTTTCAAAAAAAAGTTCATTCAAATCGGTCAAAATTTCGCGTAGATATCGAAAAATTTAATTTTGTGATTTTTATGACGTCATCAAAATCAAAATAATTAATTTTGCTCCATAACTGCTAATTTTTATCCAACTTTGACGAACAAAGTATGTAATCCTACTAACTTTGAGTCGTAGTTTTCAAAAATTTTATAATATTAAATATATCTATAATAGATTTTAAGATAGTGTGGGTCTGTACTTAATATTTCATATATGGGTTAAAGTTAGCGAACTGAAGATGTCATAAATGAAAAGTATAGCCCACAATTAGTGGGTTTCAAAAAAAAGTTCATTCAAATCGGTCAAAATTTCGCGTAGATATCGAAAAATTTAATTTTGTGATTTTTATGACGTCATCAAAATCAAAATAATTAATTTTGCTCCATAACTGCTAATTTTTACCCAACTTTGACGAACAAAGTATGTAATCCTACTAACTTTGAGTCGTAGTTTTCAAAAATTTTATAATATTAAATATATCTATAATAGATTTTACGATAGTGTGGGTCTGTACTTAATATTTCATATTTGGGTTAAAGTTAGCGAACTCAAGATGTCATAAATGAAAAGTATGACAAATTGACGTATTTAAAATCGTGTAAAATATATACTACAATATTTTATGATCATTTGTAAATCGGACACTTTTTTAAATAAAATACAAACAAACATTGCCTTGAATATATATACAGCCAGCCAGCCAGTCAGCTAGGTAGCATTATTAACTGGAGTGCTAGAAAAATGTTAGCTGTAGCACCGTTATAAAATCTTTTTGTATATATTTATCAAGTTCTTAAGCAGCAAACACAACGCAATATGAAAAAAAAATTACGCTTAAAGGCAACAAAATATTACACAACATAAAATCAAGAATTATTTTTCTCTCATTTTAATATGGATACCAATTAAAAGTTACAATTTAATTTTTAAAACAAGTGAATACACATAAATATAAAATTTACATGTAAACAATTGAACAAATTATTATATTGATGTGACACATCTATAGGCGTGAGTAAACTTGATCGTGGCGATATTGGTCGTGGCGACACATCTCCATGCTATATGATGGAATATATTGTACGCAATCTGTCTTGTCACATTGATCTCGCATACCTATAGTATATACAGTGTTATTTACTACGTTTCACATGTGACGGGTAACCTACAATATTATTTACTGCTGAACTACTTTAACTTCATAGAAACTTTTAATAAAATTGATTGGCCTGAAATCATCATGAAAAATGCAACGCTACCTTCCGGATTCTGTATACATGTCTCTTCCCTGTCAAAAGGAGAAACCCCGTTAAAAAAATGATTTAATCTTGTATGAGTGATTAAAAATATTAAAATAATTTAACAACATTGTAATGGTTTTTAATAATCTTACAACTAATTTTTACTGTTATCATAAAATAATTATTAATTCTTTTAAAACTTCCTTTAATATTAATATTATTAAATAACTTGTTCATCCGTTGAGTGTTTTTATATACAAATTAAATACATCCATCTTTTGAAAATTCAATTATAGACAAGCACTCTTTGTTTGCTGAGTATATTGTATTAAAAATATATTTATTTATACTTTATTTATATTTCTCCCAATAAATTTGACTTTGCAGTTGAATCGATAATAAATAGTTGATTTTAATTATGTTGATTTCATTTTAATTGATCAATGAATTTTTGTTTGGTTTTTGCATCGATTCAACTGTGGAAACTTAACTTTTTTGACTGCTATAATTTTACAGTTTTTATAGTATGAAGTGTATTTCACATTCTGAATCGAATCACTGTCTCAGTGATATTCGGCAGGCATTTGTTCATTAGTTTCAAGTGTCCCAGCTATCCTTACCGATGGTTTTGCATTTGGTTTGCATAAAATGAATACTGGGATAGTTTCTTATAAAGTCAGCCATAGCTGCACATACCTTTCCCTCCCCTTCATATAACCCATCCTTGTTTTATTGACATATTCTGTACAATAATGTTGATAGGATTTCAAATTTATAACTTTATCTAACACAACTGACTTTAAAAAAGAATTTCACCTATATTTTGTGCCCTAAATGACAACTTACATTATATTATGAATGACATGACCTGAAAGGTCAATCAATCATCATAATTATATTATTAATAATGTTTGATTAGTACTGATGGTGTGTCATGTTTTATAACTAAATTGTTTTTAATTAATATCATCATTTTTATAAAGTTTCTTATTTAAGTACTCAGTTTTTTTAAGTTACAAGATGAAGTCATCTAAGCTAAGTACTTCAAAGAACAATTTATAAGTAATGATCTGTTTTAATAAATATTAATTAAATTTAATTCTAAAATAAATTAATTTGATTTGATTATTCAGTTTTAAATTGTCAATTATTATACTCATATTATACTCGGAATTACAACAATATCCCGGAGACCTTAAAGAGCATCCATCACCTTGAAAAAATCGAACAATTGCCATGTACTTAAAAAAAAAAAATAATTAGGTATTTACAAAGGATAATAAGGTACAATAATTACAATGAGTACAATCTGTTACAGATTATAATTAGGATTCAAATGTCAGGAAGTAAACGTTTCATTTCAAGGATTTATGATTAAATAATTCAAACAATATCAATCAATGATCTATAGAATCCATTCGCACATAACAATGTAAGTAAGTTGATTGGTGCCAGAATGGTGCCAATACTACCATAATAGAGTACGAGTTAAAGGTACTTGAGTATGCAAAAATTAAGCACATCATTCTGTCAATGGAATTATGTTCAGAATTCTTTTTTTTTTTGGATTTCGCCTATATTTTTTCACTCTGAGAGAGAAAAAACTTGAGCGAGAAACCGGCCAAAATTTGCATTTGTATTTGATGTTTTTTTATGTTAAAAATTACTTTTACATAAAACATTCCAAAAAGAACGAAGCTCCAAATCCATTTATAATCCATTGACAGAATGCGGTGCTCTATTTTTACACACTCAAGTACCTCTATGCACCTACTCTATTATTATAGATTTCCTTTCTATACAAGTTGAAATAATCATTGAAGCAAGGCAAGAAGTCAAATAACAAACCAGTAATTCTTTTAGAAAGACAGATACACGATGTCGTCATTGAGTATGATCTGAGCTGTGTGTACTGAGTGAGCTATGCAGAGCTGACCTGACATAACTTACCTACCTATCTACCATTTAAAACAACTATTTGTAGCAAAAGCAACAAAAATCACAATGACATTTCAAGGTTGTTCATTTAAACCGTCGCACTATTAACGTTTTAGATATTGAATTAAAAGTACACTGTATTTTAGTGAGCTGGTATTATTTAAATATTTATTTGATTTTAAATAAATATTTGATTACTTATTTTTATGTTTAAAATTTGAAGAGTATATTAATTTAACGCCACCAATTATTGACTGCGCATACAAAATTTTAGCTGGTTAGTTCATTTCCATTTGTTCGTCCGTCATATTTGAAGCGAAATGATAACAAATTGAAGTTTTAGCGACGTATTTTTGAAATAAATTTATATTCGAGAATGATGGGGGAGGTGGGGTGGTGTTACATGATCTAATATTTATACCATAGAAGTAATGTTCAAAACAAAATGTATTTTCTTGTTTAAACAAGTTTTGTTTGAAATATTTTCTCCTAAAATATTTAGATTCGCCAACAATTTAACCTTAAATTTAAGGTAATAAACACATATATAATAGTCCGAGAGGTAGCGTTGCAAATAACACAATCATTTCAAGTCGATTAATTCTCATGTTGGAATTGAATATTTATTAGCAGTCTATGATGAATGTCAGCAGGCTTTTTGTTATGATTTATATTATTTTTTAAATAAGTAACCATGGAAATAAAAAATTAATGACTTAAAATAATTGACAAAAAAAAAATTGAAACTTTATAATGACCTAGACAACAGATTTTTAGGTCAATTGAACTTGAATTAACCGGGATGCAAATACATGTAATTAAAAGAATTGCAAATCATTTAAAAAAATTCAATGACTTGAAAGCTACCAGCTCCCTTTTACCAAGTTTTTTTGTATCGAATCATCCAATTGATGGACTGACGCATTGTTTGTGCATTGTGTTGTACAAATATGGATGTTGGATTCTGTGTGGATTTCTATGTTCTGGTTTTTACAATATAATTATCATTTTAAATGTCCATTAATTGACGAACAACAAGTTCTCATATCCGGACTTCATCGATTCAATCGCGCGACATTCATCTCTGGTTTAAACAATTTTTATTTTTAGATTTATTGATGTTTTGTTAAAATCAAATTTTTTGTAAATTCATTCATTGACCAGAATCCTGAGGAGACTTCTAATAGAAGGTACAGAGGACCAAAAGGTCTAGGTGCAAGTGACACAACTAATCACATATTCTATGTGAACATATTCAGTTTGAAGAAAATTATTGGAACCATTTTCGAAAGAAACGTAAAAAAAATGGCAATCTAAAGAATAAAGTGGGTAGCGACCCGGTAGTCCGATTTTAACCAAAAGATTGGTGAATTTTGAATAAAATATTTGACACAAAGTCTGTCACAAATCATACACAATATTATCAATTTGTGATCAATTACTTCGATATCTTATTGATCACAACTAAATTATTTAAACTTTTAATTTTAGTAATCTGTTTCAATTTTCTTAGTGTATTTTTTTGAAGTCGATTCTATTTTTTGTAACTAAAAACGTCTTATAATTAAAATTTAGATTGTTAATAAAGATATTTTATGTATTTCTAATCTGATTTAAAAAATGTATCTCCATTACATAGATCTGTATCTCTGTAATAAAATGATACCACAACATATTGTACAGACACACGGACTTAATAATATACAGTGTGTCTCAGTTCAAATATAGTATTTTGATTTTGAAGTTGATAGTACAATTTAAATGAATTATGTACTACAGTTATGTATTCCTCCAAAAGCAGTATCAAATGGTATTAAGCATAATAATATGTATAATTGAATTTGAGCTTTAATTTAAAGCTTTAAAATCAGGAAACACAGGCATTAATTTATTTTATATTTACTTAAAATGTGCAGTACATTCATAATTACATCCGTACATCCGTAATCAGTTCCCCATTTGCATTCGTATACCATCTAAGTGGCTCTTTGCGTAGACAAATAATTTAATTCCAAAATACATGCGTGTTGCATACACACTTGTGAACCTAGAACACACTGTAGTATATATTAAGTGTATATATGATATTTTGTATATATATATATATTATATATATATGTAATACGATAATACTTATGATTGCAATAATTTTATTTAACGGATATGCACTAATAAATTGCAAGGCCATCTATATTTCACAAAACACACACAATACAATATTTTTTTATCATATCAACAGCAGAAAATTTTCTATGTCTATTATGTCTATCAAAAAATGTACAGGGTGTTACCAATTAATTATATACTGCAATTGTATACTAAAATGAAAGTTTATGAAAGGGCCTAAAAGTTTGCTAGTAAGCTTTATATAATAATGCTTTCCAGTTATTTGCGCCTGCAGAAACAAGCATACTGTTGAAAGAGGTGCAAAAATCGATTAAATTCCTTAAAATTTCCCCAAAAACTACGGCAACTTCACCCTGGAACTTCTTAGTCAAAATGAATGTATTCTCTATCGGCTGCCTTTATGGTATTTGCTCGTATATAAAACGCAAATCTCTGTATCATTTTGCAGGTCAAAGACTCGTCACTTCTATAACTGTCTTCAATTAATATTCTTTGAGGTTCTAATTTTAATTCCATTTCCATTCCACAGGACTAGGATAACAGATGAAAGTGCTTTCGATTCGTAAGACAGACAATCTTTTGAATTCCACGTTCACTGACGAACGTAGAGACTACGAAACCAAAATGTAGTGAGGTTATGTGAAAAAAGTGTAAAATAAAATTTGTAGATCTTTTTATTACCAACAACTTTGCCATTTAACTTTTATTTCCATAGTACTCTAAGTTTTGCTGGGAAATCGAAATAAACCATGTTTTATCCTTAAAAATTCACCCCCTCCTACTTACATTTCCTTTCATTTTTTTCATATTATCTTCCGTTTTCAATTGATGGTTTCATTCTACTATAATTTTTTCAAAAATTATCTACCCATGGTATATAAAATTAATAATTGATATAAACATGTCTCAAGTGTACAATAAAATATGATAATTATTTACGCCATCAAAATGTTGTATATAGTTTTAGTTAAACAATATTGTAAATATTTAAAATAATTATAATTACTAATATTGTTTAATATTATTTATTATAAATAAAGATTTTATAAAAAGATTTCAATAAAAGATTACACAAACAGAGTAACTAAAATTAAGTAAAGTATCATTATTATTATTACTCTTATTTCAATAATAGTATTACCTTTCCACTTTCTAGACATACAATAAAATCAACGCAACTGTGCGTTTAAGAGACATATTGTGTATTTAGTAGCGCGATTTATTTAAGTATAAAATATTATTAAATTTTTAAGTATCAAGTATTCTGTCAAAATCAAGCACAATTTATAGCATGAGACAACAATTTTTTTGTTATTAAAATAAGTTTAATTCATCGACATAAATCGGTTATTTATTTTTGAAGTTATACTTCTTTTGGTGCGTTATGAAAAAATGGTAAAATTTGAAGATGCGTGTGCATCACCGTCACACAAAATTCACAGATTGAAGCTGTTGTTATGATTTATGTTACACTTAATATATTATTTATCAAATTTAAATTTTATTGACTGTATTAACTGATCCTTCTACAGTCCTTTTAATTATATTATTGTAATTAATTATTGGTATACAATTAATTGTTTTTTAATGATTTTTTCAAAGATGTCTAATTTCTTACGTGTATTAACCAGTTTTCTTCATTTCTAGTTATGCCCTGCTATTCCCTATAAGTTTTGCATTAAAAATTCTTCACTTGATGACATCGTGAGGTCTTGACAGATGCTTCATTTTGATGTGAAGTTAATTAAAGTTCTAAAGATCATTAAAAATTTTCAAAACGATCAATTCTCTATGATATTTTGAAAGTTTTCATGACATCTTCGTCGATACATCAATAATTGAATTAAAAACTTGAATCAAATAAAAAAAAAAAATCAAGTTCAGAATATTTAATTAAGTTTTAAATTAATTTAAATTAAAAAAATATCTTCATTTTACTATAAAATTAATTAGTATGCTTTACATCTTCAAAACATATATATGATTTGCTTACAATATTCATTCATTAAAACTTACACACAGGTACACACACTCAGTGGCGGATCCACAGGCTCATGATCCGCGCCATTCATCTTGCGAATGGATTTATTTAAGATCCCCGTGAATGTATTAATTCGATATAAAATGATAAATAATAATTGAGAACCAGACTCTAAAATTGATTTTATTATTACGGCGTTTTATTTAAGATACGGGCATTCAAAATTCCTAATTAAATAAACTTATGGAGGGATATACATAGTTGTGACATCAATTGTTCTATTTGATAATTCAAACATGTCAAATATCAAAATAATTAACTCTATTAGTTGTTATTTTTACTTACAGCCATTTGCCTTGCGTCAACAGAAGACCTCGTCAAATATAAGCATATTAAATTGTATGTCTTGTGTCGCACCGCCACTGTACGCATATTTAATTGATTAATTAATTTATTATTTTATTTTTTTAATGAATTAACAACATACTTTTTTACATGTTAAAACAACAGTACTTACTTAAATTATGATGTACTTAAACCACATACATGTATTGTATAGTTTTTCACATGATAAAAAAAATAAAACAGTTATTTTATATGTTAATTTTTTTTAAAACAATAATTGTAAAATTTTTGTTATCAAAGAGATAAAAATCCGATTTCTTGTGAATTTTTTTCAAATTTTTCCGAAATTGACTTTGTTTGTTATTTTTTTTATCTTATTATCAGAATTAAACTAAAATAACTGAACTGGTTTTAAAAACTATGTTAAAATTATGTGTAGTACAATTAATTAATTAATTTGTTTAACTTTATAATATTTTAAAGCTTGACATTAATAATATTTAAATATAAATCTACACTTTGCAAGCAATATAAGAGAAAGCTTTATGAGATAAATATAGAATTTCAGGAGGAAGATAATTGTAGGGTTTATTTCTGATGATATTGATACTATGTTTAAAATAATTGGCGAGAGTAAACATGATTGTTGGCGTGGCAATATAGACCGTGGACGAAAAGACTCTAAAAAATTAATGAAGGTGATATTTGCCTGAACTGCTGCGGTATCAATGTTAACAATTTCTTAACACAGTCTAAAGAAATCTCCAAAAATAAGAGACTCATTATTCGATAACCGTTGAAACTGTTTATAAAACTGAAGTGGATGCAATAAGTTTATTGCTTCTGATTAAATACGTAAGACCTGACGGCTCTGGTATCTTGGACTATAACAAGTTATAACTTGATTCAAAATGTTAGTTACTTAATTAACTAACATTAAACACAATCAAGTAATTCACGTGTATTATATTTATTTATTATTTTGTTAAGTAAACACAATTCATTTGTATGTATGTATGTATGTACAATTAACAAACACCTTTTAGTACGAGATACCGCTGCAGTATTAGTGGCGCTAATCGGTGGTTTTTGCTTAAAACCAAATTTTTATGTTTATTTATAATTAGGAGAATATATATTTATCAGGTTGTCTATCAAAATTTGGCTGTCAGTATTTTTAATAAGGATGGCTGGTTGTTAAAAATAATAAATATTTAAGGTAGAATGAAAGACAGTTATCGCTTAACATCTTTTGTCAGACACCAGGATGGCGATTTCCGGATATTTTTTGGAGTATTTATTGTAAGTTGGTGGTTGAGAACACTAACATTCGGTGCACGCGCAATGGCTTAAAGGCGTCGCAAAGCCGGCAGTTGCTATTCTCGTCTGACAAATGATGTTACACGCTAACTCTCTTTCACTCTATCTTAAATATTTATTATTTTTAATAGCCAGCAACCCTTATTAAAAATAATTTAATTAAAAATACTGGCAGCCAAATTTTGATAGACAACCTGTAACAAACAAAGTATACATTCTTTTAATTATAAATAAACATAAAAATTTGGTTTTATGTAAAAATCCACCGATGAGCGGCACTTATCCTGCAGCGGGATCTTAGACTATTTGATTTAATTATATTCATATATGCTGGTGTGATATTTGAATTGTGTGAGTATGCAAATTAATTATTCAACAATACTGTTGTTGTGTAATGTCTCTTACAAGTTACCTGTAGTTTACCTTCTATTTCTTTATTATATTTGTGTTATCTTTTACTGTATATTTTACAGTTAGATGCATTTATTTTATTGCATTCATCATAGACCAGGGTGGAAGCGTTTAAAACTGGTAAAAAGTGAATAGCAATTAATAGTTGGATGATTACTGTATTATATTCTCTTCCATGGCTAACATTATATCCCCATTTCTCTCTTAACCAATCAATTATTTATTACCAATAATCATTATAAAATACTTAAAAAAAATGTTATACATTTTGAATGAATCTAAAATTAATTATTTTGTCATTAAAATGTTGTAAGTGTAATGAATTGTGTAAAAACAGGATATCAAATTATATTGTGTGTTATATTCAAGGACACTTTTTACTAATTAATTAAAAAAAAAAAAATTATAATTATTTGTATTATAAAATACTTATAATAGATATTCGTGTGAAAAACCTTTCAATACGTTTTAAATTAGGAAACTATTGATTAATTTTTGAAGGTTTTAATAAATAACTCTTTTCATTTAAATATTATATGCATACAGGATGTTTCAGGATGAATAGTTGAACTTTTAGAAGTAAAATGAATTGATATTTTGAAGAAAAAAAATAGATTTGTGTACGTTATGTACTTGCGTTAGAAGTTATACTTCTTTGGTTAAAGCTCAGTTTAAATATGAAAAATTCAATAAATAAATATATATTTATGTCTTACATTAATTGTAACATAAATTATAACAACAGCTTTAACCTGTGAATTTTGTGTGACGATGCTGATGTTACCTACAGTAGAAATATTTTAAGGAAAAAATTTTTTGAATTGTTTCAATAGTATTGAAAAAATCTTGTTTGAACCAAAGTATCAATTAGGAATTTCATTAACAAATTTATATATATATTTTTAATTTTAATAGCAATCACCTGCAGCAATTCCTTTAAATAAATTAACCATTATATATTTTTCTATTACACAAAACAATAGGTAATTTTTAGATCAAACACCTTATAAAATTAAGGAGGTTCACTCATCAAATTCGGAGCTGTCAAATAAACAATTTTTTAATACTTTTATTAATTGTTTAATTAGTGTGCATTTAATTCAATATCCAAATATTAAAAATTATTGTAAAAAAACTTGGTGTGTATTTTTTTGAAATTATACTTCTTTAGGCACGTTACGAACAAATAATGAGAGTGAAATTTTAAGATGCGCGCGAGATACTCAAGTATATGTTGAGTATCTAAACAATTAATTCTGTTATCTTCATTTGTTAACTTTAAATATTTGACAAAAGCTGTAACTCTGACTAAAGTGTAAGTAGTTTACGATTAAACTACCTTAAAATCAAATCCAAATAAATATTCATTAGAATGTACTTAAAAATGATCTGACGCGAACACTGAATTGAAGCCATTTCAAGGTCACATTAAAGTTATAATTTATTGTAATAAAATATGATTTATGAGTTCACAAAGAGTTCTCTCAGTTCTTAAGTTGTTTATTTTTTTAAGTATATCAACAAATAATTAATATTATATTCTTATTAAAATGATAGAAATAAGTTCATTAATTTAATGTTTTTTGAATTCAAGTTATTTAATAAAAATAGGATACTTGAAAAAAAATAAAATGAAACGGATATAAAAGGAAATAGCGCAGTACTTTGAAGTTAAAAGCTACACATTTATTGGAAGAAAAAAAAAATATATCTATAGATGTATTAGGAATAGACTCAATATTATATTACGTCAGAATTCAGTTCATTTTGTTTAATTGAGGATTTGTAGATAATTTAACATAAGAATGTAAAGTTTAGAATACAAAATTTAGAATAAAAATATCTAGATTAGTGTTAGAAAATGCATTTTATCGTTGATAAGTTTAGTGCGTTTATTTTTTTGGCTAAAAATGTTTTTGTAATTTTAATTCTGTATAAAATTAAAAAAAATTTTAATTACTCTTCTTTGGATTTTTAAAGTAATTTAGGTGTAGTAAAACTAAAAATACCACTTATTTTACGATTGAGTGGCTAGTTATTGAATTAAAGCTTGGAAATTTATCCGAAATTTTGACATGGCTGGATCGGACTTCGCTCAATGTCTTAAAAATTAACCATTTTATATAATTTTTGGATTGTTTAGTCTGATTTTGACTCTAAATCATATAACGCCGTGTATTTTTTTTACGATATTTAAAGTCTAAATATCTTCGTTAATTGTTCGATAATCTGTGCTGAATTTAGAGTCATTCTATTTAGACTTAAGAAGAAATATATTTCAAATTCATCATTGTTTTTAACTGGCTTCCTTAACGTATTTAATTTCAAACATATACTTTTTTTTAACCTGGTTGTCTCTCTTGTGTATTTACTATCGTAGATGTTATCTATTCGTAATGAATCTATGGTAGAATTTAATAAAACTCTTAGTATACTACAATATATAGATATTTTTATACATCCGACAGACAAACAGACAGACAAAACAATTGAATGTTATAGAAAAATAACAAAAGAATGTCAAGATAACAGAAGAAAAAATAGATCTAAATTTGTAGATTGAATTTTTTGTACAATAAATTTTATAGAGCAACACGTTCTCAACCAATTAAAAACAAGTTTGTGTGTGTTGTGTGTCTGTTTGTTCGACAGGAAATTTATAAAAAAACAAACTTTATTACTCATTACTCAGTAATCGATTGAAGCATTTACAATACAGGTTAAGTAAAAAAAACAAATTATGTAATTATATTGATAAGTCTGGAGAGATTATGATATCCGTGGCGTCTCGATTAATTTTGGTAAAATAAGCTAAAATGAATTCTGTATTAGTAGCTGGCTAGAACTGACCTAAGGACGGACCTACATTCAATTTTATCATTAATTCGATATTCTGTGTGATACAACAAAAGAAACCGCAAAAAAAGAAATTACTTTAAACAGCTTCGTGTTTTTTTATTTTTTATATAATTGAGAAATCTTTATGTGAAATTAATTTATCTATATTTGATTTGCATATAAAATATAGGTTAAGTGTGAGCACATCTTATCAAACTTACGTTATTCTTGATTCTAAAGGCTGTATCACATTAGCATTTAATTAAAAGCATCGTACACATGTGCAACATTCATCCGTAACGTATCACCGTATTGTTGCGTGGTCAATACCAAGGTTTATAGGTGTTGTTATGTGTTCTATCTGTTTACCAAGCAAAGTACCGCCACTTTAAGTATTTGTTTATGTTGATAAATTTCAATAAGTTGTGTTCGTTCCATTCCACTCCATATTAAAATAAAAATAAAAATGAATAATGTTTACGTCCTGTTTTGGCAAATGTTGCGTTATTGAGTTCACACTATACGTTTCAAATTTAACGACAATTTTCGGGACTCTTTTGTTACATGGCCGGTATTATGCGTTCACGTCTACGCACAGGTTGTAGTTACGCGTCAAAGTTTCGTTACGATGTGACGTTACACGCGTGTACGCAGTTTAACTGGCATCAGAAGGATCAGTCAACACAGTCAATAAAGCTCAATTTAAATTTGAAAAAATAATTAAATATATATTTTCTTACATTACAAGTGTAACATAAATCATAACAACCTGTGAATTTTGTGTGACGGTGATGCACGTGCATCTTAAAATTTCACTCTCATCATTTTTTCATAACGCGTCTAAAGAATTATAACTTCAAAATTAAAATTTTATTAAATTTGAAGGCTTCTAGTGTAGTTTTACTTAACTCGAAACGATCTCATATCAGATCTCAAATATATTTTAAGATATCTGAATATTTCATTCTAAACGTTTAAAAGTTATTGAACTTATTATGAATGCATGCATAGATAATATTTATTAACTACTTCAGATCATAGTTGTGAGTGAATCAATCTAACTTATTTGATATCAAGATCAATAATCTATAAAGTTGCAAATTAGATCAGATCAAATCAAAGTTTAGATAACGTTATTAAATTATATATCTCTTCTAATTTAAATAATATTAAATGCAAATTTTATACATATTGATGATGAATTGCATTATTTTATTAAAACTATCAAAGTACAGGGTGGTACAATAAAAACGAGCTATCAATGTCATTGATGCTATTAATTATAATATCATATTGTTTAGTATTTAAATAATTTACTCTGTTAGTAATAAATAAGATTTATTAATTAAATTCTATTTAAATTCATTAGGTCTTGTGGTGTCTTTTATAAATACACATCTAAAACTTGTTTAGCAATTTATTGTTTTCCAATCCGAAAAGTCTGTAAATTGGGCTTTTTCAGAAGCCATTAAATTTATAAGCTTGAAATTGACGGACATACTATTGAAGTTATACTTCTTTAGACGCGTTATGAAAAAAATGATTGAAATTTTAAGATGCGCGCGCATCACACCGTCACACAAAATGTCACAGGTTGAAGATGGTTGTTATGATTTATGTTACACCTGTAATGTAATAAAATATTGATTTATTGAATTTAATCAAATTAAAACTGAACTTTATTGACTGTGTTGGCTGATCCTTCTCCAGTCCTTTTTATTATTTTATTGTAATTAATTATTTCCATGCAATTAAATATTCTTTTTTAATGATACCAAAGAAGTATAACTTCTGACGCGCGTACATAACGCGTTTAATGAAGTATAACTTCAAAAATCAATTTTTTAAAAACTGTATTTAAAGCTTTTAATAAATAATAAATATTAAACGTTAACATCCAAATATTTGTAGGATATTTAAATAATTAATTGTTTTAGTTGTTTTTTTATATTCATTTAATATTTTTTTTTGATGTTAACAGTTAGTTAATTTTAAAGTTTTAAAATCGTACGGTAATTTCTTAACTATAAAAAACAATAAATTAATTACTTTTTATTTCAATTGTTTTAATAAAAAATAATTAGTAAAATTTTTATTTTGTGTAGTTTTTTGAATAAATTTCAATAATTTTAAAATCTGTGTATACAATTTTAAAGTAATTAATTAATACACTGACTTTCTATAACTTAAATAGGTTACTACTGATTTATCAAACATATTTAATTAGTTTAGATATCCTTGATAGTCCAAGCGCTCGTGGGAGTCTTTTAGATATTATTATTTCGATATCCAATTTAATTTATTAAAAACTGAATTAAATTTTTATACTGTAAAATTAGTGTAAAAGTAAAACATAATTTGTGTCATGTCATGATGCAAATGATTATAAAGTTTTCTTTTTTATTTAATTTATAATGAATATAGTCTGGGAGGTAGTGTTGACACATTCATTCGATTAATTCATATTGGAATTGAATATTTATTAGCAGTCATACACTGCTATGAAAGTCAGCAAGCTTCAAGAGAGATACAAATTCCTGCTAAGTAACCATGCAATCTGCAATCTAAGGCAATCGAATGTCATATTCAGCTGAAAATTATTCCACCCGTAAATATTCTGCTGACTATTTTTTTATATTATTGAAACTTTGTTATTAATTTCAAGCGACCTGAAATATTTTTTATTATTCCTTGGGCAGGTGCACCCCCTGAACCACCCCTGAACCACCATTCGATTATCAACTTCAATTAAAATTGATGGGCCTGAAATCAATATGACAAATGCACCGCTACCTCCCGGACTAATAGAATGTAAATGTAATATTTACAATACAATTTGTTGGTTGATATTACATTCAAATTAAGACACATAGAATTCTCTCTACTAATAAAAGTACACCATTTCTTTCAAAATTTACTAAACATTTTGTTTGTAATCATAATTTATTATGTATGTAAGTTTTTAATTTACATAAATTGAAGGTTAGGTTTGTAATTGTTTGTAATTATTTGTAATACATAGAAATAATACTGTGAATTATTATATTTTAAGGAGGTCGGTCGCTTCAGTACTACCATAGACAAAAGATTCGTAATGATTACTATTCAAATTTTTTTACCATAAATAATTAAAAAACTTATTGAACTCTGGGGAGATTACGATATGATGTGTGGCGCCTCGATTAATTTTGGTTAAATAAGACGAAAATGAAGAATACCAATTTTCGAGTTTTCACCTATTTTTCGAGTTTCGATACTTTTTTGTTTATAGATATTATCGTGTTTATGTCACAATTTAAAACATGTCACAAGATTTAATTATTATTTTTTGGTTAAATGGCTTTAATTTAAACACAATTTAAGTACAAATAACTGATATTTAATTCGTCAGTGTAAATTTTCCGAAATTTCTACGAGTTTATTGCTCAATCAAAAAACCGTCGAAAAGTTCAAAATTTTTTGTTCGCTGTTTATGAGGTTTCTTTCATAATTCAGGTCTAAATAATTCAAAAATAACATTTATTTTACGATCGGTCGACTAATTTTCGAGATATTGCATGAAATACAACCGATAAATCGGCCTCGGGATCGCTATTTTAATAATATCTCAAAAACTACTAGTCCAATCGTTAAATAGATGTTATTTTTGAAAACAACGGCTCCAAATTACACTATAATATGTATTTTATCCAAATCGGGGACAAAAATTTTCTTCTTATTTTTTCGATTTTTTCAAAGGGATACAAGCGACCCCTTAAAAAATGTCGAAAATTCAAAAATTTATTTTTTAATCCGATATCAAAAGAACCCATGTTTATAAGTGTATTTTGACCCGTAGATTTCAAAAATAACATCTATTTAACGATCGGATGCTTAGTTTTTGAAATATCTGCATAAATCCGTTTTAGAAGCCGATTTAGCGGATGTATTTCATAGAATATCTCAAAAACTAGTCGACCAATTGTAAAATAAATGTTATTTTTGAAATTTGCAGAGCCGATTTATCCTAGAAAACCCATAAATAGCGAAACCAAATTTTTGAACTTTTCGACGGTTTTTTGGCGATTCATATACAATCACAAAAAACACACCCTAAGCTATTACGACAAAAATTACCATTCAAGGTCTAATTAAGATTCAAAATATAGTAAATTTTATTAAATTGTCATGAAGCATACGTACTTTAAGGCTGAAAAGCGACAAAACCTGTTAAAACTGGACAAAAAAACATCAAAATGAGTCTGAGGCATTTAAAAAAAATAATGCCGCGTCTACCGCGCAAACGTTAAATATACCGGCTGTCAGGTCTATAGGAAGCAAGATTTACTTGATTTTATTATAGTATGATTGATGTTCAGATATGTATACAGTGAGTTTTGTGACATATGAAAGGAGAATACACTTTCCTCGTCTAACAAATGATGTTACACGCTAACTCTCCTACACTCTAACTTAAATATTTATTATTTTTAACAGCCAGCAACCTTTATTAAAAATAATTTAATTAAAAAATACTGGCTGTCAAATTTTGATAGACAACCTGATAAATATATATTCTCCTAATTATAAATAAACATAAAAATTTGGTTTACAACAAAAAACCACCGCGTACTAATCCTGCAGCAGGATCTTAGACTATAAATATCTAGACCCCCGTAACTCATTAGCGTTTTAGATTTGTAATAAACATAAATAAACTTAAAAGAATTCATTAAATGTAAATATTTATGTATAATTTATAAAATTTCGTAAAGTGAATGGCCGCCTCGCTTGTGTTTTGGTCTAGCCTGGTCTAGTCTAGCGCCTGACTTCGCCTGTAGCTTGGCACTACAACTGTGTTTTTAGTTTTTAATAAAGTTTGGTGAAGATACTTTTAAAATTAACAGAATTCTTCACACAGTGTTCAAAGTGTTTTGTGTGTTTGTATCATTTTTATATAATTTTAGTGAATGAATGAATGATGAGTTAAGGTCGGTCAAGGTCATTCTACCGTATAAATTAATAATTACTGATGTGTATCACCACGACCCATCAACCAATCACTATACCTTTTTACCTGTATCATTTAATTGAACCGACATCAAATACAATTTAAATATGTAATAATAAATTTTTTTTAAATTGATTATTCGTACAGACGATTTTAGAACTTCCTGTATTTGAAGTCGGTTTAAAAAGAAACTACTTTGAATATAAAATCAAGCTTCATCGATTATTTATCTATAATATATCATATCATATCGGTCTGTCTATAAGACGTTAATTCTAAAATTAAGATATTCATTTATTTTTAAGGTTAGGCTACACCTAGAGCGTAAAAAATATTTAATAAATATTTGCCCGTACTCTTTAGACTAGTTTTGCTCTGCGCCTAGGACACGATTTTCATCTTTTGAAAATTAATTATAGACAAGCACTCTTTATTTGCTGGTTGATTAAAAAGTCAGCTATTATTATATTTGTTATAAAGTCAGCCATAGCTGCGCATACCTTCCCTCTTTCCTTCATGCCCCCATCCTTTTTTTGACTTAATTCTGTACAATTATGTTTTGTTTAAAAAGAAGAATTAATAAAGAATTGAATTGAATAGACAAGGCAAAAATATAGCCATTATACAGCTCTCTGTTAATGATTGTATGTTAAGGATATATCTTAAAGGATCTGAATGTTGTCGTATGAATTTTTGATTTAATATTTACGACTTTCCTGCCCCAATCGAATAATGTATATAGTTTGCACTTATTTGAAAATTTAACCTTGGTGTTACGAACAAAAGTAACGCGTAATTTACAACAGGAAATCGAATTACAAATAAATTTTGGTCATTATTATTATTATTATTATTATTATTATTATTATTATTATTATTATTATTATTATTATTGCAGGTCGTTAAAATTCTGAAATTTATTTTCTAAAATGTTTAAATATTATTATTAAACGTATATTTATTTATTTTTGTATTCGTATTTAGGTCATCGTAAGAATTTAACTGGACGTTTGCTATGTGCTTGCTCCAAGTCAATGTGTACACTACGGTATTGGAAAATTGAACCACGTTTTGGAATTATATAATTTATGTACTCAATTGAAATGAAAAATCAATAATTATTTATTGATTTTTTGCAATAAAATCCGTTAAAAATTTATTGAAAATAACAGCAAACAATTTTAATTGTTTAGACATATGATTGGTTATCATTTTGTAATCATTAGTATTCATAAAATACTATAAATATATAAAGTATATCCCTACTATTATAAATGTGAATATAAGTTTGTTGTGTTACGCTTTCACACGAAAACTACTGAACCGATCATGAAATTTTGTACACTTGAAGGTATTAGAAGTAGGATACTTTTTATAGAAAAAACAATTTTTTTATGAAATAAAAAAAATTGTAAAAAATCTTAAAATCTAGCTACTTAAACGCCACCTAGCATTCCAGTAAAGAAGTTCCAACCATAAGTAGATCGAAACTTACATTAACTATATATTAAAAATAATAATTTTGGGATTTCATGTAAAGTTTCATTGTTAGTTGATTCATTTTTTTTCACATAATACTGTACACATATTTATGAAAATCCATTAAACTATCATTTTCAAAATACATAAAATAATTTTCATATTTTCTTCCAAATATTTATTATTATTATCATCATCGATTACATCATCATCGCTGTATTGTTCGATGTTTGTTTAAATGTTTTTAAACTTAATTTTATTTTGATTTGAATGGAAAATTTACTTTACATTAAGTTTGTCAACAAAATTTTCTTAAATTTTTTAACAATTCAATTCAATTTTCAACAATCTCGTATTTTCAACCTAATTTTTTCCATTTTTCATATAATGTACAGTATGTTCCAGTTCAAGTGTAATCACACATTTATTTTGTTCCCAAAACGTACTACTCGAAAAGCTCTATTACATAGCATTATATTTAAAATAAATTATTGTAAAATTTCTTTTTTCATACCCTGAATACGAATTTTCATCAAAATTATAGTACAGGATGATTTTCTGCTTGATGATAAAGCTCTTCTCTATAATTTGACGTTAATAAGAAGGATTTATTAACATCATAAAAAATTTAGTCATTCAAAAAATTTTGTAATAGAATTTTCTAAAATCTATTTTGAATATCAAAATTGAAGAAACGTCCTTAAATTACCGTTTCAATAAAAAAAACAGGGAGATTAATTACTGATATATTATACTGCATACTTGAAGTAATTCTATAAGTAGCATTTATTAACATCATCATACAAATTTTTTCTTGTCAAAATATAACCTCTGTAATAGAAATTTCATTAGTAAAATCAATTTTGAAAATTAAAATTGGAGAAACGTCCTTAAATTACCGTTTCAATACAAAAACAAGATTACTAATTACTGATGCACATTAGAAGTAATTCTATGAAAGCTATAAAAAAGCTTATTTTCGATAATAAATTATCAAACTTTCATTCTTCAAGTTCAATAAATTTACAATTGTTCATAAGTTTGGATAATAAAGTTTTTTTATTATTTTATTATTTTTAAGTTTAACAAAAAGTATTTAAAACTTTAAAAAATTTATTATCATAATTAATTTTATACAAAAAATGTATATTTTTATTTACACAAAAAATCAACAAATTCTTTGGAATTTAACAAAGTGTTTCCACTGTTATTGTGTAAAATATTTTTAGCAAGAATCATATGAAAATTTTGCATCGAAAAATGTTTAGTCACAATCAAGAAGAAGATATCTCATCTGTAGAACATATGTTCTTTATGTTTTCAAAAATCATTGACTTCATACGTATAGATTTTAGTATTAGTTCGTTGACTTTAGGAGAAATGATTAATTGTCTAGAAGAATGTGTTAAATATTCAATTCAATTCTTTATTCACTCATTTTTTTAAACAATACATAATTTTGCAGAATATGGCAAAAAATAGGATGGGGCATATGAAGGGAAGGGGATAATTCAATAAATAAAAATATATTTTTTTACATTAAGTATAACAAAAATCATAACAACAGCTTCAACCTGTGACGTTTTGTGTGACGGTGATGAGCACGCATCTTAAAATTACACTCTTATCATTGTTTCATAACGCACCAAAAGACATTTAACTTCAATAAATTACTTGATTCTTGATTAAATTATCAAATTTATAAGTGTGAACGATTTTTTATCAAGTGCTAAACTACTTGCCACCTGACTAAACTACTTGCGAACAATGTTAACAAGGCTTTAAAGAATGTCCGATTACATAAGTCTTCCACTTTAGTTTAGTTTTTAAAAATAATTCTATACGTAATAAATCTATGACACAATTGTCGAGTTTTACATATATATTAGAATGTATAAATGCATGTAACTTGTAACCCTGGGTCTGGGTGTGATCAAAACTATAGTAGACATCCACATGCGAGGCGGAGGCAAGTAAGCGAACGAGCATTCACTTTTTGTAGCTGATTATTCAAAACATTATTATTAGTATTGTAGAATGTGAAGAGGGCGCGTTTGGAATGCAAATTTTATAGACGGAACACACAAACAATAAACATTAACGAACTCTCTGTACTGTTGACGATTAATTAAAACCGTTCAAACGTCTCTGCTACAATCAGATGATTGTCTCGGTCGCTTGTCTTTCATGTATTTTCATTTACAAGAAACAATTCTTCATTTTCATAAAAAAATTTCAATTTATGCGCCATTAAACTTTGATAGAGACCTCTATAGGCTCTGTAATAAAGATGATCTCTTAATACATTCTGTACTTTAGATTTTAATGCACAAATATCTATGTCGTCTAAATCCTAGAAAATTTAAACAATGCAATAATATTTTTTATAGGATTTTTAGTGAATTTTAAGGTACTTTAGTACAGGTGTCACTCCTTAATCTTATCCTTAATCTTAGTACACGCTGTATATGAAATATATTTTTCCAAGCTTTTTACAAAACAATAGATTTTGCATTCTGTGTGAGTGCCATAGTTTTGTTTACAATAGTTTTTTTTTGTAAAAAATATATATATTTCACATTTTTCTAGAACTGATGACGGATAAAATTCTATGAATACTACACTGCTAAACAACGTTGTGTTTGTGAGACAATGGATGAATGTTATCTCATCATAATACATATATATAAACACAAAACATACAATATTATTTATTCGCTTGCTATAGTAATAGACGTAGTTGTTGCTGACGTCTCGACTTGCCTCTCACTTCGTCTCGTCTCACCCAAATGTTTAGTGTTTATTATTATTATTGTATTTTCTATAAACTATTGTAGTAAAAGTCTAAACAAAAACATTTCTACAATCTCTGTAACCACGTTTTTGATAACATTTATTATAAACATAATATTCATTATTTGATTGTTTAAATCAGTGCTTCTAAACAATTCTGCGTACGTTTTATTGAAAAAACTTTTTAACTTTGTATTTAAAAAGAGTAAAATATATAAAATATTTCAGTGTTATAAACGATCCAAACAAAATTAATGCTAAATTTTGATTTTTTGCCCTAATTTCCTAGTTTGGTCACTAAATTAGCTACGAGTATCATCTCCTCGGAGAATCATTACAACTAGCTAATTCATACTGATGATGATTACTTTGTAGAGTCGATATACGTATTTCGATAAAATACAAAATATTTTTGATCTAAGAAAATTGGGGCAAAAAATCGAAATTTATTCGAAAAATTCTAGTGTTCTCTTTAATAATACTCAAAAATTAATGTTGATTATCATAGTCAAGGGTAGCTACATACAACCAAACCGGGGATGGCAATGTATTTACACAATATACAAATTTAGATAAAACTAATTAATAAAATTATAAATTAAAAATATCTAATTGTGAAATACAATCAAATCCTGATGTGTCAAGCAAAATTTAATTTCATTGAAAGCTGCAACGTCTGCTCGACGTACGTTAAAACTGACGTCCGTTTGTTTAAACGCACGTTGAAAATAAAATAAATAGTGTGGCAGGCTCGGATTTAACTTAATAGAAAGCTAAAACGCACGTCGATTTCAACATCCGTAGTATGTGGCAGAGTTTTAAACTTCAATTAAACCCAGTTATTTTTTTTATGTATAAAACTTGTTATGTGAAAAAATGAATACTTGCTTTTCCTTAAGTGTAAAATTACGATATTTTTCAAATGTATATTTTCTTCATTAAATAAATTAAAGCCATGGCTCAAATGAACTATATATTACACTAAATTTTTTTCGAATCTAACGTTGATATTTATTTCATTCAAACACTTGAATTTTTATTTTTTTTCTAAAAACATTAAGAATTCCTTTAATTAATGTAAATTCCTTTAATTACAATTTTTTTTATTTATAATTACTTGCAGCATATGCAAATATTCTTTGTACACATAGAAAATAATTCTACTTCTGATAAAAAAAGATTTCTAAGTGTTGTTATCAAACGTTATAAACATTAATAAACCTCTTTTAGTACGAGATGCCGCTGCAGTATTAGTACGCTCATAAGTATAATGCTTAAAACCAAATTTGGATGTTTATTTATAATTAGTAGAGTATATATTTACCAGGTTGTTTATCAAAATTTGGTCGTCAGTATTTTTAATAAAGGTTGCTGGCTATTAAAAATAATAAATATTTAAGAAAGATTGAAAGAGCGTTAGCGTGTCATATCATTTGTTAGACGTATAACTTCAAAATTAATTCAAAATGCTTAAAATTGATTGATTTTCTTACTGCATGATCATTTTTGAATCGTTTTCTCTGCACATAATAGCAACAGAACGCTTTAATTGAAATCTTTTAACGAAGTAAATTAATTTTAGTGAAACTTCATATTTATATTTGATTTAAAATCAGAGATTTTTCCAAATAAAAATATTATATAAAAACACCAATAATAAAAATGAATTTACGATGAACAATTAACCGGAAATTAAAAGATAAATGAATAATATAAATTGATTTTTTTTTTTTAAATCATAATGTACACAAAACAATGTGTATGTGCAGGATGAAACGCTTAGCAAAGCGAGATTATAGCGCATATACTGGCTGGCTAGTTGATGATATAATAGCTATAGCAAGCCTAGAACTCTTTTTTATATCATCATTGATATTCAACCAATGCATTAATTAATAAATACAATTTACTATACAAAATCTAATGGGATCCATACACTATCAATGTTTGCATCAATGTGTTGATGTTATCCATACACTATCAAATTAATCGTCCATACGTTGATGAAAACAAAAATAATAAAAAAAATTTATTTTTTAACGATTCCTGTAAACTTTTTTATTACAATTTTTTTTCCTTAATATCCATAAATAATTTAATTCAAATCATATATCATGCGTATTACCTACATTCTAAATTTCATCAAAATCCAATTGATAGTTCACAATAATATTCGGTGTTAAATAAAAATATCCATTGTCGATCTATTTTTCATGATATTTTTTCTATATAATTTGATTTACAACACGTGAAAAAAAAACCGTTTAAACAAGGTCACATTTTTTTACAGAATTAATAAATAAACAAAAATTTATTAAAAAATCAAAATCTATTAGTCAATATAACAAAAAAAAAATACTAAAAATAAAAAAAACAAAATGTTATTGAATATGATTTGAAGCGTAGAAATGTAACATCCGGCCGGAATTCATTCTATTTCCGTCTACATCTCACTGTCTTCTGTATATATCTATCTCATTTTCTAATTTATTCATAGGAATATATATTTATCTCTTTGGTTTTAGACCACAGTATGTTTGTAGTACAAACATTAGTTATTAATTCAATTGGTTGAGATGTTAATTGGTTGAGGTCGTCAAACTATCTGGACTTTATTCTCTATGTTTTGGTCTCTATTTTTGAATTTTGAGGGTGCTCAATCTCAAAGAACTCCGATAACTAATTAAATTTCGATGTTTTACCCCCTAGATCAAAACCGTCACACAAAATTTACAGGTGTTATGATTATGTTACACTTAATGTAAGATAATATTGATTCATTTATTGAATTTAATCAAATTTAAACTGAGCTTTATTGACTGTGTTGATTATCCTTCTACAGTCCTTTTTATTATTTTATTGTAATTAATTGTTTGCATACATTTAAAAATTGATTTTTAATGATGCCAAAGAAGTATAACTTCTGACGCACGTACATAACGTACACGCATCCAGTTGTTTTTACCTAACAGCCTTTGACTAAAATATAAGTTATTGATGTATGATAATCTATACAAAACTATCATCGACACGTACTGTGGTGTATATTTTATATTCCTTCCGCAATTTAAAAGCAAATTTCAATCTTAAATTTATACAAATAAATTTGTTTGCAATTCGTAGACAATCAAATAACAGTAGTTTAATCAATATATTTAAAGATTATCTATCGATTTAATTAAGAAAATGGGTCAAACTATTTAATGAAGAATTTTATTTAAATGAGAACTTTATTCAGAGAAAACTTTTTTTTCGTAATGTTTTTAAAATTGTTTTTATAAATAATTAAAAGAAAAACCAATTACTTAAGGAGGTTGGTCAGTAAATAAGTTATGATGTCTAAATAGAATGATTCTAAGTTCAACACAGATTATCGAAATATTAAAGAAGATATTTTCGATTTTAAACATCGTAAAAAATACATGGCGTTATAGTACGAGATCCCGCTGCAGGAATATTTTGCTTAAATCCAAATTTTTATGTTTATTTATAATTAAGAGAATATATATTAACCAAGTTGTCTATCAAAATTTGGCCTTATGAATTTTTTAACATGGGTTGCTGGCTGTTAAAAATAATAAATATTTAAGGTAGAGTGTAAAAGAGTTAACACGTAACATCATTTGTCAGACACGAGGATAGTGATTTCTGGATATTTGTTGGAGTATTTATTATAAGTCGTCTCTATTACTACCCGATGGTTGAGAATATTCACATTCGACGCATGCACAAAGGCTTAAAAGCGTCCCACAGCCGGCAAGAAGAAGACAGAGGGGGAGAGACGTTTTCATCTTTTAAGTTTTCTAAAAAAAGATTTACATAGAAACATACTTGAAAAAAATATCTATTTAGATAAGGGTTGCGTCTCAAATGAATTTACTACGTTTATATTTAATGAATTAATGAACGACTTATTTACTGGAAATACGAATAAATAAATGTAATTGCTGAATCAAATGGATTAATATCGAAAGAGCAAATCGGGAGTAATTTATTAAATTAAAAAAATATAGAAAAAAGCATTAATTAGCTGAGATTGAAGGAAAACAGTTTTTAGTAATTTTGATTTCAAAATAATTATCTTATCACTGGGGCAATTACTGATAGAACATTGAGGGTGCAATTTTTTGAGGTTTGGTTAAATAAATTTTATTAAACTTCCACGCTAATTTTATTGCGGTCACCTTTTGATATAAATTTCTTGTAAAATACATTGTAATTATTATTGTAATTAACAACATGTTGGACGCAGACTATAAAATAATTAAAACGTTATTAACAAAGATATTTGTAAACATAGTATTTGTGGTATTTTAAATTTAATAATATGAGAAATGGTGTAATTAAGAGGTTTATTTTTGGGTATCCATTAATGACTTCCCGCTTTAAACACTAAAAATAAATAATCACAAAACAAATTCCTCTGTTAGAATTTGAAACATAATCTATATAATAAATTGCATTTTTTTAAATAATTAAACCTGTATTTAAAGTTTGGTTTTACTGACGAACGAAAAATCCAAGAACAAATAATGTTTCTATTTTTTTAAACAAACAACTTTTGTTTGAAACAATTTTTCGTAAAATATTTTTGAGTTCTCCACACAATATTTAAGCTCAAATTGAGCTAATTATAGATAATAGCAAAACATATTACTATTATACATGCGTATAGACTGCATATTTATAGTATTTCATGAATGCCAATTAAAAATAGTCCAAAACAATGGTATAACAATTATATTTCCAGTATCTAAAAACAATTAACTCTGTTGGTTTTGATAGTTTTAATAAATGATTTATGGTTGCGTTTGAATATTCGTTGGTTTTTTCTATAATTGAAACTTGTGGTTTTTAAAATGTCCACAACAGAAGACTCAACTTTTAAGTATTAAAAAAATGAGATATTTTAATAAATAAATAAAATATGTCTCACTTGAGTCAAGGTCAGTTTATTTATAAATATATTTTTTTATTTTTTTAAATTATTCGCAAAAAACATGATGTAGACAGAGCAAATATGTGACGATTTCTTATTATGGAATGCATGTTTTGTATTTTTTTATATTAATTAGTTTCTTTAATTAATTAATTTAAATGTTCTTAGTCCGAGAGTCACGGGATTATTTTTCCATTAAATCAGAACCTATTTGATTGATAATTCATTTTTAATCATAGAAACCTGAAAAAATGAGTGCGTGTACGTTATGTACGTGCGTCAGAAGTTATACTTCTTTGGCATCATTAAAAAAACAATTTTTAATTGTATACAAATAATTAATTACAATAAAATAATAAAAAGGACTGGGAAATAATAGTCAACACAGTAAATAAAGCTCAGTTTAAATTTGATTAAATTCAAGAAATCAATATTTTCTTACAAAAAATTCAATTCAAAATAATTAATCTGATTATACTTATTCCTTACTCAGAACTAGATAAAATTTTGCCTTCCTTACTAAAGCTTTTTGCTTGCGTTTATACTTTTATACTTTTTCCTATATAAGTTAAACAAAGATTACCTTGATAGTTTTTCACGCAAGAGATCATTTCCTCTGTTTTAAAACAAGACATTTTAAAAAATACATTTTTGTCAGATGAATGTATGAATTTGATGCAGTGACTCTTGTACTAAGAATGAATAAATATAAATATTAAAATGAATTAATTAAATTAATAAAAATATATTATTTTTGTTACAGATTATGATCAATATGATTGATAATTATTATTCAATATGGCATTTTGATATTTTTAAACAACATCACCTTTTTAAGGTAAGTTTTCTTATTTTTAAATTTTTTAATGCGGTTATAATCATGGCCATCTTTATTTTATCTTTAAAAAATAGCGGAATTAGATTGATTTTAAAGTTTGATTATGTTAGGCCATCAAGAATTATGTGTCGCTCTCTTGCACAGGCATAAAACATTAGATCAAACCGTAGAATTAGAACAGAAGTTTATAAAAACTTTATAATCACCTATATAATATTAAATATAAATATTATTGAGAAATATTTCTGTTAAACATGCAAAAATATCATAAAAACGATTATTGTATCCCTCCCTCCCTCCGCTTATCCCCAAAACGTAGTAACCTTCCAGCAGATAGTTTAATTACTCTGGTAAATATTATTTTGTATTCCTGAAATAAATTTTGATGGAAAATAAAAATAATTCATCCGAAAAAAATAAAAAGAATCAATCAAGACACCGCCCCATTACTGAAATTTTACAATAAATGATTCTCGTTTCTATATACCTTTTAGAATATTCTAGAACGCCCCAAATCCCCAATTCGATCGATCCTAGCTGTTCAAAAGTTATGTTTTCCATAACATATAGAAAATTCCTTTTTTCTTAGTCTCAATTTTTCCGGTGCGAAAAATTTGCCATCCTGGGCACTAGCCTCGAATGGCCCTATCATAAATCCAACGCTGATCGTATTGATAACAATTTATGAGCAAATTTTTTTAACAAAATTTGTTTGTGATTGAATTTAAATTAATTTTATGTTTGATTAAGAAAGTTTTATAAATTATTCAAAATAAAAAAAAAAATTAGTAATTATGATGTAAAATAGAAATTTACTACTTTAAGTTAAATCTGTCTGTCTGTCTGAGTTAATTTGATTGCTTCTTCACTGATTATTTAATAGTTAACCGTTGCTAATAATGCCACAAAAACTTATAATAGACATCTACAAATATTATATAATAGACTGACTATTGGCATCGACTAGACTCATTATATTCAACTGTTAAAAAAACGAAAACTTGAAGAATAAAATGTCTATCCTATTTCGAAAGAAACTGGAGGTAATTTTAGATATTAATCATAACATCTATTTAACGTTTCGATGCGCAGTTTTTGACTTTAGTTAAAAAGTATGTTTTCCGATACAAAATTCACCATTTAAGATCTAATTAAGATTTTCAAAATACATTAAATCTTATTGCCAGGAGGCATAAGGTGAGAAATACGTATTTAGTGTATTTTAAGGATGAAAAAACTATTTGGAACTGGGCCGAAACTACAAAATCAGTCCTAAAATGCTTGCGCTCACCTCTCAGACTATATATGTCAGAATATAAAAGGGAATTTTAAGTGATTTCGTCACAAATTTAAAGCAAATTGGATGAGATTTCAATAGTTTTCTATTATTAATTTTGTTTTCAAAAATGATAATTAATTAGTAATAAAATAAATGTTGTAACATTATAGAGTTGAACTCTTTGTACAGTTAAACCTGTTATTAAATAATATTGATAATAATTTTATTACATCAAATTTATTATTCATATTAAAAACAGTGTTCTGTGTGTCTACTTCATAATGTTTTTGGCCCAATTTTCACTTACATTCCAATCAATTATTTATATAAAATTTATATTCTTTTTTACTCATACTATGTACAAGTTGATCTAAATGGTTTGATGTGTAACATGTGATCGGGTGAGATTCTTGTATGTTTTATCAATACCTGGATATTAATATTGTTTAATCTATATTTTAATCAGTTTATTATAATACATGGAAGTTTTCTGGAATGACTTACTTGACTAAGATCCTGTGATCCCGAGGGAAGAAGTTTCTTGAATAAGTAGGAATATATTTTAACTAGTTTCGTAGAGTACAAGGAAGTATTCTGGAATGACTTAATTGACTAAAATTCTGTGATCCCGAGGAGGAACGTCGAGTGTCAAGGTTTCCTGAATAACTTCCTGTTGGTGGGACAGCCACTCTAGGACAAACAAGATTTTCACACAAATTATCTATATAAGGTTTTTTTTCACGAAATTTGGTGAAAACTTATCTTTTTATATTTCATATTAGTAATTTTTTTGATTTAAAATATTAATTTTTTCACCTTATTTTGAATAAATATAGAAAAAGCACCCTAATTTTTAATCGAAACATTTTCAGGTTATGTGAAAAAAGTGAAAATACAAAAGTTGTAAATATTTTTATTATTTACAACTTTGCCATTTAACTTTTTTCCATAGCATTTTTAGTTTAGCCAGAAATCGAGATATTTCGTGTTTTACCCTAAAATTCAAACCCGACGTCAGATCGCTCGTAAATTATTTTTCCTTTCCTTTTTGTTATATTTTCTGGGTTTCATCCTACTATAATTTTAATTTTTTCACATTTTACACCATTTTTAAAGACCCTGATCTAATAGGTCAAATAAAAATTTGTAGTGCAGCATCTAGCAAAGTTTGTAACATATTGAAACGGATTCGTTTTAAAAAAATACAAATAATTAGTATAATAATCCTATATTTAGAAACTCAAAGTCAACACCCAATGTGTATTTAATCAAGTGAAATAATATTTTTAATGAAGGAATGGGCATTAAATAGCATCATAAAACATCAGAGGAGTTTAGTGGTGGTGGGAGTGTTAGGAAGGGAACGGGGTTCGTCAAATAAATGTGAATTACTCATCAGACAGAAAGGAGTGCACTATGTGGAGACGTAGACCAACTATAAATGATTAAGTATGGTATAAAGGGACCTAAAGACATGCAAAAATTTGTATTTGATAAGAGTGATCATGAAAAATATGCATAAAGTTTCTTTATTTTGTGGTTTTTTTTTATTGGTAGTCTCGTCAAATGTGCGACGCGTGACTTGAGAAACTGTGTCTCAAGCACTGTGCCATCCGTTTGTCGTGTCTCCTAGTTGCGCTGCGTAGCATTGTGTCGTCAATTTGTGCTCACCCATTCATTTGTGTATACTTCAAAAATCGAGTTGTGCCAGGCCCTAGAAATACTTTAATACTCCGATAATAAGTAGAAGCGAAAATATAGAACGTCTAAAATCGACTTAAATGTTTGAAATATGCTTGTGGTATGTGAATTAGATGACTGCTGTATGATTGTGGTTTTGTGTGTTGGCAATACTGAGGCTTCTGCTTGCCCAGTGCTCACTGGCGATCTTGACGGTGGGTGAAATAAATATTCTGTAATGACTCTGTTGCTTCAAACATTAAATTAATATATGTTCGAATTGAAGTGTTTGTGTGAGACTTCGAATTTAATACGATGCGCACACACTGAGCGAGAGGTAGAAAGAGGAATGGGAACTTTTAACACAGAATTATTGTGATTCGTACTCCTTGTACTAGTACTGGGATAGGTCGGTGGTGTGCACACACACACACACACACACACACACACACACACACACACACACACAGTTGGTACACGACTGCCTCACTGCCTCACTACACCTCACAATATTTATTATGTTGTACGTATTACTGTTCAAGGCCAAGGTCAAGGCTGTATAGCCTGCTTTGCTCTGGTTGTCGAGGGAGTTTTGTTATGACGTCCAATTTTATACAAGTGCATATATTTTATGGGGTTATGGAATTTTCCATTCCTCCGTGTTTTTTGTATTCTTGCTATTATACATCGACTGATTTGCTGAGACAATTTAGGTGATACGTCTGAGGCTCATCGAAGACTATCAGATTGAATGACTGATCAGAAAATCTGATGGTGTGCGCATACATATAATGCTGTCTGAAGTAACGTCACAATTGCTGATCAGAAAATCTTAACGATGTTGTCTGAAGTAGGCCATCTGTTAGTTAAAAAAGTAATTAATAAATTTAAAATATTTGAAAGTTCATTGGTTCGTTGTACATATCCGATGATATGCGCTTGCTTTAGATTTTTGTCTGATGTATGATCAGATTTTTTTATAATCATTTCTTATTGGACTGTCCGATGGAGAGCGCTGGCCCTAAGTTTTTGGTTACGTTGATTGGCAGGCGAATGAACGAGACAATTATTTTATTAAATGAAGAAATAAAACAAATTAATCATTAATAAAAAATGAATCCCGATTATACTTAGTTCTTTACTCCCTCAAATATCTCAGGTTAAAACACGAGAAATTTTGATTGTGATTACACTGGCATGACAGTTTGGGGAACAATGTCAGTACAAAATTGGGATTCAGAAATGTTTCATTATGGATATTTGGTTGAGGATGCGCAGTTTTACGGGAATTTCAAGTCACTATTGTTGGTATACCTTTAGAAAATGGCAGATGATGCCATGAACTGTCAATATTAGGCAGATTTTTTTGAATTATTATTTTACTATTTTTGTCTAATTGAAAGTTTATAAGTTTTATTATAAAAGGTCCTTAGAAATATGTCACCGTATAGTTTTTCCCATTTTTCTTTCTTCTATTTGTTTCGTGTAAACGACTACCTCTGAAATATCGTGTATCGTTAGGATATCATTTTATATGCTAATATCTTTAGAGGTTTGTAGGTTTGGCTTTTCTAGGGTTGCCAAGAATTTTCACTTTCCCTTTATCTGCTAAAAATAAACTAATAAGTTATGAGTATACATTTGTTATCTTAAAAGATATTTGGAATAGTTTGATCATTCGATCATTTATTAATTACAAATTTAGACTACTTCAAGTAATTCTGGAAGGTTATCTTTAAATTCGCTAGTCCAATTTTAATAATCCGTTTTCTTAAATGTCTAAATTTATTACTTATACAATGAAACCGGTGTTACCAAAATCGTGACTTCTTATTCACCGGTGGAAAGCAACTGTTATCTTTTTATTCCAATTAATAATTATTTCCTTTTTTATGGTTTCTATTCACTCAAAATTATATCTACAAGATAGCTCTCTTTTGACTCGATTACGATATCCGTGGCGTCACGATTTTTTTATAAATTTTGCCAAAATAAGACCAAAATGAAGAATACCAATTTTCGAGAGTTTTCGAGTTATCCATGGGTAGTTTAATCATAGGTTGAATGTAGGGGACAAAAACCAACCCTACTCATGCAAACCACCCCCCACAAATCCATGGGTTAATAATAGTCAAAAATGGCATACATGTATTTGTAATAGCTGTGTTAAATATACAAGTGTTGATTTATTTTAAACGAATTAAATTTCAGGTATTTATGCTTGAATTGTGAGGTGCCACGGATATCGTAATCTCCCCCATAAAATGGATTAAGAGAAAATTGGAATTAAAAGAGAAAATTTAATCGAATACCAATTTAGAAAATTCATACTCAAATTTGGATATTCACATAACAATAACGACCTCTGGTACAACCTAGTTGTATGCGTAAATTTATCTAAATTTTTCATCTTGGTACAAATCAAACCATTTTAATATTTAAGTGATTGAACTTCACCCAGTCATATATTTAAACTTCCCTACACCTCCACCTCCATTTAAATCTCTCTTCATAGATCTTGTAATATATTTGACGTCATTTACACATCTTATAAATTATAACAGATGAAAATAAAGAACTCCTTCAAATGCCACCTACAGACAAATTTATCTTTTACTGTTTTTATTTGGCGTTGCTTTTTGCGACGTTTGTGAATGAAATATAATATTTATTTCTTCTTTCATGTTGTTGTTACCATGACAATGTGACAAAAGAAAATGCAAAATTATTTTTGGTCTGGCTACACGATCAGATCGACAACATACTTTTGACGTCTATAAAGTTGGCAGAAAATCGATAGTGTTCCGATATTGAATTTTTATCCATTGCGCTAGAAAGGCAAATAGATTTTTCTAAGAATTTTTACTTGATTTTTGTTGGATAAGGTGATTGCAACGAGATCACAACGAGTGATTTTTGTGGTAACATTCCAGTCGACGAGATAGCATTCTGACCAAAGCCAGAATTTTTCTAATTCGAAGTGTTATACTTTTGTTAAGAAAAATGAGACTGCAAAATAGAAAACTTCACATAGATACAACATCAGTAGGCTTTCTCTATTTTGGATTGTGGCCACAAGTTTAAAGCTGTTGAGAAGTCCAGAAAAATCCTGTTTTTTTTACTTGTACGGATATTTATCAAAATTTGTCTGATCCCTTTTTTCAAGGATCATATTGGACACTCTAAATGGGAAAAATATCTATCTGAAAAGAAAATTTTATAATACTTTGAAAAAAGAAGAAATTATTTTCTCAAGCCAATAAGTTTTGCCATTTTCATGGACTTTTGGCGTAACAGACAGGCAGATACTTATGTCATTAAATAATATTTATTATCTATCATGACCACCAGGTACAAAGTCTAAAACAATCTTAGAATTTAAAAAAATATGTCAAATAAATGATTCGAATATTTATAAATCTGGTGCCGCTTATTTATTTTTTTTATTACCCACAATTTTTTGAAATCTCCAGCAGCCTCTATTTTTCAGATTGAAAATTTATAAATTGTTCTCAATTCAAAAATTATTTATTTTTGTTACAGAAAAATATATTTTATTTTTTGATACTTTTGATACTTATTTAATAGCTTCAATGCGAGCGAAGTCACGAGTAAAAGCTAGTTTAATTATAAAAACTACCATAAATTTTTCGATATTTATAAGTAGATTATTTTTTTAGTAATTTGTAAATTGTAATTGTAAATTGTAATTACATTACAATTGACATTAATTTAAACGGAATTGATACAATGATGATAATAAATTGTTTATATGAGTGACTCGATGAATGGTCAGTCAATCTGTTGCCCATTTGTCTGTCTGTCGATTTGTTTATGTACACTTATGTTCATTAAAAATGTACTGTAGTAAGAATTATAAGAATGGAAACTTTTATCTGACTTAGGTAGAACCAAAATTCGATCGCCGTCAAACGTACTATCCAACAAATGAAGATAATAACTAACAGTGTTAACTGTTTAAATATCAAGTTCATAGAATTATAACATGTGGCTTAAGAATAAATTTGGATACGATTTTCCATCTTTTGAAAATTAATTAGAGACAATCACTCTTTGTTTGCTGTGTTAATTACAATGTGCCACCTCCTGAACCGAATCACTGCCTCAGTGATATTCGGGAGGCATTTGATCATTAGTATCGGGTGCAGGCGGCTATCATTACCGATGGTTTTCCATTTCGTTTGCACAAAGTGAATACTGTGATAGATCCTTATAAAGTCATCCATAGCTGCACAAACATTCCCCTTTCCTTAAAAAAAAAATGCAATAAAGAATTGAACTTCTATGAACACTTATTCCAAAAATTTTACATTGCTGGTGAAAACTTGAAACCATTATATACTTTAATATGGTTCATTTTTTGTTTAATAAGACAGTACAATCCATTTATATATCCATATAAAATATACTTTAAAATAATGAACAATTTAGTTGTCAAAGGGACTCATAAACAATTTGAAATTATAAGTATTATGACTTCAGTTGAATATAATAATTAATCATTCTGGAATATTATTTGTTTTAATCAAACTTAATTGTATCAAACAATCAATCAAACATTATAACTCTGGTTTTGGAAATTCATCTGTGAATCGAGATTCTTAATCAAGTTTTCTCCAAATTTGTTCACAAAAACAAAGATTACTCAAATAAGGTGGGAGTTAAGAAAAAAAAAATTGGGTACGTGTACGTTATGTACGCGTGTCAGAAGTTATACTTCTTTGGCATCATTGAAAAATTAATTTTTAATTGTATGTAAATAATTACAATAAAATAATAAAAAGGACTGTAGAAGGATCAGTCAATACAGTCAATATAAGCTCAGTTTAAATTTGATTAAAATAAATAAATATATATTACATTAAGTATAACATCAACAGCTTAAAACTGTGAATTTTGTGTGACGGTGATGCACGCATAAGAAAAAATTTGAACGCTTATTTATTTCGATTGTATCGCATGATAAGTGTAAAAGCGCGTTTTTTATTTTGCACGAAATAGTCTCTCAAATTGTCTATTTTGAGTAGTAGAACTCTTTTGAATTTATAAAAAGGCAGTATTTTTAGAAGATTTTTGTACAAATAAGATTAAAAAAAATGTTGATATTTTATTAATCATTTATTTTAAATAAATAATTATTTTATCGCTATTGATTTCCAAAAATGGTAGCATTTTTATCTAAAGAATGTTTAAATATTTCATTTGCTAATAATTCAATTTATTTAAATAATCGAAAAATGTACAATTCATGTATGTAAAATGTTCTCCAATTTTTGGAAAATGGAGTGAAAAATTCATTAGACAAGTTAAGCACTTTCGAAAGAGATGTCAAACATTAAAGGTTGCGTTACCGAGAGTATACAGACTTAGAACTATTATTAGGTCTTCATTTAGTATCATTTCCATGAAAACCATACTTAAATTCAAAATATTTTTAAATAAATCCACTGTGACGTGTCATAGAAATTTCTTTTTGAAGTATTTACTGTGGAGCAAAATATGTTTCGTAGATTTTTTCTCACTTATTTGAATTTTCCGAAGGAAATGTTTCAAATTAAAGTTTTAGTGTTTTGTGAACAAACTAAATTTTGGAGAAAATCATTGAAACCATTTTCAACATACATGTAAAAAACATCACTAAAGTGAGGAGGGACATCCAGTAATCGTATTTTAACCATTTGTATCCAATAAAGTTTAAAATCTAATTCGCATACCACTGAGCAATACAGAAATTTAATTTATTTCGCAAGAATTTGAATTGTATAGCATTGAAACTATTTATACATACCATGACTGTACAACAAATTAAATATTTAATTTATAAATAATATTTCATTATTTTAATAACATTGGATTCAGTGAATCACCACCCAGAGGCAGGCAGTAGCTAGTTAACAAGCTTACGACTGAATGTGTTGTTTGAAACAGCAGTTATTAAATTAATTGTGAAATTAAAAAATAAAACAATAACCTTGAAAATATGAAAATTTAACAGAACAAAAAAAATTACTAAAACCGAATCATCTTACTAAAAACTTTTCCTTAAATTAATTACAAAATTCGTGAAAGTTTTAATATCTTAAAATATGTTTAATTAATCAAATTCGTCATGAATTTAATCTAGGTCGCGGGTAAGTTGATAAAGTTTTGCTTATATAAAATTACTATTTTTTTTTAGATTGTCTAAAAATTTATAGTTAATCGTAATATTTTTAAAATTTCATCTCCCGAAATTTCAAGATTGAATAATAAATAAATCAACCTGTATTTTTAAAGACAGGGTATGCGATAATTTTAAATCAACCTGTATATACAATGTTTTGGAAAATTTTCAAAAGTCAAAATAGTTTAAACATCTAATGCATTTTCCATAAGTTTTAATATTGTAAATATTTGCAAGTCTGTGACTGTACTGTACCCACAAAGCTTATTAAATATAATATTAATAAAATATTCTTTTTATACCTCAAAATACGTAAATAAATAAATTCATATAACTTACATTATTATTATTATTATTTTAATAATCATAATAATTATATATTTTTACATTTTTTTGTGTTCTTTAAAATTTTTGTTATAAATACATAAATTTAATTAAAATCACAAGGTTATTAATTTATTTTCACGGTTGTCTTAGCAGCCTTATAATTTTTATCATAAACAGAAATTGTTTTTTTCTTCTTTAAATTAATTTAATTATTAATCGTTTATATAGTTAATTATTTTGTAAGGTTGTAAGGGTACGGTACTTTTATATCGATTAGGTTTTAATTATTTTTAATATTTAATTCGCAAACTTTTAATAATGTCCATTAATTTTCGATAAATTCTTAATGTTTGGAAAACATCCAAACAATAATAATTTTCCCGACATTAAGAATGCAATTAAAAATTGTTTTTTTTAATTGTGCCAAAGAAGTCTTTTAGCTTTTTTTTTAGCTAGCAAATAATTTTAATCTGACAATATTTCTGTCTTTTGCGAATGGAATATTTTTTGCATTCAAAAAAATAGAATTTTTAAAAATTCGTTTATCGCAAAAAATATTTATTTTGAATGTCATGCTATTAAAATTTGGTAGAGATGTGTTTCTACGCTAGTTAATCTAATAACACATCATTCCAACCCAATCCAATCCAATGACATGGTTCCAACGTTCCATCGTTCCAATATAGTTCAGTCGATATGATGGTGATGATGATATTACACCTAAATGAACATTAAATCAGATCAACAAAACTAGTAACACTGCTTGTAATATTAGGTATTGTAAATATACTTTGTATTCTATTAACTGTTCATTACATCAAAATATCTATTCAAAATATAAATTATAACCATTTGTTGTTATATATTAATATATGGTCAATATTTTGCAAATTAAATCTGAAAAGATAATGATTTTGAAGGTTCATGGAATAGTTCAGGGTAGAAGCCATTAGAAAATGGAAAAAGTGGAAAAAAATTATAGTAGGATAAAAACACATTAGAAACGGAAAAGAATATGAAAGAAAAACTAATCTGCGTGTGGGATCTGAGGGTGGAAAGTAGAAAGTGAGTTTTTTAAGGGTGAAAAATGTTTTATCTTGATTTCTGGCAAAACTAGAAGTCCTATGGCAAATTGAGTTACATGAAGGTAATAAAAAGATCTATAACTTTTGTGTTTACACTTTTTACACATAATGTGAAAATTTTTCGGGCGCATAATCGAAATTTATTCATAATAAGGTGAAAAAATGTGTAAATAAAAAAGTTGTATATCTTTCTATTACCTACAACTTTGCTATTTTACTTCTTTTTTTCGTAAAACTTGTAGTTTTGTCGACAATCGAGATAAACCGTGTTTTACCCTTAAAACTGATCATTTCCACTTGTCGATCTCAGATCACCCGTAAATTATTATTGTCCTTTTATTTTTGTTATATTCTCGTTCATTTCCAATGGGTTTGATCCTTCTATAAATTATTTTGGAATCAAAACTTATTGATCCTGGCCTATAATAATTTTTTTTCTTCTAAATTTTACTTTAAATAGCCATACATTCAATTACTGTGTTAGATGTGTTAGAAAATCCTAATAAACAGAGTTTCTAATTCAATATATTGATAATTTTGACGATATGAGGAATGATGTAAGAGACACAAATATTAATACAAAGTATAAAAATAAATATACAATTTTATATTTGTAAATTGATATGTAACAAATTTTCAACATGAGTGAACTGAATGGAGGCCAAACCAAGCCCGTACCCTGTACCTACCTATTTCCATATAGTTTAGTTCTATATTTTGTTTGTCTATCAGTAAGTAATTCTATGATTTCATGACAAATATATTTATTAAACATAGGTACAAGATTTTATCGTACAAATTTATATTAATTATATATCAAATTTCATTTTAGTTAATAATTAGTTCTAATTTTACTGTTTTTACGATTTAAATAAATAAATTTTTAACATCAAAATATGTTCAAATCACAAAATGTCCACATTTTGAGAGCTACGGTTTTAACGGTCGATCGAAATTATCTCAGTTTTTTTGAAGTTATACCTCTTTAGGCGTGTTATGAAAACATGATGAAAGTGAAATTTTAAGAAGCGCACACATCACCGTCACACAAAATTCACAGGTTGAAGCTGTTGTTATTATTTATGTTACATTTAAAGTAAGAAAATTTATATTTATTTATTTGTCAAATTTAAACTGAGTTTTATGGCCTCTGTTGACTATCTTTCTACAGTCCTTTTATTATTTTATTGTAATTAATTATTTGCATTTGCGTCATCTGCTACAAAATTTCTATGATGTGGAGCCATACCCAAAGGCCGCCATGTGGATCAAGAGGCTGAGGAATCAGGTGACCTACACTACTGTGTTGCCCATATCAAACATTGAGTGTATATAAAAAAATTTAATGTGGTCCATACCAAATACCGGGTTAACCACAACAAATACCAAATGGCCCACAACAAATACCAGGGGTGCTCCAAATTGTCACAGCAACTCGTGACCGGGTCTGCTAGTTATTATATAAAAATGTATTCTGCTGTACTATATATATATATATATATATATATCCATAGCCTGTATTGATAAACGGAAATAAACATTATTAATGTGTGACGTAATAATGGCAACTTTAGTTCGGGAACCATCGAGGTGTGTTCAGTTCTGAATCTAAAAATATTTTTTAAATTAAATGTAACTTTTAAATTATAACATAAACATTGTTTTCTTATAAAACTTAAACATGATCTTTTCCCAGCTATTAAATAAAAAGTTTTTCAATTAATTATCTCATGTTTTTTTCATCGTCAATCGTCTTCAAAATTTTTCCATAATCCAATTTTTAATAAATTTTATTTCTCTTTTGATTCCAGTGAACAACGAACAACACCAACCAAAAAATCAATTGAAATCAGTGAATTGAACTAATTTTAAAAAATAAAGCGTGTAAGTTGCACAAGTTGCAAGTGTGTTGTGATTGATTTGTAAAATATAATTGTAAGTTAATGAACACACAGTTGGTGTGAATGGTAATAAGTAGCGGCATGGCAGCCGCAGTGACTGCTGCGCCCCCCATATCACATCAAACATCCGCGCCAATGAGTTTAATGTCGTGTGTTCGGGAATCATCACCACCGTTACAAGATCTTGATTCAAGTACCGAACAAGAAATTGATAAAAATGGTAAGTCCATTAATACTTTATTCACTTCTTTTTAAATATGAAAATGGTGGTAAATTATATATATATATATATTTTTTTTTTTTTGGAAACTTGTAAAATGCCCCAAGGTGTTAAACTAAAAACCCTTGAAACATTATAACTTTTGAAAAACAATTATTATCAAATTAAAAGCCTTTATTGAAATTTTATGGTAAAAAATATATAGAAAAAGAAAAATAATCTTCGAAAATAAATAATCAAATTTATTACGAAAAAGTATAAATATTTATCTATCGCCCAGAATTTATTCTTGTGCGCTCAGATTTTATTCTAGATCGAAAACAAACTGGGAACTTAATTTTCTTTTGAAAGTAAATTCCTTACAAAAGAGCTATTTGAAACAAATTGGATGGTTCTTAAAATCTTTCATACAAATTGAATCCTCCCCAAATTTGGAATGCCTTGTATACACATACAACTCACAATATAATTAGGGCTCATTGCAACACGTCCCGTCCCTTAATAAATTGTATGTTGCTAGGTTTCAAAATTTTTCATCAAAAATTTATCATGAAAGGTTTTTATTGCCTGTATTTATAAAATGTTCCCTTTTCAAAAAATAAACGCTATAAAATGACCGAATTTTTTCGTTGTTTAACGCAACCATTTTAATAAATAAAAATGCACACATAATATGTGTTAAGTGTATATCAAGACCAGCAATGTTTGGTTCGAAAGTAAAATTAATAATATCTTATCTCGCGTTGCGTAGAATCATCACATATTACCGTGAAGTGCCGTACTCATTTCGAAAAATTATAAGGAAAATAATGACTTATTTTCACCCTGAATCAAATTCGGTATTTTATATAAAAAATTAACACTACACAAAAGAAAGACCCTATAGGAGATTTGTACTATTAAAGAGAAATTTTTATCCCAATTTCCTAGATCAAAAATACGTTTGTGCAAACCGTCACCAAATTAGCAACATGTAACATTTTCAGAATCATTACAACTAGTTCATACTGATGATGACTACTTTGTAGAGTCGAAATACGTATTTCGATAAAATACAAAATATTTTGATCTAGGAAATTGAGACAAAAAATCGAAATTTATTCAAGAAATTTATATTTACAAAGGGGAGAGCACGACCTTGGGAGTTATTTCAGAATGAGATAATTTATTTTACTAAAAATTAAAAATAATTTTACCCAGTCAAATCCGATTATTTTCGAATTGACTGGGATTTTAATCCGAGAGTTACAAAACATAAAAGTTATAAATAGTAATAATGGGATTTAACCTCTGTTCCTCAGACTTCCATAACAGAAAGTATTGGTCGATGGCAAATCTGGAGTCTCCTCTTTGAACTATACCAACATAGCTCTGAAGTTGTAGTGAGGAAACTACAGAAAACCTCCTGAAATAAAGCCAGTTATTTCGATTTTGTCCATCGTTCATTCACAAACTGTCCACTTGGAATTTGACTCCATTATCTTCCAATTCAAGTAGTCAGACACTCAGACATGTTCCACGCCTTAAAATGCATGGAATTTGGGCTGGTTTAAACAAAACCAGTTTCAAAAAGCCACGTTTTCGACTCCGAAAGAGGATAATGATTAACTTCATTCTGTAAAACGTATTTGACATGACGCAGGTGACATCTCGGGCAGATTTTGAATTTAATATTTGTCTTTGGAATGTAGCAGAAAAACAATGATTTCTTCAAATCATACAGAATCCTAAAATGCACACTTTCTTGTCTTGAAAAAAAGATCTTTAAGTATTTAAATTTGCTAAACCAATTTTAATATTTAAATAAGGCGTGTTTTGTTTTTTTGTTAGTGAATTTATTCATAGAAATGGTTGTTTGCTAGAAAGTTAGAAAACATCTTTTTGACTGCTGATATAATAAAATAAAGCAATTGTAAAGTTACTTGAGGATATAATTTTGTAAAAGCATTCTATACCTTTTCTTCAATAACTTAGAAGACCTTAGAGAATTTGTGTCCCCTGTCAAAATATGAAAATATCTTGAAGAAAATACGTTTTCCGACTGTGTTTAGGTTTTATCTTTTGATGGTTGATTTAATGATTTAATGCTATTTAACTTTTATTTCATTGTAGTTTTACCAGAAATCGAGATAAACCGTGTTTTACCCTTAAAAACTCATCCCTTTTCACTTGCCGACCACAAATCACCCGTAATTTTTTTTTTCATTTCACTTTTCTTATATTTTCTTTGATTTTCAATAGGTTTCATCCTACTATAATTTTGTTTTTTATTCACTTTTTACCAATTTTATAAAGGTTTCTATCCCTGGTCTATAAATACAGTTTGTATAAATAAACGACAAAACGGTTTTTAAATGTTTGTTTATAAAATTGATAATGTGGGTGGGTTTGGTCTTTATTTAGTAAAATAATTGTATAAATAAAGATTGTAAAATTTATTGAAAGTTGATTACCTTTCACTTGATACCACTGAACTAAACACTCACATTATATTACAATGTAACTACTAAACTAATTCTATGTGTGTAATATTAATACGTCTGTTTTATCTTACACATTAGTACAAAGCAAGTAATTTAAGATTTGTGCTGACAAACACAGTCAATATACTTCAATTCACTTCTCAAAAAAAAACTTGCATACGTCACTAATTACAATTGTACTAAATATAAAAATATTTTTTTTAATGTTATATAACAGATATTAATAATTCGTCAACAAAAATATTGTTATGATACATTTTATATTTTTTTTATACTTGACATACATAATATGTCAGAGTATATTAATTTAAGTCTAAAGTTTGTAACGCTAGCAAATATTTACCGCACAAACAAAATTCTCGAAATGATCCAGAAAGATTTGCTGGAAATATTTTGAAAATATTATTCCATTAAGAAAGTGAGGGAAAATGATTTCTTAATACTTTTTGAGAAATTTTAATAATCTAAGCCTTACTTTTTGAGTATATATAATCGCATTTCCTGATATATTTAAAAACATTACTTTGTAATCAACAATAAGATAAAACAGACTTGATAATAAATTATTTATTGTTTTAATCAACAAATTAAAATTCAGTAGCTATTAATTTAAAAGGCAATTGGCAAATAAATTACAAAATTTTGTTGAATAATCGTATCAGAAAATTCTGAGCGGAAAATTTTTTCTTAATCGAGTCATTACACATAATTTATACCACTTCAGAATTTTATTTACATCATTCATAAACTTATGCAAGCAATCTGAAATTTAAATAGAAGAAACGTTTTTGACGTGAATACTTCTTTAGCCGCGTTTTGAAAAAATTATGAGAGTGAAATATTAAGATGCACAGGTATCACTATTACACAAAATTCACAGGTTGAAGCTGGTTGTTATTATTTATGTTACACTTAATGTAAGAAAATATATATTTATTTATTGATTCAAATTTAAACTGAGCTTTATTGACTGTGTTGACTGACAGTACTTCTCCAGTTCTTTTATTATTTCATTATTAATTTGCATGTAATTAAAAATTGGTTTTTAATGATGCCAAAGAAGTATAACTTCTGACGCGCGTACATAACGTACACATTTTTTTTATACATTTAAAAAAAAAAATCATAATAAATATCAAATTTTGGTTTTTCAAATGAAATCTTCAATTTTCATAGATTCATATTGTATACCAAATAATCAATAAAATTGATCGATATTATTAAAATTAATAATAAAAAAAGAAAAAAAAATTAATGACTGCTACCCAGTGCTTAAAAAGTACTTAAACAAACAAACAAAAAAAATCACAATCATTGATAACAAAATATGTATTAAAAAAATAAATTTTATTTGTTATCATCAACATATGATAATTAAAATATAAATTAAGTGCTAAAACTACAGTAAAACTTGTTTAAAATCTATTATATTATTTTTTGAGAAAATCGGACTTTCGTGGCAAGTCTTGAAAAAATGAAAAAAATAAATCAAAATTTTGATAATCTTCGAGCTACAGATTTGCATACAACGAGTTCAGTACTGGTCCCTAAATTTGATGCATGGAAATTTTGTGAAATTTTCTTATTTTGAACTGAAAATTTTTCACGTGTTTTTTTTTTTTGATTTGCAATCGTGATGTTATTTTCTCCCCCTTATTCTTGTTTTATTTTTTTCAAAATAAAAAATCTATCAACTACGCTCTCGATAATATCCAGGTGTCGTGTCTTTTTGGCACGTTTGTGTCCCTCCTATTCTCTTGCATCCAAAACGTACACCTTTCAGCATGTAATCAACCTACCATAAATTAATCAAACACGCTCAAATAAATCCTCAAATTTTAGCTTGGACTCTCCTACCTCTAGTTATCTGGCATAGACCTCGCTACGTTCGGGTAAATAATAGCGTTTAATAACTGCGTACTCAAACAATTAATTGTTATCAATTTGATTTGACTAAGTATATTGATGGATTCGATTTTGTAAAATTAAAAGTACTTTTATTGATATGATAATTTTAATCAATGCAATTTCCTACAATATATATTTTATATATATTGGGTGTCCAAGAATATATATTTTATATATTCTGTAGCCAACTTCATCATCACTCATTCACTCTCAATCAAACGCGCCAAAAGAAGTATAACTTCAAAACCAAATAAACATGTTATATAAAATTAAATCTGAATTTGACATTATAAATCATAGATCTAGTATCTAATATTTGGATCTTTGTAAAACTATGATGTCATAATTTACATAAAAATCTTTGTATTGGAACTTGAAAACGTTAATAATTCTAACACCATTCTTTAAGTTTGTTAAAAATACCCCTATTTTTAACACAAGAACATACTTCCTAATTCCATTAACAGAATGTAGTGATTGATTTTTGTATACTCAAGTACGTCTAAGTCTTACTCTAACTTAATAAAAATTTCGTGAAATAATTATGGCACCATTCTTTAAATGTTAAAAATACCACTATTTTTTTAACAAGAGCTTCTTAAATTCATTTACAGGATGCAGTGATTGATTTTTGTATACTCAAGTACGTCTAAGTCCTACTCTATAATTCTTGCACCATTCTTTAAGTTTGTTTGTTATAAAAAGCCACTATTTTTTACATGAGCAAGCTTCTTAATTCCATTTACAGAATACGGTTCTTGATATATTTTGTATACTCAAGTACATCTAAGTCGTGCTCTACCAAACTCAGATAATATCCATTTCTCATTATTCACAACTCACAATGAACTATTAATAAACTTTCGTTTTTTTACTAAATACTATTACTTACTTACTTAAGTTTATGTTATGAATTAAATAATAATTCAACCTATAATTAATTATAATTTTATTTATATCTTTTTTTACTTAAGTTGTGTTGTGTTGTGTGTGTGTGTTGTTACTTAAGTAATGTCCTTGTAATCAAAAAATTCATTTTAATTTGCAATCAATATATAGCTTTTTAACTGTTTGTGTGTATTTGCAATCTTTTTTGTTCATTTGTGTTATTTTTATTTTGTTTCCCATTGTGTGTCTGTGATTATTTGTTTGTAGTATAGTTCTAATTCAGTACTTTTTTGTGATTTGAAGTCTGTGATTGCACTCTGTGACTTATTGTGATTTTGTTTTTAGTTTCTCATTAATGTATTAAAAAATTGATAGTGTAATTTTAAATTGTGAATTTAACAATTTGTGTATATTTTGAGAAGTTTTTAACGATTTTTATTTTTCAAAAAAATAAAATATTGTGATTTTTATAAAATGTGGTATTTTTTTGAATTTAAAATTGTTTAATAAATCTAGGTAAATATTATTCGATTTTTTATTTCCTAGATGGATTTCATTTCTATTCTCACAAATAAAATTTAGGAAATTAAAATGTAATATTTGAGGAATATTGTGTTCAATTTTCATGAAAAAATATTTAAAAATTCGATATAAATGGTAGCAATTGTTATTCGTTGGTGTCCTGTAAAAATCTCAAAATTCTTTCGTTAGATAATCACTTTGCCCACCAGGTAACGCCGTCCAATTTTTTTTATATGCCAATTTTTCACTTTTTGGGAACACTTTTAATAAAAAATCGCGATTTTTCCGAAAAAAAAAAACAATTTGCTAATTTGTTATTGGAAAATAAAAAGTCTTTCGGGCGTTACCTCATTAATTATTTATAGAAATAGCGTTCAAAATTTCGGAGGAAAAGAAATGTACCCCCTCACCTCACAGATGAATAATGTTGAAAAAATTTCAATGTTTCTATGATTTTCTTATAAAATGCCGGTTAAAATGTATAATGCTGTACTATATATCCATAGGATGATAAGTAGAAATAAACATTATCAATCTGTGACGTAATAACGGTAACTTTAGTCCGGGAACTATCGAGGTGTCATCCATACAGAATCTTAAATTTTTTTTAATTTTATAGCAAAGTCTTATATCGAAAAAAAATAAAAAATTGTCTTTTGTATTAAAACTAAAACAAGATTTTGATTTCAAAAAAATTTTTGAATAAAGGATCAATTAATACTTAATAAAATAGTGTGAAATTAATATTATAGCCCCCCGCCCCTCACCTTTTGTTATTCCATCATATAAAAGTATACAAATTGTGATATAAATAAATTTATAATATTTGATTTGGTAATAATTTATATTTGGTTATTTGTAAATAAAAAAGTGAAATTCATTTTATATATTTTTAATTTATTTCATATTTAAATACTTTTACTAATCCAACAATTTTTGTATTACACAAAAAAAAAAAAAAATTTATTAACTACCATTGAAAATTGCATTAAAGAAAATATATTTTAAATAATTATATTTATTAGATTATAAAATATATTTAAATTAAAAATAATTATTTTGCATTAAAATATATATAATAATATCGATTATTATTAATAATTTTATATATATTAAAATCTAATTTATTTATTTTTTTAAATTAATTGTAATTAATAAAAATTGGTCTTAAAGTTAATAATATATATACATTTAATTGAAATAAATAAACAATAAAATAAATGGATTAATATTTGAACAATTTACTTCCTAGTATTTGAATTAATTATTTGAATTGATAAGATACTTCTAAAACACTCCACTACCCCTACTATACTTTGTGTACTTCAAAACAGCAAAAATTGTATTTTATATAGAAAAAAATTATTATAAAATTTTATAATAAATATAAAATATTATGTTTTATGTTGTATTTAATGTAAGACAATATTTATTTATTTATTCAAATTTTTCAAATTTATACTGAGCTATATTCACTGTGTTGATTGTCCTTCTCCAGTCCTTTTATGTTATTTTACTGTAATTAATTATTTGCATGCATAAATTTCGATTTTTACCCCAATTTCCTAGATCAAATTATTTTGTATTTTATAAATACGTATTTCGACTAGAAAGTAGTCAACATCAGTATGAATTAGCTAGTTGTAATGATTCTCTGAGGAGATAGATATGTTACGGTGCAAACCATCACCAAATTAGCAATGAGTTATTTGATCTAGGAAATTGAGGCAAAAATTTATGTTACAAGATGCGTTATCAAAGCATAGAGTACTAGATAGTATTAAATTAATTAAATTTCCTTTGATTTATGATCAATGATCAGACCATTTTTTTTTCTAACAAATTAAATTCAAATAGGTTTATATAAATAATTATATAACACATTATAGAATATGTATGGTATTTGAACTCAATTTAGAATTGTTTTAGAATAAATAGTTTTAGAATTATGTGTTGTTATTTCAATCTTTTGTTTGAGCATTCAGAACTATGTGTTAAAAATCTACACGTTTGATCTTTAGAAATTAGTTCTTACGTAATAATAGACCAGGATCGATAAATTATGAAACCAAAAAAATAAAAAAATATTATAGTAGGATGAAACGTATTGTAAACGGAAGAGAATATAACAAAAATGTAAGGAAAAATAAATTACGGGCGGAATCTGAGTTCGGAAAATGGATGGGGTAGAGGTTTTTATAGTAGAGATAAAACACGGTTTATCTCTATTTATGGTAAAACTATAAGTCTTATGGTAAAAAGTTGTAGGTAATTAAAAGATCTACAACTTTTGTATTTACACTTTTTTTTCTTCACATAACTTCAAAATTTATGTGTAAAATTAAAATGTCCATGTTTTAAGCGAATCGATAGTATAACAACTGAAAAGTATGACCCATAATTAGTGGGTTTTAAAAAAAAGTTCACTCAAATCGGCCACAGTTTGGCGAAGATATTGAAAAAATAAATTTTGTAAATCTTATGACGTCATCAAAACCACAAAAATTAATTTTGCTCTATTATCCTCAATTTTTAACCAATTTTGGCAAACAAAGTATGTAGTCCAACTAAATTTGGGTCATAGTTTTCAAATAATTTGTCAAAACAAACATATCTATAACGTATTTCAAGATAGTAAGGGTCTGGTCATGATTTTTCATAGAAGAGTTAAAGTAATCGAATTGATAGTATTAAAATTGAAAAGTATGACCCATAATTAGTGGGTTTCAAAAAAAAGTTCACTCAAATCGGCCACAGTTTGGCCAAGATATTGATAAAATAAATTTTGTGAATCTTATGACGTCATCAGAATCACAAAATATTAATTTTGCTCTAATATCGTCAATTTTTAACCAATTTTGGCAAACAAAGTATGTAATCCAACTAAATTTGGGTCATAGTTTTCAAATAATTTGTCAAAACAAACATATCTATAACGTATTTCAAGATAGTAAGGGTCTGGTGATGATTTTTCAAAGAAGGGTTAAAGTAATCGAATTGATGGTATAAAAATTGAAAAGTATGATCCATAATTAGAGGGTTTCAAAAAAAAGTTCACTCAAATCGGCCACAGTTTGGCCAAAATATTGATAAAATAAATTTTGTGAATCTTATGACGTCATCAAAACTACAAAATATTAATTTTGCTCTATTATCCTCAATTTTTAACCAATTTTGGCAAACAAAGTATATAATCCAACTAAATTTGGGTCATAGTTTTCAAATAATTTGTCAAAACAAACATATCTATAACATGTTTCAAGATAGTAAGGGTCTGGTCATGATTTCTCATAGAATATCTTTTTATGTTTCAAATTAGTAATTTTTTTGATTAAAAATGCTTATTTTTTCATCTTACTTTGAATAAATATCGAAAAAGCACTCTATCTCACTCTATTTTCGATCGAAAATTTTGATGTTATGTGAAAAAAGTGTAAATACAAAAGTTGTATATCTTTGTATAACCTACAACTTTGATCTGAAATCACCATGAAAAATGCAACTCTACCTCCCGGACTAATATTGATTGCATTGATTGTAAAGTAGGCTTTACAATATAAATAGGTGTATTCAACATTTTCTATAACAATAAAATATGAAAAGTTCAATTCAGACATTGAAATACTACAGTGAAATATACAGGGTGGGCTTTTTAACAGGCACGCCAGAATATCGCTTTAATCGATAACGTTATGAAAAAATAATAATTCTGTTTCTTTAGGCGCGTTATGAAAATGATGAAAGTGAAATATTAAGATGCGCGCACATCACCGTCACACAAAATGTCACAGGCTGTAATAAAATATATATTTATTTATTGAATTTAATCAAATTTAAACTGAGCTTTATTGACTGTGTTGACTATCATTCTCCAGCCTTTTTATTATTTTATTGTAATTATTGATGTTTTTTAATGATGCCAAAGAAGTATAACATAACATACACTCACCCATTTTTTTTAAATGGCCAGCATTTCAAACCAGACTAAAAATTAATAATTACATATTTTTCCTTTATATGATAACGGTATATCGGTTATAGCGAGATATTCAACCGGTACTTTTAACAAAACCACTCTGTATGTAGATGTAAATGTCAAATATATGGGTCGACAACACCTTATAGGTGATAGTTATACCTCCATACTGATTCCAATATCCAGGTGGTGTTCAACAAAACTAGGTTACGCATATGTAATATCCACCTAGTTCTTCTACATAATACTTTTTATTTATCAAGATATTTTTCTATATTATGCAAGAAAACCGAGAACCATTATCTAAATCTAAAAATGGTTTAAAACTCAAGAAAAATTTGAATAAATAATTATAATATTGTCTTACATTAAACGGTAACATAAATCATAACAAACAGCGTCAACCTGTGACATTTTGTGTGACGGTGATGTACGCGAATCTTAAAATTTCAATTATTTTTTCACAACGCGTCTAAAGAAGTATAACTTATAATATTTAAAAAAACAATAATAAGTGTAATATAAAACTGAACTGTTTCTTTCTTACATAAAATATAAAATTACAATTAAATAAAAATAAACAAAAAATTAATCCACAATTTATATATAAAAAAAAAATTGTAATAAAAATTAAAATATGTTAATAAAAATTAAAATAAATTTTATAATATTATTTACAACAAAAGAACTAATTAGAGCATTAAAAAAAAAATAGTTAAGAAATGATGTCACCCTATTTGTTAACTAAAAACTAACGTCACTTCAGATTCAATTCAATGAGACTTCAATCTTATTCAAATTAATTTATTCATGTTTTTATTTTAAATTTTATTTTTTATTGTAATTAAATTTGTTATCATTTTTCACAAGAACAAAAAAATACAACAACTGATCGGATAATGGACTTACAGGAAGAATAAAATCCTTTATTTATCCTTATTAAAAGTAAACGCCAATACAAAGTAAATAATATTGACATACGCTAGCTTTGATCAAACTACAAAGTGAGATCATCCCTACTAATATTATAAATGAGAATGTAAGTTCATTTGTTACGCTTTCACGCGAAAATTACTTAATCATTCATCATAAAACTTTGTACACTTGGAGGTATTTAGACGAGACATAGGATTTATTGAAGAAATAAAAACTTGATTTTTGACAAAAGAAAAAAAATTGTCAAAAAATCCACAAAATCTAGCTACTTGAATGCCATCTAACATTCCAGTAATGAAGTTCCAACCATGAGTATTGTAATACCGTTGCACTGTATTATCGACAGTCACGTCAATATCCAATCCAACAGACTACAGTTTCAGTTGTTTGGAATTTGTATTGTTATTTCTTTTAAAATTCAATATTATTTATTTTTGTTACAGAGAAATATATTTTATTGATTCATTTATATTTTAATGATCTTTGACACTTATTTAATGGCTTCAACATATTCATTTAAATATATTTTTAGTGTGTGACTCCCTGTATTTATATAAAATAATTGATTGTTGATGAGTCGATTTGTCTAACATTGATTGCACTACGAATGACTGTCTTTGATCGATATGTCGTCCATACATGCTGGACCAAAAAACTACAATCATTATATTGATTAATATTAATTAATATAAATTAATTTTTATTAATAAAATATAGTCACATGTATTGTAATAAAAGTATTCACTGATAATAATAATATTAAATTTAATTAAATAAAATTAATGGACAGTATGTTGTTGTTTATTAAATCCAATCAAATTTCAAAATTATTAGTCATTGGTCTGTTAGGGTCTTATGCTCTCATGTGACTAATTTGTTAAATATTCTAAAATAAAGTCATTCGTCAGACGGAATTATCTGCCCAATTGGAACATAAGACTGCATATATAATTAATTTTTTGAGTATTTTGAGCATTTTTGTTAAGAGAAATTTTTCTTGAACAATATAAAGTCCGTTCTTGACTTAAAAAAACCAAAATTAAGCATTCTTTTTCCGACTAAAATTAACTCAGTAACTCCTTAATTGTAAAAAAATAGTCCTAAAATAAGCCCAAAGAAATATTAGAATATATTCAACCCGGAATTTATTTAATCGAAATTAAATTTATCGAATATTAATCGGTATTTTTGTAATTTTTTTTCCTTTTCTAGAATCATCAAAGAAACGACGTTTTCATCCATTCCGTGGTTTACGTAAAATGTTTCGACGTAAAGTACGTCATTCAAGTGTTGGTGCAATTGGGGGTAGTACCACCGGTAGTAGTACGGGTGCTGGTGGTGGTCTAAGTGGGGATGAATTTAATATACATTGTGGTGGTGGTGGTAGTGGTTTGGATACAACAACAACACCTGAACCAGAAACACCAAATATGGATTCACATCGGAGTCGTTCAACAAGTGAATTATTGGCGGGTGATGAACCAACACGTAGAAAGTAAGTGGTTTATGTAATGTACTTAGTTTTGGATATATGTGTATATGTATTGCAACAGCTTGTGTATCCCACAGGACTCATCTAAATGTGTACATAACCATATAATATATGTATGCATCAATTCAAAAATATCGAAGCAGTTGTAGATCTTTTTAGTATTCACAACTTTTATCCATAATACTTGTAGTTTTGCCGGAATTCAAGGTAAACCATACTTCACACTTCACCTCGTTCTACTTTCCAACCTCAGATCCCGCCCGTAAATTATTTTTCCTATCATTTTTCTTATATTCCGTTTTCAATGGATTTTATCCTACTTTTATTTTTTTGGCTTCAAAAATTATCGACCTTAATCGCTATATGGTTTGAAATATTTCTCATAAATTTTTATCCCTTCTCCCCTTCTTTTTCGTACAGAAGGAGGAACAACATTAAAGTTGAAGTCACTTATTAGTTTCAAAATATTTTTACCAAAAATAATTTTAAATTAAAAACTTTAAGAATTGGCCAAGCTACACTTGGTGTTTTAATTAGATGTTTAAATTAATGCTTGGGCAGTACTGAAAATTATGTGTGACTCTAAAAATCTAAAAAAAAAAAAAAAAAACTAGAATCCGTTTTTTGAACTCAATTGTACTTTGTTTACATAAATATTTTATTAAAGGAAAATTATACTCAAAAAAGGAGGTACCTTCGGTGTAAATCGAGCCTGTTCATCCATTTAAAATGAGCGCATAAAAGGACTCTAATATATTAACTAATGGATTATGACAATTAAATATTTATTATGAAAATTTATTCTTTTATATCATACGCAAAAATTTATTAGATTTTTGTCGTTAATATACGATCTTGAACAATTCAGGTTGAACAAGATAAAATACCTGTTGAAAAATTTACGATATCCTTTTTTTTTACTTTCCTTGTCTGAGGATGCTCAGTCGACCTTAGAAAAATATAGGCAGACTTGTCTTGGCATTTTTCAAGTGTAAAATTCACACGTCGCTTTGTTCCAGGAGTGGAGCCGGTGGTCTATATAGTGGCCATCATGGTGGTTTAAGTGTATCACATGACAGTGTATTCACGGGGGATCCAATATCAGGATCCGATCTGGAATTGGATACCGCACAAAGTTCATCATCATTATCTATACAACAATTGGTATTACCTGGAGTTCGAGTAAGTCATAAATTACATTTTTTTTCTATACAATATGGTTAACAAAAAAGTGCCACATAAAAATATTTGTATTGGATCATTTTTTTATACCACTCTGTGCTATCTTACCTGTTGTCTGTTATTGCAGATATAAAATTTGTTAGGTTATGTGTATACCACCATAACAACGTTGATGTTTAGCAGTTATGTAATTATTCGTTTGGGAATTGTATGTACATATGTAATATTGATAACTTATGATAGCTACTTATAAACTGAAATTACTTTCTTGTTTTTTATTTATCAATTTTATTTTGGTTTTTATAAAACTTATTTTTTTTTATTATTATTAAGTTTTTTGGTTTGTTTGTTTTTCTTCGCTTTCAAAAATATTAAAAGTTTATTTATAATTCCGTAGCAAATCATTTCAATTTTTTAAGGATGCTGTTTCATGAAATCACAAGTTTAGTAACATAGCATAGATTTTCTATTTATAATGAGCGTTTCAAAATAAATATTCACGTTGGTAACAGAAATTTGGTATAGGCATCATTAGAATTAATCCATTTTCATCGATCTGTCTATCCTGACATATCTTTTTGTCTATCCGTGAGTTCATTTCAAATCTGTCAATACAGCCGACTGCCTATGTGTCTGCTGTCTGTCCCCCCTTCACCTATGTGACTCTGGGTCTCTCCAATTGAAAGTAGAGTTCGTTGAGTAAAAAAATTAGTCTATCCGCAGTCTGGCTCTCGGCTCGTTTGAATATCCCCCGTCTATATATCTGTTCTTGAGTTTGTTTTCCCCCATTTATTTGCCTTTTCGTTCATCTGCTGGCTGCTTGTCTGCAAATTTTTTTCGTTTGTTTATCTATTTCTAAATTCGCCATCAAATTTGGATGGCGTGTGTTACTACTGACTAATCAAGTTCATGAATAAGAAAAATCGTTTAATTAGGTCTCATGCTCTTTTTTTAAACTGGAAAAGAAGAATAGTTGAAACACAAAAACCTGTTCGATCTGAATCTAGTATTATTTAAAACTTGCATTTATTTGACCCAGATATAGAATTCATTGAGGTAGTTTTGTAAATCGATAAATTCATTGTCTACATACAATGTAAATAATTATTTAAATAAACATTTAAATAATTAAATGTACAAACAATTGAATTAAAATAGTGCCCCAATTAATCAACAACAACCAAATATTGGAAATACTTTCATATAAAAGTGATAAAATTGCAAAAAAGAAAAAACATTGATATTTTGATTAGATATTATAGCATGAATTCAAGAGATCTGGGTTCGAATCCTGGGTTATATGTGATCAATTATCTGTTTTCTTGTATTTTTTATTTTTTAAGTGGTTAAATCGTTTGGTATTATCCAAGAGATCTAGGTTCGATTCCTGGGTAATGTTTTCTCCAATACTCTATTAATTTAAGATAATTGATTTGAATCTAATTAAAATGAAAGTAAATCGTTTGCATTAATCTCTGCGATCTGGATATTATAAATTTGTTAGTAATTTTAAAGATAATTATTTCAACCTTCTCTGTCTGGAATTCATTGGCAGTAGAGGGGGTGATTTGGAAAATCCCGAATTTTAACGTATCCATATATAAAAAGCTCAATTCCAAACAAATAATTAAACTTAAAGAAGACAATAATTTTTCAATTGGTGATATGTGCCCTCCCCCCTAAATAATTGCCCATATAGTGACGCCTATAGTTGTAGATAGAGGAATACAAATTTAGGTCATTCAACTAAATTTGCATCATGTAGTATTTAATTATGCTGTGTGCACTTTTATAACAGGAAAAATTATATGAAAAGCATTTTTACAAGCATACCTCCAATGACCTTCATTTACATCATGTAAAGCTCCATCCTGCATTTTTTGGAACCCTTCATGGAAATACTACGATACCAGTTAGAGAAAACCTTGAAATTTTGGTTTGCATACGTTAAAAATAAATCACACTCACTGCAACGTTGCCAGATCAGCAGTGAAATTTCACACCATAATGTGTGATTATTCGTATGATGGTTTAACTGTAAAACACTGAAACTCATGGACGTAATACACTAAAGCCTTGTGTACATTGTTTATAATCATTAAGGCCTTGATCAAATAATGTAATCATTAGTAGTTAAATAACTGAGCTTTTAACATTTGGATGCCAACTTATAATTTGATAATTTAATCAGGGAACAAGTAAATAAAATTATGTACCGATATACTCTGGTTTTTAACAGTATACTGTAATAATGCACAGTCATATAAGTATAATTTTATATAATATGACAAGTAATAAGTAAATTATTAAGGTTATGTTTCGATATACACTGGTTTTTAACAGTATACTGTAATGCTATGAATGTACCGGTATAGCAGATTCCTTCATTTGCATATTGTTATGGTTGAAAAGTGTGGAAAGGAGGGTAATTACTTGCAGATTCGCAGATTCTGGTTGGTATAGTTTTGTTTTCGGTAGTCGATTACAGCATATGCTGGTCTAAAAATAATGAAAGATACAGTAGGGAGGGGAGGGATGGATGTTGTAATGAGACAGTCATATACAATGTTTGTATCAACAAAATACAATTATTGCAAGTTAAATAAAGCTTTTGTGTTTTGATTCTGCTTATTTTTTAAAAAGCTTTTACTACAACTGCATTCAAATTGCAATTGAAGTGGATTTAGATAATTTTATTGCAATTAAATGCAAAGCACGGATCTAATTCGAATTAAGTGCCAGATACCTTCATTACTGTTTCTTCAGTTATAGTAAATCGATTATTAAGTTAATATTAAGTTAAGGTATGTGAGCCGAAGTTTATTAATTTTTTCGTCTGACGGACTCCTAAGTTTTGTAGCTAAGCTCATATATGAGTTAACATATCAATTTTTATAGTAATTGAACACAAGCTAATTGTTTTCATTTTGTGTGCGTTTGTCAGATTCTACAACTTTGTGCGGGTTAATCGAATGGCGATTCAGCAGGCGCACCCAAGGTGTGGAGGAATAATAAAATATATTTCAGGCCGCTTGAAAGTATTAATAGAGATAGTTTCAATAATGTAGTAAATAAAAAAAATAGTTATCAGAATATTTACGAGTGAAATAATTGTCAGCTGAATTATGACATTTGATTGTCATAGATTGCATGGCTACTCAGCAGAAATTTTTATCCCTCTCAGATCCTGCTGACTTTCATAACAGTCTATGACTGCTTATATACATTCAATTCTAACATGAATTGATCAACTTGAAATGATTGGTTCACTTGTAACGCTACCTCCTGGACTATCAAGTACCATGTTTTATACAACTATCAAGATGGTAACACATCCGATTATCAATTGGATGACCCAAGATTTGATCTACGGTAGATATGTAATGTTTTCAATTCTTACGATGTATATAAAGAGTATATATAAATGTTCAATACAAAACTTTTTAAACAATTAGCACTGTTAATTGTTGCTATATTCACGTGTTTTAAGACCTTGTAAAATATATATTTTTAATAAATAAATGAATAAATAAAAAACTTATACACTTATGATGTGAACGATATTTGAAACCAAAGTAATGCATGGCGTTCAACTTCGTCAACAGTAGCCAAATAACATTACTATCTTACGAAAAATATTATTAAACACTTAGAGTTCGTTTAACGAAGAGAGTTGGATCATTTAGGGCCAGAAGACAATGTAAGATATTAGTTTCAGAATTATATCAGTATGGGTCAGAAGTTATACTTGTTTGGCATCATAGAAAAAATTTTTTCATGCAAATAATTAATTATAATAAAATAATAAAAGGACTGGAGAAGGATAGTCAACACAGTAAATAAAGCTTAGTTTAATTTTGATTAAATTCAATAAATATTATCTTACATTAAGTGTAACATATAAATCAAAACAACAGCTTCAACCTGTGAATTTTGTGTGGCGATGATGTGCACGCATCTTAAAATAAAAAAGAAGTAAAACTTCAAAAAAGAATGGTGTTGATTTGAATTTAGTTTTTTTACAACACTTTCTCGTATTTTTACTGCTAAATAGTATGTTATAGCAATAGTAGTAAATAGTATTCAATATAATTTTTAGTATACTTGTATACTTAAATATCTCACACAAATAAGGTATTTATATAAATAAAAAACCACACATACGAAACAAGTTCTTTATTATATTTTTTATTAAACTATCAATAAATTAATTCATATTTTTAATTGAAAAAAATTATATCCAGTAGCAGGGCTACACTACACACTGCACTAGCTGGCTGACTGCAACTTTAAAATATGGTTAATTTTAAAACAAATTATATTTAAAACCACTTTTATAAAATTACTAATTATAAATTCACTTTTTTTTTTTAATAAATAAGTAAAAAGATTATATTGAATAGTTCAAAACAAGATTAAATGTGTTTATGTCATATAAATAATATTGATTTTAATTATTTTTTAAAGTTATACTTCTTTCGTTCCGTTATGAAAAAATAATGAGAGTGAAATTTTAAGATACGTGTACATCACCGTCACATAAAATTCACTGGTTGAAGCTGTTGTTATCATTGATCTTACACGTAATAAATATATATTTATTTATTTAATTTAATTTAATTTAAACTGATCTTTATTGACTGTGTTGATGATCCATCTCTTGTCCTTTTTGTTTTTTTATTGTAATTAATTATTTACATGCAATTAAAAATTGTTTTTTTATTGATATTAAAGAAGTATAACTTCTGACGCGCGTACATTACGTCGCGCACTTTTTTTTTTATCCAAATTGCCTTAAAATATATTATCGAAATGAATCATTTTTTTCCTCTGAAATCATGATTTTTCAAGCAATTTTTTTGTCCCGTTAATTTTTTTTTTTAATTCAGTATATTTTATGACATAATCACATAATTTCTTGTTCTCAACGAGATAATTTTTTCCGTTTATTAAATTAGTAGAAAAGAAATATTTTAATACGACAAAAAAATAACACAAACACAGTTTAGTGTTGAAAATCGTTTGGGAAAAGTAATAAAAATGTGACCAAGTATTTTGTTGAATGCGTTCTTGTGAATAAATAAATATTTATTTATTTATTTATTGTGCAAAAAAAAAAAATTAAATTAAAAAAATATGGTATGTGATAATTAATTGTAGATTAAATAAACATAATTAGACCAGGAGCTGAACGGATTTGAATATGCAAAAATAGAGCAGAATTGTGTTTAAAATAGTTTAAATAAGTATCTTTGGATCAAGTTTTGGTTCAATCTTTCTTTACAACCCCAAAAAAGAAGAGAGGGTGGGTTCATAAAAAAGATTTGACCAAAAATTGTTCTGTGGATCCTTAATATTTAAACTATTATCAGAATGTGGTGCTATATTTTGACTCGATGAAGTACATTCTAGCTCCTGGTCTAAATCAGTGTGTGTGTTTTATTGTATTTGAATAAAGCTGCCAGCTGTTTTTTGTTTATAAAAATGACAAAGAGATTAAATAGTTGTTTTAGTAGTATTATTGCGGAAATGTTGATCATTGGACTTCCGTTTTATCATAAGATAAATAAATAAAAAAACTCGCAATAAAAATATTTTAGTCATCTTAGTGTGAGGAAATTTTTTTATAAACCTTTCGATAATTTATAGTCCGGGAGGTAGCGTTGCAAATGACACAATCATTTCAAGTCGATTAATTCATGTTGGTATTGAATGTTTATTAGCAGTTATGCACTATGATGAAAGTCAGCAGGCCCTCTCAAGGGATAAAAATTTCTCCTGTGTAGACATGCAATCTAAGGCAATCAAATGTCATATTCAGCTGACAATTATTCCACCCGTAAATATTCTGCTGAGTATTTTTTTTTTTACTACATTATTGAAACTATATTATTAATTTCAAGCGATCTGAAATATATTTTATTATTCCTTGGGTGCATCTGCTGAATCACCATTTGATTATCAAATTCATATAAACCTTCAATAAAATCAAAAATTGATCGGCCTGAAATCACCATGAAAAATGCAACGTTACCTCTCGGACTAATTAATTTTGTGTGACGGTGATGCGCGTACTTAACATTTCACTCTCAGCATTTTTTCCATAACGCGTTGTTTAAAGAAGTATAACTTCAATAAATAGAAAATCTTTAAGGATTTCTTAAAATTCTGACATTAAAAGTAAATAGTTGATGAATTTATTTAAATGTTCTTATCAAAAGTTAGGTAATAAAATTGTGTGGCTTTGCCATGCCGTGACGTATTCACTAAAAACAAGTTTGTTTTTTTTGAAAATAAATACTTATATGAGCTGAGCTGAGCTGAGCTGATCGTATACAATTACAAACTTTATATTATGCAAGAATTTTTGTTCTAAATATGCAAACATTATCATATTTATTTATTATGTTATGTTTACCATTTATTATATTATTATAGTTCATGAAATTTATGCATGCGATTTCGTAATAATGATAGTATTTTGTGTTTGACTCATGTCTTGCGAGGTTAGACCAGGGTTGAAGATTCCAATGGGTTTCTCTGTAGGGTCAACAGATACTATCTATATGGTTAGACAATTGAAACGTTTCAATAAAGGAAGCATTAGACTGCGCGTGTGTGATGTTTTATGTAATTTCAATATATAATTGCATAGACTATAATAATATTAAAATTATTTTCTGAATAGATTTGCCGTTATATTAAAATCATATATCAGAATTCAATACAGCTTATGAACATAATAAAAAACAGCGCTTAGTTGAGAAGAAGAGGTGTAATTATAGAGGTCGTTCGCTACCTTTCTTTATATAAATACATTAAATATTGTATATAGATACAATTACAAGACAAGTATGTTCGATATAATATAATGAGTGTAACTCTTTATACTTATATAGTTCGGGTGGTAACGTTGTATTTATCATGGTGATTTTAGGCCGATCAATTTTATATAAAAGTGTATATGATGTTGATAATCGAATGGCGGTTCAACAGGTGCACCCAAGGTGGACGAATAATAAAATATATTTTAGATCGCTTCAAATTAATAATAAAGCTTCAATAATAGTTTAAAAAATAGTAGATTATTTACGGATAATTGTCAGTTGAATATGACATTTGATTGCCTTAGATTGCATGGCTAATCAGCAGTAATTTGTATCCCTCTCGAAGCCTGCAGACATTCATACCAGTGCATGACTGCTAATAAACATTCAATTCCAACATGAAATAATCGAATAGAAATTATTGGTTAATTTGCAACGTTACTTCCCGGACTATTATAAACTAATAAGTACAAAAACATAGCAGACCTAATAATATTTTGTTTAATTGTCAATTTCGCTTGTGTTATTTTTTCTTCGGCCCTTTACACTGGTTATAAATAGAAGTAAAAGGATCTTTGGCCCTGAGAACGAGAGATACCGATCTTAATTCAGTCTTCGGTCACTCAAAGTCTGGAAAATTTTTACCCAAAAATGGTCGCGCTTTGCTCGCTAGCTAACCCACCTCAATTCTTAATGATACTCAATGCCTTGCTTCAACCAAATTACACAAAATTTTGATTTCAGGGAAGTTAAATTTTTATTTAGTAGATTTTTGCTTCATTCTCAAATCAAACAAAAACAAATCCGTGATAATTTGATAAAACTCAATAGTTTATTTCTACTCTAAAAGCAGGGGTTATTTAAATTACCCCCTAATATAAAAATCATATAAAGGGTAGTTTCATTATATATTTTTTTATTATTAGCTAGTCAACTCTATAAAAATAAATTTTATGTTTGTTGATTGACAATTTTGTGTATAGTTTAACTATTAGATCAACCCCACATTTTTCAAAAATAAACTATCATCCCTGTAAATAAACAACAACCCTCAAACTATATTGTGAAAATAGATATAAATACATATCAATATTATTATTAGTATTATACTCAAACACATGTCAACCAATTATAATTGCCTATAAATTCAGGAGGGGAATTACAGAATTTATCCCATATTGATCGAAGATCATCAGAAAACTTATCCAGGTTTGACTGTATTTTTAAATAGAAAGAGGGTTTTCCCAAATCAAAATCAAAACTATGATTTGACTAGCGTAAAAGTTGTACGTGTTTATGTAAATATTTGTACCCTTGTTTACAAGCGCATTGCAAATACAAAGAAATTGCGTGACGTATAAAGAATGTTAAAAAAAAATATTTCAGACATTACAAGACATTGATTAGTTGAATGGCAGCTTAGTTAATCACTACATACACATACAGTGTGTCCCCTCTCCTCATAATCTGCAAATTTGTTGCTTTCGAATGCTGCTTTCTACCAAGATTCGTATAAAACACCGAATACGACATCTGTATTTGAATAAATAAATATTGGTGTGTAACTTTAAATTGGTTTGAAACTTGAATAAAATATGTGAAGTGAAACAAGTACCCTGTAATAAACACTGTATAATGAAACACTGCGTTATATCCTCTCTAGATTGATGTGGCTGTCTTTGTTTACTGTTGTTTTTTCGTTGCATCGAATGTCACAACGATTGTTATGACTTGATTTGATTGTAGACAATTTTGTTAAGTTTATAGACCCTTTGTCTAATTAATTTAAATAAATTTAATATAATTATTAATAAATTTATTCTATTTTTGGACTAGATTTTAAATTTTATAAATAACAATTAATTAATTATATATATTTTGATTTAATTTTGTATATACAAACCATAAATAATGCACTTATTTGAATAAAATATTAATTATAAAATATAAAAAATTAATCTGTCTTTTAAACCACAAATACACAGAGCTTCCTGTTAAATTAAGATAATATTTGATATATACAATAAATGATCGCAGTGTGTGTATCATTGGTTGGGGAAAACATGGAATTTGTCAAGGACTTTTCAGTTTATGTGTTAATTCATGGAATTATTAAGGAATTTAGCGGTTGTTTTTTTAATATTAATTTTCAATTCTCGGAAATTCGCAGAATCCACCATTTTCCAGGTATACTTATCAAAGTCATGGCTCTAAAACATTAAGCTATTCTCATCTGCCGAATTTGTCGTCCCCAACAGTTTTTAAGACATTCACTTTCGGGCAGTATATACGTTTCAAGTCTGACTTTTATAAAACCAACAATAGCTCCAGCAAATTATGTGTATAGTTGCATAATTGGTTTTTGCGTTTATGGTCAAAATTATTCATTAATTAATTGGTTTTTGCTTTGATAATTAAAAAATTTTTATTGTAAAATTTCAAAATGATTTTTATTAGATTTATACCACAATTATTAATATTTTTAAATTTATGGTTTGTTTATTTCTATTGTTCAAATGTTTTCATTAAATTATTTTAAACTTTTAAATGGATAAAAATTTACGTAAATCAATTTTTTGTCCAATATCCAAACATAAAATCGCAGTTCTGGCTGTGGAAGATACTGGAAATTCTAACATAAAATGTAATTAATTACTATTGACTATTTTTCGAAATCAACACTTGTATATTTAACACAGCTATTAAAAATACATAGACGCCATTTTCGACTATTATTTACCCATGATTGGGATGTAGTTTGCAAGGGCCGAGTCGGTTTTTGGCTCCTACGTTCAACCTGTGATTAAACTGCTCCCATGGATAACTCGCGAAAATAGGCGAAAACTCGAAAATTGGTATTTTTAATTTTCTGTCTTATTTTGGCTTGTTTCAAGACCCCACGGATATCGCAGTCGAACAGAGCATATATTTAAGAATGGGGTGTCAACGTGAATGAGGTGCTAACCAGAGTCAGAGACTATTTTAAGTAAAAATGAATATTAAAACTTTTTTCCGATAAAATTTTTCCATAAAATAATTGAATCATATTTAAAAAAAAAAAAAAAAACCAATACATATATGGGTAAAATAGTTTTATCTCATTCTAACTAAAAGCCACACATCGTCTTCGCACACAGCCACAGTTTGCTCAATGCTCCGCATCGTACAAAATGAATGCAATCATCTGAATGGTGATGGTGAATGGTGATTCAGAGTAATGTTATAGTTTTATTAAATATTATTTTTTAATAAAAATAATCTCAAGTTTGTTGTCTTACGTGTGTATAGTCAAGACCACGAAACGGACAGACGTACAGACAGACGGACGGACAATCATCGTGTCCAAGTCAATCGCGCGTTGCTTTACTCTACTGGCAGGCAACTCTTAGTTGAGACGATTAATTGTACAGTTTAGTTTACTGGTTTATGGCTGATGTGCATGCGATTATTGTTTAAAAAAAACAAAACAATGTTATACTTAAAATTTTGTTTTGTTAATCATTTAATTAAAAAAAGTTTTAAAAGTGTGCATTAATTAATAAATTTAAGTGCATGAATTTATGTTCTGATTACACAAAGTGTTGTTGATTGATTAGTGAGTTAAAATTTTTAATAAATACGTGCTAAATCAAGTGTTAAAATCAGTTTTTCTGATGAAAAAATATCTATTCCCCATTTTCCAGTAACGAAATTTATCTATTCTTGCGCAAAATTTCTAAAAAGAATACACAAAAAAATTGAGACCGATTCAATAAAGCTAACTAATTTTTATGCTTCTCAAAAAATAATAAAATTTGATGCTGAAATCACTTGTTCTCAGAAATTTAATCTTGAAATAAATTGAGTGCGTAGTATTAATGCATGTTCGTAATGCTGCAATCAGGCAAGAAGCGTGTATTTAAATGTCACCTGTTGCTACTAGTTACTCCTGGTGTTGAATACTATCGAGAGCCGGTTATTAATTAGCTGGTTTTAGTAAATGGAAAATTATTTTGAAAACGAGAAAATATTATAAATTTGTCAATTTTTCTTATTTAATAGCATTGTTAAAATAAATATTGATTTTATTTGGCGATTATTATTTCAATAATTTTTAAATTGGCATCGATTTTGCTCGAAAAAATATTACTATTTATTTTTAACCTTTTTGAGTGACATTTTCAAAATTATCCTGTTTGTCCCTCCACATACGTGAACTTAAAGAACTGTTACGATTTATAACCCCAAATCATCACATCGATTTAAAGATTGAATTGTGTACTTTTTATCATAAAAATATTTTGAATTTCAATTATTACAAATATTTACATCACGTGATTTAAAACATGAGGCGTCTCATGATGTCACACGTCATACTGGTATACGCTATTAGTTTGTCATCTGTCAGTTATCTTAATTACTAACAAAAATATTATACAGATATATACTTTCATCATATCTCCATCGAGAATAATAATAGTTTTTGAAATGTGTGTTATTACTATTCGCTTCGATGATGACAAAATATACAGTTAAATAGCGAATTTTTGAATCTAAATTTCATCAAAATCTACAGTAGAACAAACATACACGTAGATTAAGACAAACTTAAATGCAATATCATCTAATTGTATCATAGATTTCAGTCAAATATTAAATATTCAAACATATACTAGAGATATTTAAATAATTAACTCAGTTAGTTATTATCTTCATTCATTTTAAAAATAGTTTTTTTAATCCAAATTTCTATAATATTTTTTTTTTGTTTGGTTTTTCTTTTCAAATTAAAAGTATGACCTAATCAAAATTTTTTTTCTTTATTCACAATACTAAAAATAATGAATATGTAAATTTCTTGTAATATGTTCTTAATAATATCAAACAGACAGACAGACAAACAATTCTATTTAAATTATGTATAACATTTTACTAAAATGTAACTGTAAATATATTGATGATAATGTTTATATTTTTAGTACGAGATCCCGCTGCAGAATTAGTGCAATCATCGGTTTTTTGCTAAATATCAAATTTTTATGTTTATTTATAATTAGGAGAATATATATTTATCATATTGTCTATGAAAATTGGGTCGCTAGTATTTTTAGTTTAATTATTTTTAATAAGGGTTGTGCTGGCTGTTAAAAATAATAAATATTTAAGGTGAGTGAAAGAGAGTTAGCACGTAACATCATTTGTCAGGCAAGGATAGCAAGTGTCGGGATCTTAGACTATTTTTTTATGTAGAATTAATTGAATTGCAATTTAAATATTAATTGTAAATTTTGAATAAAAAATTTTTGGGATAGAATTGGTGCACATTCTCAAAAGTTGTAGCCGTTTTTTTGTTAAATATGTAAGGACTTTCTCAAACATAAATTATTTTTGAATTATTGCAAATAATTCCAATAAATTTACGCTAATCTTATAATAGATTCTAATTAAAATTAATAAAATACAATAATAGCGGTATTTAATAAGAGTACATGCGGCCTGCTCAGTCTAACTCACACTTGACTGCCCAGCTCTGCCCATATTTTACAGTACAAAATTTCATATAAATTTGTTACGGTCTATCTCATTTCATTTTTATTCTTTTTCAAAATTAGCGTGTCCAATTTGGCTTTGTTTTTTAAATTTAATGGATTTTTTAAAATTATTTTTACAAAATAAAAATTTTATCCAAAAAAATTATTTAAATAATAATAAAATTCATTATTTTTTTAATTTTATTTAATAAAATTATTTGTTTATAAATTGATTTTAGTTAAATTTTTATTTATATTATTTATTTATTGATTTCATAAATTTATATTAAAAATAATTTTAAAAAAAATGAAATAAAATAATGTTATTAAATTTAAAAAAAACGGGAAAAAAATCATTATTATAGCAATGAAAAATTTATTACATTTTATATAACATCTGTTCATCATACAAGATGGATTACTGTACTTGAATTTTATATCTAAGGTTGTTCTGTTTTTATTGGATTCAGATCTCGTGGACAGTTTGAGTAACGGTGTCGTCTGTAAAGGTGTAAATTTTTTCATTTATAGACCGCGAAATACGAAAATCACGTTTTGGTAGGAATCAATTTTGCTCGCCATAAACTTTTATACATTTTAAAGAGATGAGAGTTGAATTAAATTGGTAGGAATTAGAAAAAAGATCCTAAATTGTATGCCATAAAATTTTATATGAAAATGGTTCTTTTTTAATTATTATTACAATTCAATTCTTTTTTAAACCATAATTGTACAGAACAAGTCAAAAAATAGGATGGGGCATATGAAGGGAAGGGGGAGGTATGCACCTATGACTGACTTTATAAGGAACTATCCCAGTATTCATGTGCAAACCAAATGGAAAACCATAGAAAACCATCGGTAAGGATAACTGGGTCACCCGATACTGAAAACTTGAAGTGGCACCTTTCCTTTATCAACAAAGTAACTAAAAAGTATAAAATCAGATGGCACTATCATCTAACTAACTCTGAACGCAATTTCATTGGTCGATCAGTTCGCTCGACACGTCGGTAAACTTCGTGCAAACGACACAGATTACATTGATATTACAAAAAGGCGCAAACAATAAAATTAATATTAAATAATTCAAATTGTTTCATTTATTAAAAATAAAAATATTAAACGTATAAAACATGATAAGATTCTACATCTAGTAAACCAAAGCACCACAAACTCTTTACTCTTTCTCAATTGAATTGTGCAGTCTATGGTTTTTGTATTACTTTTTTTGTATTGTACTTAACGCCTTTTTTATTTATCACTCTCTATAATGATCTGTTGATGCATGGATATTATTTATGATGCTGTGAGGGTCTGTAGTCTAAAAAACAAACATCTTTATGTGTAACAGCATTACTATTATTATTACTTAGGCATGTTTAACGTAGAAGTAATTAATAAAAAAAACGTTTGCCATCGAATTCTTATTCGCAGTTAATTCTAGTGTACAAGGTTTTAGTTCTTGTATGAGTCATTTTTCTGGTTTATAGACAATAACTTATAAAATATCGAAATTAGCCAAAAAAATCGAAAAAGAATGAAATTTAGGGAATTAATGGCGACATTTTGTGGCTAGACAGTGGGCACATTACAAGTATTGACATCTGTATTTTATAAAAAAACGTATTATACGTCTTATTTCTTGTATTTATACTGTATAAAGACTTTAAATCAAAATAAAACTTTAAATTAAGGTGAAAATACTTAAAAAAAAAGGACACATTTAGAACCACATAACGATGCAATATATTCACTTACACTTTACAGTACTTAAATAATGTTGTTTTTTTTGTTAATATTTTATTGACATAACCTCAATTTTATACAAATATTCATAAAACAATCATAATAATTGTTTTATGTACATTCAAAGTACACGGCGAACAATGTTGATGTGAAGCTCCGGTCTTTTTCATGAAGTCCGATAAGTTTTTCACTCCAGAATGTCAATGAAAAATCAATTTTTAAAATCTTTATATCTGCTAAGCAAAATTGATGTGATAAAGTATTCAATTTACAGTTTTTGAAAACTGGTTAAAAATTTGATTCATCCAAAATGACAGTCAGCCAGCGTTTTTACGCAACAGCACAATTAAAGCCTTTATTCCCGTTATGTTTATTTAGCACTTTATAGACATTTTAATTCAAATAATATTAATTATAGTTTTTTATATTCAGATTATCTTTTCTCATAGCACCGTGTTCACTTCTTTCTTTGGTAAATCATTCTCATCTGGTGTAGCATGTCTCCACCTATGTTGACATCACAGTATTCTGTTAATCGGCAAAATTTAAAATTAAAGAGACTCCGACACATTATGGCGTGTCTTGTTTTTCATTATATATACACTAATTTTTAGCATTTAAAAAATTGATTTTATATCATTGAATATTCTTAACCATAAATTATGCTCCCTGTATTTGTACAAAGAGACAAATATAATAATAATAATAATAATTTACTTATAAAAAGAATCTTTATATTATTTTTGTTTTTTTATTTAAATATTTAAATATAAAATCCATCAATCAGCCATATGTTGTTGCTTGGTTTTTAATTTTGATGAATGCTTGAAATGAAAATAGAATCTCTTTTCCATTGATTGGTGCTGTAGTAGTAATCATTTCCATTGTAATTGAATTTCATTGTTTATAAATCCATCATCATCAAATCTATTTATTGATTATTTTTTACTGATTTTACAGTAAAATATACAAATGGCATCTGTGTTTTTAATTTTCAATGATAATTTCACTTGTGATGTAATGAACTTATACGATTATAATCGATCGATTGGTTTACAATTTGGAAAAAAAAAGAAAGTCCATATGATCTAAACAATGAATGGATCCCACTCGTTATTGACTTGATCAACTTATCTAATTATTTAATTAATGGCAGATTAAAAAACTGATCAGTTGAGATTAATTTCTAACAAAAATTTAAAATTTTTTAATTTAGTTTTTTATTAAATAATAAAAATTGCCTTAATGTGGAATAGAATCCTTATTTGTATTAAAGCCTTGATCTTTTCAATAATTTTATGAACATAATTTAAAGTATGCTTATTAAAATACATCATATTAATTTTAAATACAAAATATTTAATATCTACATACTTATTAAATATCATATTTACTAGACCCACGCGCCAGGATACAAAACGTATACAAATCAAATTTGAAACATCTTCAAAAATTTCATTTACCAAAATGGTAAAAACAACTTAATATTGTTGTTTAAAAACATGAAGGTGTTCTTAACAGTTATATTATTGCTATAAATTTAAATAATTATTTATTTATTGAATTGTTTTATAAAATTAAATAGAAAATAAGTGATGATAACAACTAACAATATTAATTGTTTAATCAATTTTATGAAAATTACCCTGAAACTAATCAAAATTTACAAAATATTTAAAATAAATAATTTCACTAAAAACTTAATACCATACATACATTTTGTCGTTATTCTGTTATTTAAGAAAGTAAAAATTAAACAATTATTTTTTCTTTTTCTCTTAAATTAATATTCCGTCAACATATTTTGTACATGCGATTTTAATAATTGTATCAAAATCTACACATAAAACAAGCACACATGACTAGAATTGATACTAATGTTAGACAATTATAACTATCAACAAACAATAGTAATCGTTGTTTTAATAATTAATTACAGGTGCTAAGAACTGTCTTAGAATATTAATTAATTAAAATCGTAAATCATATAGTCTGGGACAAATCGACACATCAATATCAAATGATTATATAAATCACTCGATACTATATTGATTAAAAGTGGGTTGCATTTTTCATGGTGATTTCAGGCCGATCAATTTTATTGAAAGTTTATATGAAGTTGATAATCGAATGGTGGTTCAGCAGACGGAGTACCCAAGATGGAGGAATAATAAAATTGATTTCAAGTCGCTTGAAATTAATAATATAGTTTCAATAATGTAAATTAAAAAAATAGTCAGATTTACGGGTGGATTAATTATTAGTTGAATTTGACATTTGATTGTCTTATATGGCGATGGCATGACTACTCAACAGTAATTATTATCCTGTGGGAGCCAGCTGACTTTCATAAGTGAGGCTGCTAATAAACATTCAATTCCAATATAAATTAATCGACTTGAAATGATTGTATCATTTGCAACGCTACCTCTCGGATTATCGTTTATTTTTAAACGAGAAAATTAATTATATTTATTTGTCAGAATAAATAAATAATTAATTGTAAACAAAAATAAACATATGTAAACAATACACTGTATAGATGCCCGCCCGGAAGTGTATTGGTTCAAGTTCCGGTCCTTAGAGAGTTGTCTTCAAAGTTTCGTACAATATTTTGAGGATTACTACACATTTCTTATTCAAAAATTGGGTACTAATTAATATAGTATTTTGAAACCACTTGGTATAATATTATTCAAAGCATTTGATGAAGAGTCCAAGATTTGGTGAAACTCCATGAATGCTTTGGTTTCTGTTTTCCAAGCGAATTGAAAATGATTTTTAAATTATGAAAAGTGATTTAATTTTACAAATAAGAAAAATTGGCAAATAAAATTTATATCAATGAGTTATTAGACATAGAATTAAACACAAATTATTAACAATAATGTAAGCTATTTGTTTCATTTCTAAAACCTTCTAAATCCTTGATAGCTTTGTGATACAATTTAGGACCATGTAAAAGTTTAAGAAAAGTTTCGCAAATAATCTAAATTTCAAAATTAAAGTTATGAAAAACAATATATAAAAAAATTATCGATGTTATCGATGAAGTTACGATCAAATGATGGGACGACTACACCAACCACCCCAATTACAACACGATGTTGGCGACACGCTGGCCGTACCGCTAATTTTGCCCTCCATACATGCTGCCATATATGGGTAAGATTTGACAAAATACTGTTTTCTATAACAATAAGGTTTTTGAAAAAACGAAATTTACGTTATCGTAACATCATTGAAAAACAAATACAAAATCGATTTTCTTCAAAATGTTATCCAAAACGGGATGTCCTTTGTACAACAACATCCAAATGCTTTTTTTTTTTGCATAATTTTCAGGTTTATAGGACAACGGAACTTCACAAAAGGAAAACCGCACACTTTTCAGAAGTTTTGTAGAGGAAAAAGTTGTTGCACTAATGATAACTAAACCATATATAAATTTTTAAAAGTTTATCAATAACTAGATTTGATTGCGGGCACCCAACCTAATATTGATAGAGAAACCGTATAAAAACAATATGGATGGATATTATTATAAATTGAAATAAAATAATACAAACAGATTGATTGTAGTGTAAACCCTTCTTTAATCCTGTAGTTGAATCCGTGAATCATTTCACATATCGTAATGGAATTTTTGATTGGATTAAATTTAATATTTAAGGATTATTATTTTATTTCATTTCCTTCAAATACGAAAACGTACGAACGAACGAATGAACTGATACTGATTTATTTTATTCGTAACGATATAAGAAACATATTTTATTTTCGATTCTAGAAAATTGGGTTACAAGATTACCATATACAGAATGTATTAAGAATTGAAGTCAATGAGAAAAAAAAAACTTGAAAAATCAAATCTTTACTTTGTAGATCTGACCTGTCATTTTTTTGTGCTGGGTAGTAATCCTAGACAGCATGATCAATTTTTGTTATTTCTTACTAGTATTATTTGTTACAACGTGTGAGACAGACATACTGAAAAGTAACTGACGAATACTGTGTTAATAAATAATTAAAAAACAATTTTTAAAAAAATGTATTTTTTTACAGCCATCTCTCTGAAAACTTTGAATTTGTGACCTAAAAACGTAAAGATATGTCAAATTCGGGAATCACAAAATCGACCCCATTTCAAGAACTTCTCACTGAAAAGTTAATAGGTAATTTAGGTAAAAAAATATAAAATAAAAATTTATATTTACCAAATTGAAGTCATTAGTAACCAGAAGAAATTAAGAAATTCCTATGACATATCATACAATAGTCGTATTGATTTGTTTTATGAGAAAAATCTCTTAATCAATAAGCCGTTCATTTTCCAGATGGAATATTTAGTACAATCTTATTATAACGAAACATTCATAATAAATATACTCTACTTTTGTTACATTTTGTATATAGAATTCAGTACCTTATTTCCTATACACCCAGTATATATTTTAAACAATATGTCTGTGTACTAATTTCATAAAATCAATTTATTATTTTTATTGACTAAATAATCCACCGTACAAGTGAATTAAACTTAATAATAATAATAATTTTAACGTGTCGATTTGTTTGTTAAGTAGTTCAACAAAGTTTTGTATATTTTAGCCTAGCTAGACTGTGCGCTATCGTTTATTATTATACTACGTACGTTAAATCGTGTTCAATTTGTGAGGCCAGTGACCTGAACTTTATAAATATATCATCATCATTCACCACAATCACTAACCAATAAATATTATTACAAAATGTTGTACAACTTCAATATCGAAAAGATGAACTTTTAAAAATTCCTGTCAAAAATTGTTGAATTTGCTTTATTGTAGTAGAAACCTCAACACTAGGTATTACGAAACGGGATCCACACAAAATTAATATTGATTATCAACACAAAATCGGTATTAACTTAATTATTATTTGAGTTTTAATACAGATGTTGGGTAATTAATTTAAAATAAATAACTATTTAATGAGCTTATTTGAAAAAATTATTTAACATTATTTTAAACTTTAATAAATGGAAATATTTTTATGTGGCAAACTTGAAAAAGTGAGCTTAGTTAATCATTTTTCATGTCACAGCGCACACTAAAGTAAAAGAAAAACGACTAATTGACACACGCAAATTTTTAAGTTTCATAGTGTTTGACGCAAAAACTGTGATTTTTCCAAGTCAAAAAGACGTGTTTTCTTGCGATAAAGTACGTATGAAAATTGTTACATACGCCGTAGACTTAAAATTAAAATTGAAAAACATACAGAAAATTTGAGTTTAATATTTTACAAAATTGGACAAACATTATTCAGCAATCCAAAAATTATATGACTTTATTTAGACTTTTTGAATACACGGTATAACTACAGTATTATTTAAACAATTTAATACCTAACACAAGCAGGTTAGGTCGGTCACCACTGTTTTATTACACACAGAAATTTATTTATAGATTAAATTGCATATAATTTAATATCATATACAAGTACTGTATGTACCAAAAATACATGGGCATAATTTATGAATTTTAGAAATATTAACAAGCTCTTATTATGGATCTATAATAAAAATTAGCTATCGAAATAAGTTAATGTCTCCAGTAACATTTAATAATTATCACTTAAAAAGAATATTAACCGGACGACAAGGTAGTGATCTAAATAAAATTATTACATGTTATAAAATTATGACAAAATCATATGTAACATGTTGTACTTCCTAAAGATACAGGAAGTGGTATAAAAAAAATGAATCCACAGGTTTCGTTTAATAAATTTAATAAAAAAAAAAATGATTATTAATATCTTATTTTTATTTTGTTTTTTCAGGCAGAATTATTGGATGCCGTACGTCGAAGGCGTGGTCGTGAAGATACCAGCGAAGATGACGAGGATTTAGGTTTACCACGAAGTCCATGTAATTCACCAACAACCGCCGAAATTTTATTGGAAAAATCAGTTAAGGTAAAGCAAATATTTTTTCAATTCAAACCATTACTTTATATTCTCTAAATTAGTTAGCTATGCCCTTCTCTCAATTTTGGGTGCTTTGGTAGCGAAATTTGGAATATACAAAACGATTAAAAATAACGCTCGAAATGTAATGAAATTCGAAAAAAAATTGGTGCGTGTACGTTATGTACGCGAGTTAGAAGTTATACTTCTTTGGCATCATTAAAAATAATTTTTAATTGTATGTAAATATTTAATTACAATAAAATAATAAAAAGGACTGCAGAAGGATCAGTCAACACAGAAATTGTTTCAATAAGTCCTTCGTTATCGTATCAAAATTATGTATACTGAATTTCATAAAAATTCAATAACTATTTTTTGAGTTATTTGTACAAATAACAGTCTCAATAATAGCGATTTTCGAACGCCAAATCACCCATAGAGCTTTTAAAAGCTTGAATTACTACCCCCCCCCCATTCATTTTATTATTTCATTGATAGATTTTTATAATGACGTCTTAAATAAATTAATCAATAATAAAATATATTCATAAAAATAGAATTTTATAATTCAATAAATTATTATTATTAACAAATTTGATATAATATTTAATTGAATGAATAATAAATAATTCGTTCGTTCATGTATGCAAGAAAAACACGTGTGTGGAGAAAATGTCAATCATATTATGTGATATGACGTTGACCTTCAATAACCTTATTGAACTTTAAATAGGAAAAATTATTACAATTTTTTTATAGGAATTTTACCCATTATTTTTCCTCGATTATGTGATCGTTATGAATCAAACCAAATCAGAGAAAAAACAAAAAAAAAAAAAAACAAATAAAAACTATTTGTAATCATTAGTATTAATAAAATACACTATGCAGTGGCGAATCAAAATAGTTTGTTATGAAAAAATTTGTATGTATTTCAACTTTTTTTCTGTCTATTATGGTTTAAAAGTTGGGTCTTAAATCCTTTGGACTCAATTGATTAAGTTTTGTCATTCATGAAGTCTAGAGAATACGCCATGCATATTTCGACTGGTTATCTCGTTCGGTTTTTGAGTTATTTTGATGATGAATGAATTTTTGATCTTGCATCGATCGATTCAACTGTGGAAACTTATCTTTTTTTGGCTGCTGTAATTTTACATCTTTTATTGATAAGTACTTCATCTAAGTATGTCCACATCCTGAACCAAATCTCTGTCTCAGTGATATTCGGGAGGTATTTGTTCATTAGTGCTGGCTATCTTTACCGATGGTTTTCCATTTGGTTTGCACAAAGTGAATACTGACATAGTTTCTTATAACGTCAGCCATAGCTAATTGCATACCTTGTCCTTCCCTTCATATGCCCCATGCTATTAAGAATTGAATTAAACAATATTGTAGTCCTCCCTGTTTTGTTCGATTGGTTTAAATAAATTCATGACTATTAAAAGTGCGTAAACTATTTTAATAAAATTATTTTTTTAACATTCAGGGAGAGACGGGTGAATATCTATTTTATATGGTGTCTACGTATTTTATTCAAACTGACTGTGATATATTTTTACCTATTGACATTTTCATTTGACCTGATAACAACATGACATTTATATTTATAATGTATCTATATATAACAGATATATAGAAGAGTCACATCTTCTCTACGTCTCCCACTCTCCTAAATGTACTAGTAAGGTATGTTCACTGAATAAAGACGTCATTGATAATGTCACCACATTTAGTAATGATGTCATAACATTTTTTATTTTTTATGTCAATGCAAGCAATCAACAAGAAAATTGACTTAAATATATCAATGTTTGTTATTTTTTCGAGGAACAGTTTCCGACTTCAGTGTAAAGTTAGCAGCACACATCCATAAAAGCTAGTGAATGTAGTTATGTATCTTTTGTTACTTTATTTGTATGTTTATTAATAATAACAGATTATAAACAAATACATAATTAATAATAATAATTATTATTATTAAATAACATTCAATACAATATAATACGTTTTAGTACACCTACAGAATAATTAAATGGTGTTCCATGATTTTAGGTCAACCGTTATGTTATATAAAATATAAATAAATTCATACCCACCAGCCAGTTATAGCAAGATTGTAGTATTGACGAGCTAAACTGAACTCTGAAATTATTTAAGGTTATCATGATACAAGCAAATGTATCAGCTGTTATTTATAAAATTAAACTTACTCAAAAAGTTCAAAACCGTTGACATACGTAAAGATTTTTTTAAATCAAACCAAAATAAATAAGAGATAATTAGGAATACAATACTTCCAATATCATAGATATATATATATTACTCGGAAGTAAGATTCTGTATCAAAATTAATTTTTTGAAAAGTGTTGTCGATATTAATTAGCTGCAAGGTATCATAAAAAATGAAATAGTTTTGGTTTTTTTTTTAATTTTTTGATTTTTTATTAAACATATGTTCTAATTATCAAATTTTTTTAAATGCCTTCCAGTTATATTTCAATCAAAATACAACATAAAATAATTATATCATTTTTATTTTTGAAAATATCTAAATGATTTAGTTTCATTTTTACCAATGAAATTTAATGGTTCAAGATCTCAGGGCCGCCATATCTTAGACTGCGTACGTAGTTACATATACAAACTGAATTTTCAGGTAAACTTGTAATCTAAGATCCCGCTGCATGATTAGGTGTTTTAACTACTTATATCACCCTGTACCATGTAAGTTCGCCATTGGTACAACGCTGCAATTTTCGTTGTTTGAATGTAAGTAATGTCTGGCGGTCCTGGGATCTTGTACTATATCTAACATCTAACCGCAAGTTACTTATTTATATTCAATTTAATACTAGAATTTCACCATTCATATAGGATGGCCCCCTCCGTTCTCTTGATACTTACAAACTGTTCGTAGATTAACTATGAAACTCTTTGAAAGAAGCTTTGGAAAATGTATTTTTAAAGGACTTTTACCATTTTATTCTGAAACATTTATTCTAAATAAAAAATGGGATAAATTTACCAAGTCGAGTTATATTATTTAAATAAGTAAACATTCAATGGATTATTTTCATGTTTAATAAATGAGTGTATGTGTAAACTGTATATAGTATGAGTTATTAAATTATAAAAACATATTCAGTAGTATATAAATAAAATGTTGATACTTAAGTCATACTTTGCCCACTAGACTATTATGAAAGCACTATCTAAAAGATTTAATTGAAAATATCATTTTAATTAATAAGGTGTGGACACTCTGTAATGTATGTCACATGTTATAATTAAAAATAAGATTTAAGGTTTATTTTATAATTAATAAAATTGAAGAAATTAATCAGTTTGCAACAACTAATAAAAAGAAATTATTGATCATTTAATTGAAAAAAAAAGTCGAAATTAAACTAATTTAGAAAATCAATTTGTTTATAATTATTGAAAGTATATATAGACCATACTACGTATTATAAATAATTTTTATCAATTAGTGGCATCACCACGCGTATTTGTTGTCTGCCTTGCTGAGTGAAATTTACTCAGTAGCTCTTAGTCTATAGTAAGCCCGTATTAAGGTCGTTCCAGCATGAAACCCTCTTTACGACAGATTTATGACTAGTTTGTTGTTTACAGACTTAGAATAACGTTATCTATGCATTCCTAAATAATTTTTTACCTTTAAGATTGCGAGATAATTAAGCGAAAAATTGATGATTTCAAGACTCACTTCTCATTGAAAGTCGAAAAATTGTTAGGTCATGTGAAAAAAAGTGTAAATACAAAAGTTGTAGATCTTTTTATTATCTACAACTTTGCCATTTAACTTTTGCCCATTGTAGTTTTGCTAAAAAATCGAGATAAACCGTATTTTACCCTTAAACACTCACACCCTTCCACACTTGCTGAACTCAGATCTCGCCCGTAATTAATTTTTCCTTTTATTTTTATCATATTTCGTTTCCAATGGGATTCATTCTACTTTAATCTTTTTTGCCTTTCAAAAATTATCTACCCTGGACTATATATATCGTAAATTCTTAAATTTACGATTCATTGATTGTTGTTGGTACGGATTCCTTAGTATCGGTTCAATATTCTTTTGAAATATTGGTACAATTTGGTATTAGTTGGTACTCAACAACGAACTGGTTCGACATTCGATTAATTAATAAATAAAAAATAATGAATATAAAAAATTAATATTATTATTATTAATAATAATTTCTCTATGAATTACAAACACAAAATACATTGTGGTGGAATTATTTAATAACTGTATAAAGTTAGCCCTCTCACTCACAGTTGTTGTTCTTTTTATAAAAGAAATTTGATTAGCTGCAGATAGCTACATAATTTTAGCGAATGTTCTAAGATACCGCAGAAGAAAATTTAAACGAATATTGTTTTATAAAATCAATTTGAGATTTGCGGAAATTAGGTCAAAAGAAAATTTAAACGAATATTGTGGTAACTGGTTTGTGCCAATTATATGATAAACTGTCATAATACTCCAGGGGAACACGTTTAGAACATCCGCTGCAGGCACCAGGTACTACGTAAGTTTTCCTGATCTGGAATGCATGTTCAGCGATCTCGAAAACCTCCGTATAATGAGTTTAGTCCCATTAAATGATAACCTGTCATAATACTCCAGAGGAAGACGTTTAGAACATCCGCTGTAGGCACCAGGTACTCCATAAGTTTTCCCCGATCTCATATTCATGTTCATCGACCTCAAAAACCTCCATATAATGAGTTTAGGTCAATTATATGTTAAACTATCATAATTCACCTGATTATTTTACCAGGTATTCTCATAGTCCGAGGTCATAATAATGTTCAGCGACCCCCATATAACAAAATTGAACTAATTTTCACCCATTATTTACATTTGTAAATAATTGTCTACATCTCAATATCCACTTCTGGAATGCATTTTTCTTTCTCACAAGTACAATTTGGGAACTAGGTTACACAAAATTTATAAAGATTATCTCGAATGCAATGCGCACCCAAACCGCATTTAAAATCCCTCTCACTGCACAATAAAAATTGACTGCTTTAAATAATCGATTAAAAGTGATGTGCTAACTTAAATCATGTAAAATTACCTGTAATAATATTAATATTTTATTTACAATCAACTTATTAACTGAACTGTAATCAAACACAGTCTTTACTTAGAGTCTTCTTAGAGATCATGCATGCAGCCAGAGCAATGAATTTTAAAATTAATATACTTTTTATTTTTATTTTAATAATATAAATTTATATTCAGTTTGTAAAATTAACTAATAAACTTTTTGTTTGTTTTTAAAATGTTTTGTCTGAAATATTTAAATATTCTACTGTTGTTGGCATATTAATAGTAACATGTGTAGTGAAAATTTAATATTTAGCAGAAAAAAATGGTGAATTATGAAATTAAATTTATATATTTAATTGATTTGGATAGTTCTGTGAAATAGTGCCAAAAAATTATTGTGCAAATAAATACATATAATTAATAATTTTCATAAAATAATTTTCTTTAATTGCTTAAAATTATGAAAATTACTTTTTACAAATCTTAAATATTCGTTTTGTGTAGGTGTTTTTAAATTTTTTTTTTTTTTTTGATCAGACGCTGACTTTTATTAGTAAGGAGTGTGCTTCTAACAACTGTTAACCATACCCCTTAACAGCATCTTAAAATATAAAGTCCTGGTGCCGATAACAATGTCATATCATTTATTTACGTCTGAAATTTTGGTGACGTAATCTAAACATAAAATGTGAATTTAAATTCGCGAATGAACAAAATCGGTCCTTTAGGTCCAATAGATTCTTGACCCAACTTTTAAACTTTAAATGATTGAAAAAAAGTTCAAGTACAAAAAAATGTTTATTTTTTCAAACAAACAACTTTTGTTTGAAGTTTTGAGTTCCCCACAATTTTAGATCAAATTTACACATATTGATAATTAAAATACATATTATTAACTGTATATACTGGATATTTATAGTATTTAATGAATACTAATTAAAAATAATCCAAAACAATAAAATTCAATCGTATGTCTGTTAGTATCTAAACAATTAACTCTGTCAGTTATTATATTCACTTGTCATAAAAACTTGTTTCACTTATTTTAAAATAATTAATAATTATATCATGTTACCTTGCCTGCTGTTCAATACTTCATAATATTCATAAGATATAATAAATAGTAAAAAATAAATTTTAAAATTGATATAGAAAAGTAATAATAATAATAAATAAAATTAATATTCAAAGCTGTTGTATGTAGTAAGTTGATAATAATTATTTATGGCGTGGTGTTTGGTTGTGTATAAATAATAAAATAATGTATTATAATTGTATTATTATATTTTTTTATTGATATGATATCGTAATTCATATTCAGTTTTATTTAAATAGAGAAAAAAAAAAGTGAAAACATTCCGTAAATAAACATTTCTTTAATTTCTTCCTATATCAAATTATTTATATACATATACAGGATTGTCAATTATTTCTTGACTTTTAAATCCAATGTTTTATGTCTATGGTGTTTAAATTTTATTGTTAGCTAGAGTCTTTTTTTTATAGAATCGCAAAAAAAGTCGTAAATTTACAATCTAGGGATCATATCCTTAACCTATGACCAATAATGATGACATGAGTAAAAATCAAAATATAGAAATTTAGTGTCTTTCAGCATAAGATTTTTCGCCCGTTTCCAAAAATATTTCTACTACGTACGTAGGAAAACTATTTTTGACAACGTAATGCGTGAATTAAAATCAATAAATTGATTTTACAATTTTTCTAATATGCATTATATAAATACCTGTATGATGTTTTAAATGAGTACTTAATTAAATGTTCATAATATGAAGTGACGTCATTTATGTTGTAAAAGCTCAACTATAAAATATAATATAAAAGCACATGTACAGATCTTGTTCAAGCTCATTTATATAACAGCTGTGTAATTAAACATATATTTAAGATTTTTTTTTATTAAATTTGTATTTTTTAATAAACTGGACCTAATCAAATTGGATCGGTTTACAAAAAACAAAAAAAACCAAAATTTTATTTTACCAAATTAGATCCATAATTTTCAATAACAGTGTTATTATTAAACAACAGCATTTAGACAATAAAAACAAAAAACTTGTAATTATTTGTGTATTGACGTTAAAATTTTAAAAAAATTTAAAACGATGATTGTGTCACCTTCACCAGCAATCATGAAATTTCCCAATTCGTCAACTATTAGTAATCAATATATATTTAAATTTTATAATTATCAGGTAAGACTTTTAATAAACAAATATAATTATTATATCAAAGAAATTTTGTTTGATTTTAAAACTCGTATTTAATAGGGAGTTTCAGCTCGTTTGAATCTTCCTGGAATAATCAAATACAATTTATGATATTTATAAGTATAAGAGAAATAATGTGACATCTACATGCATAATTGAGTACTATTATTTTTGTTATTAAAGTTTCAAACCAATTTATTTATTTCAATGTATTGAAAAATAGATGTCTCATTCTGGATGTTATTAAGTCTTAAGAGTTTTTGTTTCTACTTTCTGGATTGAGATAAGATTAAATTTTAAAAAAATATATCATTTGTTACAGGATCACACGACAAAATCTCACAGTACTTGCAGCGATGGATCACTTCTTAGTATGGGAAGTTCAGAAATGGATGAGGTATGATAATTTTTATTTTTTCTATTATTTATTTTATTTAATTAAATCTTTTTAAATTTAGGATTCTTTCGGATTGCATTCAAGGCATTCTTCAAAAGTATCACTCCATGAAAAGAAGACATCACCCTCGAAAGGGCTTGATTTAGGTAATCATAATTTTTATTCTAAATGTACAAAAAGTCACATGATCCAGAATTACATGTACCCTTTTTGGATCAAATGACTTTTTTTAAAACTTGGATAAAATATGTTAAGAAAATATTTTTTTATCTTATAAATGAAGAATCCGAGCTGGATCTCGGAGAAAATGGTTCCTTATCAGCACCATTAAGTCATAGTGCAGCCCGTCATAAAATGGCTGTACGTCCGAAACGAACTCATGGTGCACCAAGACGTCGACGTGTACAACAGGTAATTAAATTAATTCTTAATTATTTATAATTATTTAACAACTAGCTGACCCGGCAAACGTCGTTTTGCCATATATTTCTAATCAATCAAAGTATAATAACATATTCTTAACAACTTGCCTCTATTTCTTAATACTGATAGATAAGACAAATCTTAATTCCAAAACCTATTATCTTAATTTCTTTGCACAATTCGAATAATCATACAGAAACAGTTGTAAATTTTTTGATTTTGATTTGTTTAGTTAACAACTGGTACAGCGTTGCCAACTACACCAGAGGTTAATGAAGAAACTTTGCGTAGTGTAACACCAGAAGTTAGTAAGCAAGGTAATATCGGAATATTTTTTTTTTTTTATTCAAATATTTATCTTACTTCCACACATTAGCATGTGTTCATTTATTATCTTTATCCAAATTAATAAATGTGTATTACTATTTCGATTTATCAAATAATATTATTCATTTATTATGAAAAATAATAATTATGTCTGATCATTAAATACTTATAGAAACACACTAAAATTTATTTTTCATAATATTAAAGTTTAAATTGTTTAAAAGACAAAAAAAAAGTTATGTTTGTGAACCCTTTAGACATTTAATTTTAAAAATTTTACACTACCCCCACCCCCCTCAATTCAGTGTGTATTCATGTTTTATTGTTTCGATTTTCCCCCGCAATGCATGCGCTGTACCTGAAGATCAATTTATTGATTTTTTCGGAGCACAATTTTAGAAATAAAACCCTGGTCTGAACTTTTTATGTTTCTTGTTCAAATTAATTTTACGTTGCGCTGGTCAACGAAAATACCGATTACACGAATCCATTTAAAGGAACAGAGAAGGGAGTCAAATATTGGAATGGTGAAATTGTCGAAAGGTAATATTATAACCTCTATTGCATATCACTGGCTGGAAGACAAAGGGACTTAGGAAAAAATCATTCAATAAGAAGGTTGGCCATTCTTTGATGGTCTCTCCTAGCTTCAATAATTCTCCTCGCTGCTATTATTTTTTTAACAAGTAAACGCCTCCTGTAGAACAATATATCTGCAGGTATCACTTGAGACAGATCGAGTACTTCTCTAGAGTATCGTCACAATAGTATAAAAAAGACCTAAATTAATGACGACCAGATTTATTTATATAAGTGTGCTCCTCAAGCGTCAAATCGTGAACTAACCAAACAACATAACCTTCAATCAATGCAGCTGTTTGATTGCATGGCTTCTTGTTTTTATGCTCATTAATTTGCAGGATTGACGAATATAAAGCTTACTAGTAGCAGCACAGGCATGCCAGAATGTTCAAAGATGATCTCAAACGAAACACGATTAAAATCGTCATCTCTCCCACCTGGTTTAGCTTTATCAACTGCCATTGCACAACAGAAATATCTGTCACGTAGTCGATCCAATGCCACAACGACCACTGTCCAGGAGCATCATATCATGGACCATACACAAATAATACGTTCAACATCACATGACTTGGAGCTGGAACGCTTTGAAAATGATGACCAAAAAGGAACAAACGAAAAAAACAAACATCGCGAAGAATCGTCATTCTTTGGACGATTATTATCGCGGCGTAGTGGAAAGAAAAAGAAAGAGAAAATCGAAGAGATCTCAACGAAACAAACGACTTCCACAACATTATTTGGCATCACCAATGTGAAAAAACGTATGGACGAAAAAGGTCGTTATGTCGAAAACAATCATGTATCACAGAAAGTACATAAGAGTGGACCATCGGCTCGTCAACGTATCGAACCAATCGATATCCCACCGAGTCCAGAATTCTACCATAAACCACAAAAATTACCACAATCGTCGTCTCCTAGCACAAGACTTGTCAATTGTGATTACGTCGATGCTACAGTTAAATTATCAACTAGTCCTCCAAAGATTACACCCAAACCATTTATAACAGCGACAACATTAGCCAAAACGGATGAAACACCACGATCGAATCCATTCGATAATGTACAATTTCGACAAAAACGAATGGACGCATATATTATGGAGAATGTCCCCGCAAATATCACGAAAATTGATTTAACCGAAAATTTTCTATTTGAAAAGACTGATCACGGGTTTGCCTCATTGAATCTCCTACAACAGGACGATCCAGATGTATCACGGCCTATTTTAAAATCACATAGTTTTAAACATCATACGTCAAAACGTCGACATTCAAAAGAGTTTGTAATTCAAACGACAAACACGAAATTTCTTATTGATCAAACACAGAAATTTATTGATTCCGAAAAAAATTATAATCAACTACGAAAATTCGAAATAAAAAAATCCACATCGTTAGATAGTATCAAATCATCAACAGAGAATCGTCCAATTACAATTGGATGTTTAAAAGATGCTGTAAGCGCCTCTAGCAGAGATAATGTTAACTATAAAACGTCTTCTTTATCGGTCACAACGGTATCTTTGAACGATAATACTAACAAATGCAGTGACCAGAAAAATAACTTGGAAAAAACGAAATCTGTTACAACCGCCGTATCTTCGAACAGTGAGAAACGAAGCGTAAAAACATCATCTATAAGCGTGACAACCGTAACTTTAAACGAATCACCAATTAAAAGTGCCTCTAACGTGGAAAACCATAACTATAAATCATCGATAACAACCGTTTCATGTAATGATAATGAAATTAACGAGAATAATACCGCCAAAATTCAAATAAAACGTTCGAATAATCAGGAACCAACAAATGTTCCAGAATTTTTAAAAATACAATTAAATAAAGTTGATGCAAAACCAACATCAAATGTTGTTTTAACTGCAAATTTATCTGCAAAAAAAGACGATGTCAATAAAAACGTGACTGATATTAACAAAAGTGTGACTGATGTAAATAAAGTAACATCTGATGTAAACAAAATGGTGACTGACACAATCAAGAAAGATGAAAAAATAGAGATCAATAAAACAATGGATATAAATAAAACATTTGTACAAAATAAAATGGTAGAAATAAAAATGACAGATGTCAACAAAATGATTGATGGAAATAAAATAGTGGATTTGAATCGAAAAGAAGTAGTACGACTAAAACAAACAGATAAAATTGTAGATATAACCAAAATATCCGATACAAAGTTAGATGTAAACAAAATGATGGATTTGAATTTTAAAGAAGTACGACGTAATTCAACTATGAACGAAATCAATAATGAAATCAACAATGAAACAAATTTAAAAAAGCTTCGCCGAAATATTATGAATGATATGGAAGATGAACTTTACAAGAGTGAGCCAACAACGCCAACCGATACAACGCATGCGCCAACAAATTTATATAAACGACAATCGTCGACGACAGTAAGTACAACCACACCAAGTTCGCCGATTATAACAAAACCAATAATTGTAAAGAAATCGTCAAGTTTGGAATTAATTGAAACGACAAAACACGAACCCGTATCGAAAAAAAATCATTCTGATACATTAGAACGAAAAAATTCCGAAACACAGGTGATATTACGTAAGAAACCTTCATTACCGACAAAAAAACAAAATGAAGAACCTGAATTAATGAAAGTATTTGCACGAAGATCATTAAAACTCAATGGAGATGGTGATAATTCAACGTTGGGCCAGCAAGTGCTAGTAATGCTCGATAATATCGATAAATCCGAAACAAATGAATCGATTAAATCACGTGATAGCGATAAAGAAAATGAGGAAGAAAGTGGTGTAGATACGAAAAAAGAATTATTAATTATCGATACAAATATAGCGTCGTCATGTTGTACTGTCAATAACATGAGATTAAGTTTTAATAATCCATCAAATAAATTCAAAAAAACAAACGATTGTAATGAACATAGCAACAACAACAAAATAGAGAATAATAAGATGGCGTCATGGAAAAAAGAGAATATTGAAATTGAATTAAAACCACAAGAGGATTTTATACCAATGTTTAAAAGGATCCAACAACGGAAAGAAGAATGGGAGCAACGGGCACAACAAGCTATGAAAAAAACAATTCCTTAGATAAAAATCAATGTTGAGGTAAGATAATCGTTTTTTTTTTATACGTATATTGGTATTCCTACCTTCTTTGTTTTTTGTTTTGTATCTGTTTTTATGTGGTTGTGTGTTGCATTTAATTTCTGTCAAGTTGGTATTCATGTTTGTTATTTGTTAGAATTACTAAAGAAAGAAGTAAAATATTTTGTTCCTTATTAAGCCTTTTTTCTCAAAAGATTTTTTTTAATTCGCTAGATGGCAGCACTAGTTGGTAGTATTTTGAATTATCTATTAACAGCAATTAAAAAATAAATTAAAATCCTTTTTTATTTTGCATACGTCATTTTGTAGATTATTCAATTCGGCTCAAGTTTGAAGAGCTATGAAAATGTATTTTTTCTGAGTGTAAATTATTTTGAAGGTGAATAACATATTGAGTTGATCAACTTACATACTTATTAAAAGAATTTCAGGAAACATTTTGGTATTTTTACAGTACAATTAAGTGCATTATGGTGGGAAGCAATAAATTAATGCTTTTCGATCTTAGAAACTGGGGAAAATAAATCTTATTGATGCCAAAATACAGTTCAACATATGTCCGCTCAAAAAACTCTTCGCTTGCTAACTTTGCTGTTATTATAAATGAAGAATTAATAAATTTCCATTTTGTTTTTCATTGCTTTCTATTAACAAAACAAATTTCACCATCATTAAAAGGGTAAAAATTATTGATCACAGGAAAAGTATGTATCGCAACCATATAGACTAACCAAGGGATTTTTTGACAAAAGGTATTGGCTTTTTGTAAGGCAAGCCAATCTGGCGGTAAACTTTTGTAGAACTCGATGAAATGTAAATTTTGAGTGATATCTCGAACAAGAGCAATGCCACATTTTTCATCGAGTTCTACAAGAAATATTGCAATTTTCACCTGTACAAATTTTAGGCTAGCCTAAAATTACAACTCTATAAAATTATTAATATAATTATTTCTAATTTGTTATTAATTTTTCCAGATAATTTAATTTCAAGAAAAAATAAAAGTAATAAATTATTACAATGCTGGAATTGGTAAATTTTTTTGAGATTAACTCTCACTCTGCAACACATCAAATCATAGCTGGCTGTCAAAAATCAAAATGGACGTTTGACAATTGTTTTACCTATTATCGACTGTTTTTTTTTTTTGTGATTCAAAACGATTATGATATCGGATAGATTTATATAAAATGGAATGATTCTAGAAAATATTCAGAAACAACATTTACTGACAAGTATGTGATGATGTAATTCAGAACTTGGACCAAGTTCGATGGCAGGTGGAATATTCCTGAAAATGGGGATTTACCTTTATAAGGCACCCTTAAAAACATTTTTTATACGCTTACAAGACATTTTCTGAATTTTAAGGACTTTTGATTTTCCCATAATGGGGCTGTTTATATGCAGACGAGTAAATTCGCAGATGTAAACGGAGGTACTCACTCATATAACTGTATAAAATTCCCAAAAAAAAGCTTAAAATCTTGTTAAGACGACTTGAGAAAAATGACTGTTTAAAATCTTCTCGAAATTCTTGGAACTAGAATCATTTCACAGAGATGTTTTTAAAAGCCATAGACTAGAAAAATAAATAGACCACCATCATGTATAGTTGCCTTTGTCTGTTGATAATATTACCTAAATATAAGACAAGGAGACTTTGAGTACTCTGACAGAAAAGGACAAGTATACATGATGACACGGAGCACTTTTTCAATCTTAAAAATGGTTTTTTGAAACATTTTCTTGTATATAATAATTATATTATCATTAAATGTTGAGAAATTTAAAAGAAAAAGAAACATTTTTTTTTTTAGAAAATATATATATATATATATATATATATATATATATATATATATATATATATATATATATATATATATATATATATATATATATATATATATATATATATATATATATATATATATATATATATATATATATATATATATATATATATATATATATATATATATATATATATATATATATATATATATATATACAGAAACAGAATGGACTCTAATAGTTTTAATATTAGAGTATAAATAAAATAAATTAAAAATATTATAATATTGATTCTTTTTTTTTGATATTAACAAATTAAATATATATTGTAAAAAAAAATTAAAAAGTAAAATAATAAAGAATTATATATAAAAGAAAAATTGAAAATACTTTCTTCATTGAAAAGTATGAATAAATTAAAAATATTGTAAAATGTGTGTGTGTTTTTTTTTATTAATTAATTAATTAATTTTAATTTATACAAAAACATTTTTAATTAGGTTGTAATAAAGTTTATAAAAAAATTATTATTATTAAATAAAAGAAAAAAAACAATATTCAATTCGAAATGTGTTGTTTATTTTATATTAAGGTAGTTCCAGCTTGGTATAGTATCCACAGAGTATTTACTTATGTTATAAATATTATTTACATTTACTATATTATAAATGTAAATAAGTTTTGAGTTTGGAAAATATAGAAAAAGAAAAATTTCTCGCTGTCACAATTCGAAATTTGAAACAGAGCCAGTTGATGTGAAATATATTATTTTATTCATAACCAATATATTATTATTCAGACACCAAAGAAGTATAACTTCAAACGCGTGTACATAAGTACACACACATATTTTTTTATAGTATTAAATGAATTTTTTAAATCGATAAACAAAAAGGAATTTATGATAAACAATTCAACACAACATAACAATCGAGTAAACAACGAAAATAGGTAATTCACAATATTTAAGACAGCGGAATATCTGACAAACAGAAAAGAACAAATATACAAGCTGACGCTGTTACTGCACTAGTCTATATGATCTAAGGATATAATAACTCTTCTATTGATCACAATGTTTTGTTTCTTATCACTGAGTCATAAATAATAATAAACCAAAATGAGTTCATATTTAAAAGTCAATTTGATTTGTATCATTTTGTGAAAACTCTTAATTTTAAAATAGCATCTACGTAATTATTCATTAACTGTTTGTATTGCGAAGATTAGATAAAATGCTGTAATGAAAATGTTTTCAAACATAATAGAATCGATTTCAAAATAATTACACTAAAAATTACATACTTCGATAAAAATCAATTTGTTTGCGTCTACTTTGAAAAGTAATTGGCTAAAAAAATATTATTTGATATAAAATAATTTTTAATTTCATGTAAATATTTTTATTCGGTGTTTGTAATAACCATCATAAATTCGAGATGGAAGCATAAATTAACATTATCTGTCTATATTTCGATTTTCGATATAAATGAACATTTTTCTACTTTTATCTAGCTTGAAAAATGCTTAACTCAAGAAAAACCAGGACATATAAATACGCATCATTTGTGATATAAAACTTACTATTTGTTCTAATGACAAACTTAGTCTAAAACTTGTTATTTGGTAAGAAAATTTTGTGTACCTTCTGAATCATTCGACAATTCAATTACAGGTGCTGTATTTATCGTGAGGATGTGACGGTGGCTACCTCTCTTTTATTGAAGTCGTTTAAATATTTATTGATATTGAACTCTTATATCTAAGATTAGATAAATTTTCTATCTAAGTACCTGACGTCACGGTTTTAAATACGACCGTCTGGTATATAAATTTATATTTATATACAAAAATTTATACTTATAATCAACAAATAATTTATTTTCTGTGCTTAAAATTAATGCTTACAATATTTAAACTGTTTAAATCATTAATAAATAAAAAGTTTTAAAAATAATTCAAAATTAAAAATGACTGAAGAACGGTAAGAAATCATTCATTTAATATTTTATATAATAAATATTTAAGACACTGTACTCTCGGAAATGAGACATCTATCACTATTTTGTGAACTATTTATTCATAAATAAAAACTATAATCACCAATTTTGATGGATGAAATTATCAAAAAGTATTATAAAATTATATTATTTAATAATGTTTAATGGCAAGAAAATATTTAATTAGATAAAATTATGTTTATAAGTGTAAATGGGCCTATGGTTATCAGTAATAGTATCTATTTAACAATTGGATGTATAGTTTTTGAAATAACTCGAAAACTAGCCATCTAATCGTAAAATAAGAGTTATTTTTTGTTTTCCTAGCCTTCAATTTAAGGTTCATAGAACGCAGAATCACAAGAACCACATAATGTAGACAAATTCCCAAAGCATTCTATGGTTTTTCTCGAAACTAAAAACTCCTTGATTATTTTAGTTTTTCCTGAGATACTTTGTTAAATATTTCCCTTTGTTTTCTCTTTATAGGAAATCAACAGAATCAGAACATAAATCTAAAGATGACGTGAAAAAGTGTGGAAAATGGATGATGTTTATGGAGAAATCCAAATCAGATGAGTTTTGGAAAAAATGTGGTAAACATTCGAATACCGCTACACAATCTAAAGATGACATAAAGAAGTTTGGAAAATGGATGATGTTTATGGAGAAATCTAAATCAGACGACTTCTGGAAAAAATGTGGTAAACATTCGAATACCGAAACACAATCTAAGGATGACATAAAGAAGTTTGGAAAATGGATGATGTTTATGGAGAAATCTAAATCAGACGAGTTCTGGAAAAAATGTGGTAAACATTCGAATACCGAAACACAATCTAAAGATGACATGAAAAAGTGTGGAAAATGGATGATGTTTATGGAGAAATCCAAATCAGATGAATTCTGGAAAAAATTTGGTAAACATTCGAATACCGATACACAACAATCTAAAGATGACATGAAAAAGTGTGGAAAATGGATGATGTTTCTAGAGAAATCCAAATCAGATGAGTTCTCGGAAAAACTTTGTAAACATCCAAAATTTAAATCCTATGCTCATAAAAAGGGTCCTGTTCGATTTAATTGTGGTCAAAGTAATAATGATGAAAAACAAATTTTGGAAATTAGAAGAGATATTTTGAATTATCCGTCTCAATGTCCTACCGGTTTCGTGCATTATAAATCAGATAAAGAAAATGTAAATGATACTCATCATCAAACGGGTCACAAATTTAAGCAATTTTGTGGATTTCAGAGTCATGGACGAATGTCTGAAGATGATTTTAAAAACTTGGTAGCGAATTTTAAGAATTTAAAAGGTGGTTCGGGAAAAAAGGATTAAAAAATAATGTGTAGTTTTTTGTTTTTTTGTGTTATATTAATAGACTTTTCATTTTAAAATTTGTTTCATACTGTCGTCAACAATAAGTTTGAAAAAGATAGAACATATTTGTTTTTCATATTATTACATTCGGTTTTTTATATTCTGTCCGAAATAAAAACGAATCGAAAATTAAAAACAATTTTAGATTATGTTATATGGAGGATAGAAAAGGAAAGAGAACCATCTTGTATGGGGATGACAAGTTGAAAAAGTATCCACCTGTCCAACAGCAAATTAGTATTTGAAGATTCACCGAAATGGCGCTCTTGTAGCTAATGGAAATGATGTGAGATTTAACGGTTATAAACCGAGTGAAACGAAGATAAACGGAGTTTTTAAATTTTCCCACTTGCTGCTACTATGGCGCCACCTTAATTTGCTCCCTTTCGATGGACACTTTTTAATACATTCGGATGGTTCTCCTTCCTTTTCTATCCTCCATGTTTCTACGGGATTTGTATTTTGAAACATACCGGGAGATGTAAAATCTTAACTCTATGAAATAACAGTATTTTTTTTATTATTATTTATTATAATTTTTTATTATTTATGAAATAATTTATATTAAACCATGTATTTTTATTTTAATAAATTCTTATAAATAAAATTTATCATTTTAATGTAATAATTGTTTTAATTTATTAATTTAGAAAAAATTCTGATGGACACGTCCAACAGAATTTACATAAATGCATCATTTTTTACTCAATTTACATAAATCAATCATCAAAATAACTTCAAACTTGATATAGCCTATCTGCCCATCTAAAAAGAATGGTGGGGTCTTAAAAGAAAGTTGTACCAATAGTTGATCCGGCAAAATGCGGATTCTTAATTTTTTTTAAAATAATTTCAACCCAATTCCATTGATAGAATACTCCTTGTCTATTTTATTTCAAATTCAAACCAATTTTAATGAAATACAATTATTTAAACATATATAGATGACCCAAGATATATAATGACTCTAATTATCACAAATTTTTTTTTCTCTTATCAGTGAATTAAATGCATATTTGAAAGTAAACAATTTGACTTCTTTCTTTGTGTGGAATTTTTTATTTTAAAATATTATCTGCATAACAGAATTGCAACTTACTTATGATTCATGCAATTGAATTGATAAGTTTTAAAAATTAGATAAACAGTTTAGTAAACTTTTTTTGAAAAATAATAGAACCGACTGCAAAAAAATTAACTAAATAATAAAAAATAATTTTCAATTAAATGTACTTCTGCAGTTAAATTATATATCTTGAATGATAAATTAGCTTGACAACAGTCTATATTTTAAAAACTATTAAATCCATTTTGATCAAAAAAACTTTTGCACTATTACCTAGGTTGAAAGATACTTAAGCATGGATAGATGATCAAATTGGCGTAGTACATCTAATTAATTTTTAAATTAACTTTTATTGAAAATAAATTTTATTCTTTTATTCTATAATATTTTTTAATAATTCTCAAATTTAGACGCATTGTTTTAATAAACTTCCAAATATTCTAACTGTTATAAATACATATATACAATTGAATAATGGCGGGAAATTTCAAAAAAGCCAAATAATATTCAAATATTATTCTCTAAAAACATCAATAACAGGATATTTAAATTTTTTTGAATATTTTAAAAATTAAATAATTTTTAAAAATAATTTTGAAGTCGTTTAAATGTTATCCATATTACAGGATTGCAACTTTCAAATTAATAGAATTGAATTATTATACAAAGATTAGATAAACTTTGTGAAAATACCCGACCTGACATTTCTTTTTATATATAAAGTGATGATAAACATTAATTTAAACTTATAATCAACAATTATTTATTTTATGCTTACAATTTGTGCGTGTATAAACAATATTTAAATTGTTTAAAACATTAATAAATAAAAAGTTTTAAAAATAATTCAAAATTAAAAATGACTGAAGGACGGTAAGAAATCATTTAATATTTTATATAATAAATATTTAAGACACTGTACCCTCAGAAATGAATTGTTAAATACTAATTATTTTGTGTTTAGAAAATTAAAACCAACAAAAGTATTCGATGTCGACGCCATAAGATATTCGAATACCGATATACAATCTAAATATAAAGATGCCATGGAAATGGGTGGAAAATGGATGATGTTTATAGAAAAATCCAAATTAGATGATGCATGGAAAAAATGTTGTAAACTTTACGATGAAGGTCAACTAACTGGTGTATACGCTCTAAAATGTTCAACCAATTATAAAGATCCAAAAATTAAATCTTATGCTCAAAAAGAGGGTGCGTTACGTTTTAAATGTGGTCCAGCTAACGATGAAAAAAAAATTTTGGAAATTGGTAGAAATATTTTGAAGAAAATTCCGTATCAAAATGCTTCCGGTTACATGTATTATAAATCAGATGAACAAAGTTTAAATGGTACTCGACATACGGGCCAAAAAGTTAATCATCTTTATAAATTAGAAGTTTCTGGACGAATGTCTGCAGATGATTTTTATAAGATGATAGCGGGTTTTAAACATTTAAAACTCGGTTCAAAAAATAAGAATTAACTATTTTATTACTGTAAACTATAATATTTTTAGACCTAAAAAATTAGAAAAAGGGGTAAGCATTTAGCAGTCTCTACTGGCAGTGTCTACTTTTGAAAACTACCGACACAGTTGAGTGACATTTTCAAAACTACTGGCATAGTTTGATTGACATTATGTAATTTTCTGACAGAAACTTAACACTATGAAATGACAGTGGCTTTTTTTTTGTATTTATTATGCTGAAATAATTTGTATTAAACAATAAAATATATTTTTATAAATAAAATTTATAATTTTTTTTATTTAAAAAAATTTAGAAAAAAATATCTGCTGCTTTTTACTTTTTACAAACTTTTATTTAGGTTCGTTCCTCTGTTCTAATATTTTTATGTTATCAAATCTTGCCTTACCCACTTCCCGTGTGCCAATTGAACTGAAATTGGGCGTAGATCCTGGTAAAAAAGTTCTATTCAATTTCTATAGCAATTGAATAGGTAATCAATTAGATTAAATATTAAATTTCATTGACAAAATGATTTCCTATTCGAATTGTTTTTTAATGATGCCAAAGAAGTATAAATTTTTTATTAGCATAAATGTTTCTTTTTAGGTCGTATTCCCTTAAAGAACAATAATTATAGAATGTTAAATGATTATTGGTAATAAATAAACGCTTTGTAATACGTAATAATTGTTTTATTCATATAATTTACAAATATTAATTTTATTGTAACATTGATTTAGAAAATCATTCGCCATTTTTATCGCTTATACACTACGAAAAATAAAAGTCGAAACCTCTTTTTACTTTCTCTCTGTCTAGTTAGTAGTGACGGTGAGGTATATACGTGGCAAGTGCTCCTTTCCCGGCTAATTTTATCGACTTCATTAATGACTCGAGATAGACGCTGGCACTACGCCAGCTATTGAAAGTAAATGAATCAAACCCATCCGTCCTGTAAGCTTTCGCAAGTGCGCCCTGTAGACGATTTATCGAATATGCTGAGCAGACTATCAAAATTACTACCCAATATTTAGTGTTGATTAAAAATTAGCCAAAAACCGTTGCATATTTTCATGATTTTTTTGATCGTCAAGAACATTGTTGGTACTAACATTATCCGTTAATTCACTTTTTACAGGTTTCTCACATTCAAAGCTGCCATGTACACGCATATGTTTTTTTAACGTACTCGATTCACCGAACGCTTTGTTACACAGCTTACAAACGCACGGTCGTTCACCGGTGTGTACACGCATGTGGATCTTTAAACGTGAACTAATTGGAAACGTTTTTGAACACATTGTACAACTGTAACGGCTTTCATGATTATGTGTGTAACGTATATGCGCATTAACCGCTTGATCTGTTTTAAATTTCTTATTACAAATGGGACATGGATAACGTTTACCCACTGTGTGCATATGCAGATAGTGTGCTTTTAATGCTGTTGTGGAAATGCTGCCCTTGCCGCAGATACTACACAAATGTGGACGTTTATTTATTTCATTTGGATCGCCATGTTTGCGTTTACGATGTTCTTCTAAGTAATATTTGTTGTTGAATTCTTTGAAACAATCTGGACATGTTACACGTTCATCGGAATGAACTCGTGCTAGGTGTTGCTGAAATAAAAATGGAAAATTTTAAAAAGTTGCTCTGTGATATCCTGTGGCTTCTACAAACGCTTCTTGATTATTTGGACTACACGGATGGTATCCGACAAGCTAAGTTGTGTATTGCCATAGCTTTACCATTTAACTGTTCTCGGTTGAAAATGACCAAGATACAGTTGAGACGAGTTGTGGGTCTTCTGACAGGTCACTGTTTGTTACATAATTTGGAAATCTCAGACGATCCTATTTGTAGGTCGTATCTGGAGGACGATGAAATCTCTATTCATGTCATTTGCACTAGTATAAATCTTCAAGGTGTTAGATATAAAATGTTCGGATCTAAAACTTATGGGAACAATTCTGGCGGGCAGGCTATGGGCTTTTTGGGCGTCTATTGGTCTCTTGGGTGTCTATTGGGTGGATCTTGAGCCGAAAAGTATTCTAGTCTTTCGGTGATGGAGTGTTCTAAAGAAGGGTACAGAGGACTAAATGATCTAGCTGGAGGGGGCGCTGTTACGATTCTCATTAACACGCAACCTTTCTTATAGAAAACTTAAAGTCCAGTCATAAAGGGTCACAAATCTTCCAGTAAGCTTATTTACTCTAATATTATCCGTTAATACAAAGTTAATATTTTTCATGTTCATTTAGTTCGTGACCTACAGATCCCCCACTTCTCTTGGGAGAAAGCTTCAAAACCACCGATTTTTAGCAATCGATGTGAAATAATAAGGGGTAATCAAAGTAAATATATTTTTAATTTTATCTAAATTTTTTAATTGTACTAAATTGTAAAGAATAACTTCATGGAAGAAAAGCTTGTTTTTTTTTTAAATTTATATTTAATAATAGACACAAAGCTAAGCTTAAGGACTAAGGTGATGGTGCATGAAAATACAGAGACAACTCCCACTTACTTTTATTCGATAAACATCTTTACCACAAATTGTACAAACTTCACGTTTCTTATTATCCGAATGACAAACACGATAATGAATTCGTAATGTGGCTTCGACTCGAAATGATTTATCACATTGCATACAATGATAGATACGTTCGGTTGCATGACTTTTCTCGTGTCGCATTAATTGATAATTCTTTGGAAAGATTTTTCCACACTGTTTACATACATGATCTTTCTGTTGACGATGCAGACATTTCATATGTTTATCTAATTGTAATTGTATTGCAAACTTTTTGTTACACACTGTACATGGAATTAATGTTGGTTTATGTTTCGCTAAAACATGTTTACCTAATGAACTTAGTTTACAATATGATACATCACAATAATCACATTTATATCTGTAACAAAATAAAATAATAATTTATTTAGTTATTAGACGCCATTTGAATGCTATATATTTGCACCGCCCAAAAAATTTTATGATTAAATGTTTAACCCTTCCCTATTACAAAAAAAATAAAACTAATCAAATATTGATGATTAACTCCTGAAGTCTGTGGAGTTTAAAGAAAGAAAAACATATTCGGTTTGTTAATATCTCAAAATATCATGAAAATAAAATTTACTTGGTCATTTTCACGATTGATACATAATTTTTACTTATCTATAACTTACTTAATTCTGTTTTCGTCCTTTTTAACTGAAGATTCATGTAAACGTAAATGTCGAAGTAAGGATCTAACATTTGATAGTTTTTTGTTACAAGATTTACATGTTAATGTCTTTGGATCACATTTATTTGGATCTAATTGTGATCGTTTAGTTTTACTATTTTCAATTCTATCACTTAACCATTCATCATCACAACTCTGTTCTTCCTCATCGACGTCCTCTTCTTCTACATTGTCATTACCAACAATGTCTTGTACGTCATCCTCGTCACAATCTGAATCATTTTTAATTAATGGCAGTTTAATATCCGTTTGTTCAGTTACTTCTTCTTTAACGTATAAATCAAGATTGTCTTTGGTATCATTTTCATCACGAATCTCTAAGAGTACACGATGTGAGGTCTCACATAATTGTTTAAATTGAAATGAATCTGTTAATTTTGTAAAACAATTTTGACATATTTGATTTGGAAGTCCATCATTCTCATAAATCTAAAAAATATAAAAATTATAGCGAGTACTCTGATGAAAAAGTTATATTCAGTCCTATAGAAATATAATAGGAAATCAATAGGATTGAATAGGAAATTTCATTGAAAAAATTATTTCCTATTAATTCAATTTCTATGCACCGATATTATAGCTCCAGTAAATTTATGAATACTATAAATTTGAATATGCATACAGGAAGTGTGTTGTAACAATATTGAAACATTTGGAGTATTGTTGATTCATGAATAAATTGCATGTTTGGAAATTCAGTTTGTAAACAAATTCGACAAACTTTATTAAAATCTGACTTTCTAATTTGACTAGTTGTAGGCATTGTATTTTTTTATCACATTTAAAACGTTTTTATTCAAACTAAAAAAATTTTAATTCAATATTCGTTAATATGCACAAATTTTCATTTTATTTCAAATTCGTTTATTTCTTGACAACATAAAATCCATCTGTCAAAACAATAATTATTTTAGTTCAGTGACTACTCCATAAAAAAAACAATTTTTATGGGGTGCGTTCATGTGGTACTGAATGATACTAGAGCGACTGATAACAAGCGATGCGGATACTGGCTTATTCCACTTTCGATTATCCTAGAGATCTAAAAGTTCAAAATGAACCGAGATTCAATTTTTTTCTAGAATTAATTGTTACAGCAGACCCTAGAGATATTTTAATAGAAAAAAATATTAAAATCCATCTGTCAAAACAATAATTATTTTAGTTTAGTGAGTACTCTATAAGTAACTCTTTTAATAGGGTGTGTTCACTTGATATAGGATCTTACTAGAGCGACTGACAACAACCGATGTGAATACTTGAATACTGGCTTATTCCACGTTATTCCATAATGGCTTATAAAATTAATTGTTATAACAGACCCTGGATGGAATTGTGTTAAGAATAGCTTAAATAATAATTCCGGATTTTCCCAAAAACGGGTTAAGAACAATTCGAGAATGGGTAAAATGTAAAATGATTAACAATAAACGCTTCGTAAAAAAAAGTAACATTTCTTTTATTTACATAATTTACAAATATTAATTTTAACATTAAATTAGAAAATCATTCGTCAATTTTAACTTAGAGGTTATATTCCTCACTAAAAAAACCATGTTACAACTTGTTATTTATTTCATTTTCCTCCGGAAAATCACTAACATCTTTATCACAAGCATCCTTACATATTTTCCTGTTGTTTTTATCGTTAAGAACATTATTTGTACTAACATTATCCATTAATTCATCATTCTTCACAGATTTCTGACTATCAAAGCTGTCATGTACTTTCATAATATGGTTTTTTAACGTGGTTGATTTCTTGAACGCTTTATTACACAACTTACAAACGTATGGCCGTTCACCGGTGTGTACACGCATATGAAACTTTAATCGTGAACTGATTGGAAATGATTTTGAACAAATTGTACAACTGTGACGGTTTTCATGTTTATGCGTGTAACGTACATGCGTTTTAACCGCTTGTTCCGCTTTAAATTTCTTATTACAAATGGGACATGGATAATGTTCGCCCACTGTATGCATATATTGATAATGTTTTTTGAGTGCACCTTTAGAAATGCTTCCCTTGCCACAGATACTACATAAATATGGACGTTTATTCATTTCGTTTGGATCGCCATGTCTGCGTTTACGATGCAATTCAAAGCTAGATTTGTTATTGAATTCTTTTAAGCAATCTGGACAGGTTACACGTTCATCGGAGTGGACTTGTACTATGTGTTGCTGAAAAGAAAATGCAAAATTAAAATAAAAAAAGAGAGCTGGCTTTACAAGTCACGTGATATAACCCCTCAACTTGATTTGTTGAAGTGTTTAACTTAAATTAGGTTTCAATTTTTTAGTATTAATCGCTTTTCTTGAATTTACTCCCGACTCTCCCTAAAACGTAGTGGAAAGGGATCACAAAAAGAGGTTTTTGGATTTATTCCAGCACGTCAGATTAAGACACGTTAGGTTAATTACAAGCTGGATAATAAACATTTCACTAATTTCACAGTTTGATCGAGGCAGGGGTTGAGAAAACTTACAAAATAAAATTCCACTTGGACGTTCTCGAGTGCGATCGAATTTTCTTTCAAGGATAATGAAAAAAATCCTATCAGACGATTTGAGCGTGTTTTAAGAGGGTGGAAGTGTTACAAACTTTAAATATGTAAAAAAGAATTGCTAAGCAGTGCAGGCAAGAAGGAGGAAGGGTCACGTATTTACATAAAAAAACGTTACCTGGATTCTGGAATTCTACATAGCGTTCGATTTTTGTTTTTAAAGAAATAATTCAAGGGTAACGGAAAAATATCTGACGATTTGAGCGTGACGAAAGATGGTGGGAGGGTCAGATTAAGAAATACTCTACAATGTAGGGTCTCGCGAGGGTGCATTAATATAAAGAGAAAACTTCTACTTACTTTAATATCATAAACATCTTTACCACAAATTGTACAAACTTCACGTTTCTTATTAGCTGAATGACAAGAACGATAATGACAACGCAATGAAGCTTCCACACGAAATGATTTATCACATTGCATACAATGATAGATACGTTCGGTTGCATGACATTGCTCGTGTCGCATTAATCGATAGTTCTTGGTAAAGATTTTTCCACAATGTTTACATGCCAGTTCCATCTTTTGTCGATGTAGAAATTTCATATGTCTATCTAATTGTAATTGTATTGCAAACTTTTTGTTACACACTGTACATGGAATTAATGTTGGTTTATGTTTTGCTAAAACATGCCTGCCTAATGAACGTAATTCAAAATATGATACATCACAGTAATCACATTTATATCTGTAACACAATAAAGAAAAATAATTTATTTAATTATTTTATGCCATAAGAAAGCTACCTATTTGCCATGTTTGGCCTCAAGTTGTATTAAAGTCGTTAATATATTTGAAAACATTGAATTGGAAATTTTTATTGCTAGTTGTCACCGATTCACTTCTTTTGCATCAATCGAAAATTGAATACTGTAAGAAGTCGACTTTTAAGGCGCCGAAGAAACTCGATTTATATATTTTTTGACAATGGGAAAAAATTACACAAATTTATTTATTTCTAATTGCCATTGGGGGGAACCCCATTGGGATTTAATAAAAAATAATGAAGTGTGTAGCCTCTGTTATAGACACGTAATCTCAGAAACGGAGGTAAAATCTCATTATAATTATTAGAACTTACTTAATTCTGTTTTCATTCCTATTGAGTGAAGATTCATGTAATCTTAAATGGTGTATTAAGTTTCTAACATTTGATAGTTTTTTGTTACAAGATTTACATGTTAATGTCTTTGGATCACATTTATTTGGATCTAATTGTGATCGTTTAGTTTTACTACGTTCAATTCTATCACCTAACCATTCATCATCACAACTCTGCTGTTCATCTTCATCAAAATCATCATTAGCAACAATGTACTCTTGTACGTCATCATTCTCGTCACAATCTGATTCATTTTTCAGTAATGTCGGTTTAATTTCTATGTGTTCAATGACTTCTTCTTTAACGTATAAATCAAGATTGTCTTTGATATCATTTTCATCACGAATCTCTGAGAGTACACGATGTGAGGTCTCACATAATTGTTTAAATTGAAATGAATCCATTAATTTTATAAAACAATTTTGACATATTTGATTTGGAAGTCCATCATTTTCATTAATCTACAAAAATGAAGAATCTAGTAATTTTGTTATTAAATTAAAATATTAAATTTTTTTTTTTTTTTTGATTTTATGTTATCGAATTTTCAAAACCTTTTGTTTTTTTTTTTTAATTTTTTTAACGAAAATACGTTTCAACCGAAAGTTTTAAAAAAAAAACATTTTTTTGTTTTGAATTTTTCTTTTATGGTTTAAAAGTTGGGTCAGGTATCAATTGGACCCATTAGACTGATTTTGCTTATTCATGAACTTAAACTCATTATGTATGCCTTAAAATTCATCAAAATTTCATCTCGCTACCTTTTTTGTTTTGAAGGATGGACGGACATACGGAAATGAACAAATTAAGTGATTCAATGAACAAACAATTGCACCAAAATTGTTAGTGTCTTCAATATTTGCTAGCTCTAGTTACAAAACTTTAGACTATAATTAATATACTCTGACATATTATATATATATGTCGCGTTAAATATAAATTTGAATATGAATACATACAGAAAGTGTGTTATAACAATATTGAAACATTTGCAGTATTGTGGATTCATGAATAAAATACATGTTTGGAAATTCAGTTTGTAAACAAATTCGGCACACTTTATTAAAATCTGTTTTTCTTATTTGACTCGTTGTATGCATTGTAATATTTTTTGTCACATCTATAACTGTTTTATAAAAAGCGTTAAATTTATTTAAAAAATTTTTAGTTCAATATTCTTTAATGATCAAAAATTTTCATTTTACATGTGTTTTGAAAGTGAAAGCATCACCAAATGATGTCATCAAAATATGCTATTAACATTGTTATTCACTAATATACAATTATATGGTGATGCCATCACTTTTGTTCTCGTTTTTTATTTGTTGACTTGAATAAGAGTAATATATACAACGTCTTACTTGAATATCACAACCTTAAAATCTATCTGTCAAAACAATATTTTGTTTGACAGTTACTAAAGAGTGCGTTCCACTAGTTCCCTTTCCATTAGCTTGGGAGCGTTCTAGCACAAACCCAAGTGAAACGGAGTTTGAGCGTTTTAAGAGGGATTATCTTTTATGTAAAATCTTTCAATTTTCACTCACAAATAACTCAAAAAATACTTATCCAAATGATATGAAATTTGGTATGCATAATATTTACATGAAAGGCTATTGAATGTGCACATACTGACATGGCTTGTAGAAGATTTTCTCGAAAAAGGTAGTTTCTATGGTAAAAATCAAAATTTGATTTTATACTTTGAAATGTTTTATCGAGAAAAATTTTTCACAAGCACTCCGTTTTATGTCTACGTCTCCACTTCGACCCATGTCACCCAAATAAAACATATTTTAAGACAGTGGGCTATGGCCTTCCTTCGATCTTAAATCGCTATAAAATAATGATAAAATATATTTTTAAAAAAACTTAATTTTTTCGCAACAGGAATTGTATTTATTAAAAGTAGAATTTAATTTGCGCTGATTAATTCTTGTATTTTATTCTGATACCAATTATAACTACCATTTTGTCTTCATTTTTTGAAAATAATACACAAAATTATGGACTAAAACATTTTATTTACAAAAGGAACAAAGAAAATACAAACTATCACAGTATATAAATATACAAACACATTCACATATAAAAATATTATATAACAACGTATCGTTTCTATAAAAAATTGTATTGCATAATCTTAAAATTAATGAATAGCTTTGTACATAATAACAAAATAAAGTTATTTACGTTCATTAAGGAAGTACGAGCGCCAGGCGGTGTGGGGATAGGTATCGACTCTAGCGCGGTAAGGGGAACGCAGTAACCATATGATTTTTTTCAATATATAGATATACATTTAACATTGGCTAGTGGCGGCATTTATTTTTCTTTTAATTAATACACTTTAATTAGTCGGGCAAGTGTAAATGTTTTTGAATTAAATTTATCACTAATATATTTACTTTCATCCATAAGTTTTTTAAAAATATTCACCGACAGTTTTACGAGAAAAATACAGAAATGTATCAATGTTTGAAGGTTACCCCATAAGACCAATGTTAAATTGCTCAACTTTAAAGTTAATTATTTATTTAAATGATCGGGCAATCTCCTTCAAATTTTTGGAATTTGTTTAGACATATTTAAACTTTGTATTAAAAAAAAATCAAGCCTTTTATCAAAAGTTGCCTTGGTGCTCGTACTTCCTTAAGTAACGTGTGATTAAAAAAAGTTCCTCGTTGAAGAGAATAAATCAAAATAAGTCCTCTTGGATGAAGCGTAGCGTATCTTTTGCGTTAATAAAAGACTGCTTATTATTATTACAAGCTAATTAAATATTTCTGGTCAATACATTCTTCATTTTTCGTAACCACTTCCATTTCAACGATCTCATCTGTAGTTTGAGTATCAAAAATTTTCCCCGATACTTTCTGATCAAATTGAAATCCATGTACCTTCATATGTGTCTTCAACGTACTACCCTGTCCAAATGTTTTTCCACACAATTTACATTCAAATGGTCGTTCTCCGGTATGCGTACGCATATGTATCTTTAATGTTGTACTTGTTTGAAAACCTTTCGAACATTGTGTACAAGTAAATCGACGTTCGTTATTATGTGTGTAACGAATATGATAGCTAACAACTTTACTGGTTTTAAAGCTCTTATCACATATTGGACATTTATGTGCCCGTTCTGTCGTATGTTTATGTTGTGCATGAATTTTAAGCGCCGCTTTACTTTCGCTTGTATAGCCACATGTACTACACAAATATGGTTTACGTCGTTGTTCGTCTGGATTACCATGTTTCTTTTTCATATGACTATTTAAACAATATTTTGATGTGAATTCCTTCGAACATTCTGTACATTTTACACGACTTTCGCTGTGTACAAATAAATGTGACTGAAAAAAAGTACATATATTATTATTTTTATATACATCCCAATGTCTTAAATTACTCCATTTTGGTAGTTTTTAAAAAATTGCTTAAACTGAGAACGAAAAGAAAAGAAAAGTGTGTGTGTAATTATGTACACGCGTTAGAAGTTATACTTCTTCATTTAAAGAAATATATATTATTAATTCTATTCTGTAGCCAATTTCATTATGTTGTTTTTATGGGATCGTACGCGAGCAGCTCACTCTCATCCAAACGCGCCAAAAGAAATATAAATTCAAAAACTAACAACTTCTTTTAAGGATGTTTGGGAGATGAAATGATAATTACCTGTAAATGTATAACAGATTTTCCACAAATATTGCATACTTCACGTTTCTTTTCACCCGAATGTGAATACTTTAAATGTGTATTTAATGCATATTTATCTTTAAATGATTTATCACACGACGATTGTGTACAATGAAATAAACGTTCTTTTGTATGTTTTACTAAATGTTTACGCAGTATATTCGCTTGATGGAATGCTTTACCACATTCTTTACATACATATTTATTTTGATCACCATGTGATTTCATATGTATATCTAATTGTAATTGTACCATAAATGATTTATTACATTCTGTACATGTAACAGGTTTCACTTTATGGCGACGTTTCATATGTACACCTAATGCACTCAATTCATAAAACATTTTTGAGCATTTTTCACATTTATATCTGTAATTAAAAAAAAATTATTTATTTCTCAATCAATTTTACATTTTCTCTAAATTTCTCAATCAATTTTACATTTACTCTATTTGTACAAGATGGGACAAAAATAATGTAAAAAATTCATTGAAAATTTTTAGAATATTATTCCAAACAAACCAATCTTTGGTCAGTTTAATCGTCTGCAATTTATTTCCAAATAATTTTAGGAGCTTTTATTTATATAGAGAATTTTATTCGATTAATTTACCTCGCTTCACCCTTGTGTCGTAACATATGTTTCGTTAAATGTCCAGTTTCATAAAAGCCCTTATTACAAATTTTACAGACCACATGAAATTTTCGATTTTTATTATGCATTTCCATATGACGTACTAACGAATGTATATTAACTAAAACTTTATTACACATTTTACATGTCGACGTTTCTGGATCACATTTATCCAAACCCCACGATAAAGCTTTCTCTCGTGCTGAGGTCTCTTTATTTGTACACTTATTTGTGTTTACATCGAAAACGCCATCAGGATCATCATCATCGTCATCATCACCGCCACATTCAGATGAATTTTCATTGATTGAATGTTCATCAACATTATTTTCTTGGATATCATCATGAAAATCATTTTTTTCATCGACTTCACTTGCTTCTAATTTTACATTGTTATCAATTTTAATATCGCCGGTAGTAAATTTTTTATCATCGTCAATGAAGACTTGTCGAAGTAAATGATCTGAATTTTCACATTGTTGTCGAAATTCGAATAATTCACATGTTTTTGAAAAACATGGTGTGCAAATTTGATTTGGAAGACCATCGTCTATAGTTATCTAAAAAAAGATACAAGTTAATGCATAAACTAACTGAATTAATTGTTTAAAAAATAAGTTTTAATTTGGGTACAGCTCATAAGCATATCATATCAATATCATTTACAAAAATTCATCTAAAACTTTTTACATGTGGCATAATTATGGCTTGTATAGCAACTTTTTTTTAACGGTAATACTGAAAAGTGGGCCGTGATTGGCATCCGATTTTTTGTTTTGTAATTGAAGATCATTCATCATTTTTCCAAATTTTTAAATAGAAATAAGTTGTTATATTAACCATAATCAAAGCCATATAACATGGATACCCAGACTTTTTTTTATCGAAATCTAAAACAATCTTCGAATTTCTGTCGTTGATATCTCGTGAAATTCATCATGGATAAATGTAAACAAAAATATATCAATAAATAGTATACCATTAATGATGTACATGTTGTTAACATGTTGAGAACTTCTGTATCCATAATAGATGTCATATTGTCATTACATTTTAAACAAGTTCTACATATTTTATCGTAATCATATTTATTTAAATAATTATTAAACATTTTTATTTTGTAAATGGAATGTGATTTGATATTATCACTATTATCACTTATAAAAAATAACGATGAGCCTTTGTTTGTATTTTTAATTCATAAAAAGCTTTACACTAAATTATAAATATTTACGTGTTTATGTAGCCATCACAAAAAGCGGAAAAAGTATAAAATATATGAGGAGCGAAATTCAAATTAATGTAAATTTACTATATTCATTTTGTATGACGGAGAATTATAAAATATTTGGATATAATTTAAACTTGATTGAAATTTATGTGAATTGAAATTTAAATTTCTGTTATTCAATTTTATTGAAAAATTTCAAACACAAAAAAATGTTTCCCTTTGACTCCCCTTCTCTTAAATAAAAAAACAAATAAAACTTGAACAAAATTTTAATAGAATGATGATTTAAAAACGCGAAAACAAACTATTTATTTTGATTTATTGCTTATATTTACCCTTTTTTTTAAAATCTTGATTTTGAATTTGATAAAAATACGTAATATATAAGTAATTTTGACGCGAGAATAACAAAAATAGTATCTATTCAACAATTGTATGCGTAGTTTTTGAGGTATCGCTTAAAACCTTCTATGGACTCCCATAAACAGTTGGCAGGGAAATTACTTTGATTTAAGATAAACTTATATGTTATTAAAATTTTATTACCGAATTATATATTTAAAAAAAATGAATATGTTATACCTGGTCAAAATACACTGTTTTTTGTTTTTGTTTTTTTTTTTTTTTATACGCTGCATACATAATGTGTTAAGAGTATATTAATTTTAGTCTAAAGTTTGTAACGCTATCAAATATTTTGGTATAGATGTTCATAGAAACACCTAATTAGACTATTTCCAATTGTTCGTCCGTCCGTCGCTCCAATTTGGTTACTAAGCACATAACAATATATATTATTATTATACATGTATACACATATATCTGTTTAAACTGAATATTTATAGTATTTTATGAATGCTAATTAAAAATAGTCCAAACAATGAAATTCAATTATATGTCGAGTATCTAAACAGTTAACTCCACTTAGTTGTTAACTTCACTTGTATGTTTTTATTTTTAACTTACCACTTGCTTGTAAGAACGGACACTAAAAAAGGTCCGCTGAACTCAAAATCATATATTTACAAACTAGATCTGACAGTTTGTCAAAAAAATTTAAAAAACACAAATTGAAGTTATTTTTTAAAAGTTTCGCCGATAAATATGTAAATTAATATATAAATGAAGAATCGAAGTATAAAAATTTAAGAAAAAAAAATGCCTACTGAAATAATACAAAAAGCAGACTTTATTAGAGTGTGCCGAATTTGTTTACAAAAAGATAATTTAAGTAACTTCAACATTCACGAATCAGAAATATTTCATATGTTTCAATATTGTATAAATATTGATGTAGGTATTTCAATCTTAGAATAAAAATTATAAGAAAGTTTTAGAGTTATCACCCGAAAAAGGCGGGACGGTAATCGAAAAGTCGGTGAATTGGAAAATTTAAACACAAAACTGTTATTAAAAAAAAATTTTTTTTTTAAATATTTATTTATTTAATTGTTTAGATTCTTTTAAACGTAAATTCCCCGTTAACTATATAAACTTTGTGCTGCCTGGATAGTTGTTATATTCGGGTCTAAAAGGACTCGGGAAGATACTTTACGACACCAGAACCCTTGAAATCGAATATTTAGAAGGTGGAAACTCTAGAATTTATTTAATTTTTGTATCATAAATGAATTTATAATTAGACTAATTGAAAAGATAAAATGGATTAACTTGCCTTTTTGAGAAAATACTTAGAATAAAGTTGGGTCCAATATTATATAGCGTCCCCTCATTATTATTATGTCACAATTTTACTCTGAGATATGTACCATTTTTAAGGGTTCCGTTGCGGAAATATCAAAAATAGAATCCTTGTAATTTCACATTTTTTAGAACTTTGAAAGGTTAAGTCACTTGTAATATTCTTATATATTTTATGTTATGAATTTTCGAGCTTCACTTTCAGATAGATATTGTTCTGATTCAATCTTTCAATCAAAAGTTCAGTATTGCCTCAAAACCTAATTGTTTCGCAGTGATATACGAAAAACTGTGAATATGCACTTTTTGGTATGTTCAAGCTTCGCTTGGCTTTTCGAGTTTCCAAGCTCTTGTGAAAATTAAAAATTTCATATTGGAGGTATTGGAGTTATTACTTTCCTCGTTGAAAATCAAAAGAGCAAGCTTCAATTTCAATGTAGCACTAAATTCATTTAAAATAAATTAAAGTCTGATATGTCAACATCATTAAGTTTAAATTTATTTAAAACTGCTTTGAAAAATTTTGTAGATTAATGAAAATGATGGACTTCCAAATCAAATATGTCAAAATTGTTTTACAAAATTAACAGATTCATTTCAATTTAAACAATTATGTGAGACCTCACATCGTGTACTCTTAGAGATTCGTGATGAAAATGATACCAAAGACAATCTTGATTTATACGTTAAAGAAGAAGTAACTGAACAAACGGATATTAAACTGCCATTAATTAAAAATGATTCAGATTGTGACGAGGATGACGTACAAGACATTGTTGGTAATGACAATGTAGAAGAAGAGGACGTCGATGAGGAAGAACAGAGTTGTGATGATGAATGGTTAAGTGATAGAATTGAAAATAGTAAAACTAAACGATCACAATTAGATCCAAATAAATGTGATCCAAAAACATTAATATGTAAATCTTGTAACAAAAAACTATCAACTGTTGGATCCTTACTTCGACATTTACGTTTACATGAATCCAAACGATATTGTTGTGGTATTTGTAAGAAGGGATTTTACGAAGAACGACATTTCAATAGTCATATGAAACGTCATAAAAATGAAACTAGGTTAGTAAATTGAAAAATAGATGCTCCGATATGTCCAATATGATAAAATCATACTTCATCAAGTAGATTAGGATTTTAATAGTGACATGCGACCGGCTAATATTCACCTATGCTCTCGGTTTTAACTGATCAAAATACAGTTGAAAAAAGGGATGATTTATTTGGCAGGATACTGAAAATTCATATTTAGGGTTCTTAAGGTCGCTAATTAATAATTTATATTATTTAGTTTGTGATATAAAATTCATACTTTAGGGAAAATTAGCTTACAAATCCTGTAAATAATTCTTATTGTTTTTATTAGGAAATGTATCTTTACTGAAATTCCTGAAAAAAAAAAAATAAACCAGTATTTAGAGTTAGTTCAAATTTTATTGAGAAATAAATAAAAAATTATAATATTTTTAGATATAAATGTGATTATTGTGATGAAGAATTCTATGAAATAAATACATTAACTGTACATGTAACAAAAAAACATGACACAGAACCACCATTATTATGTACAGTATGTAACAAAACATTTCGTATAAAATTAAAATTCGATTTACATCAAAAAGTTCATAGTACCGAAAAAAATCATATTTGTTCGGTATGTGGTAAAGGTTTTTTCAAACGACATTTATTACGTAAACATCAAAAGCATCATGCAACCGAACGTATCTATCATTGTATGCAATGCGAGAAATCATTTCGTGTTGAAGCCACATTACGATTGCATTATAAACGTTGTCATTCGGGTGAAAAGAAAAAGGAAGTTTGTACAATTTGTGGTAAAGCTGTTTTAAATATTAAGGTAAGTTTTACTTTCAACTATTAAAAAACATAAGTATTTGGAAGTTTATATAACTCAACAAGTTTTCAACCATTTTGGACGCGTGAATGACAGCTCGATTCAATTTCTATATTTTCACAAAAACACTCACATTGGACTTAAACGACTGTCAAATAACAATTACGCGTTCAAAATGGCTGAAATCTTGAAGAGTAACTGTCCAAAGATTCACAACTGCATTTACTAGTTGTAATGACGGCTGTTAAATAAAAACTACGTATCCAAAATGGCTGAAATCTTCTTTTATTGACCATTGCTATCTTCACGTTATGGTCGGCAATTTTTCAGACCACCCTCGTGTGCCGTTTAAACAAAAATGGAAAATTCCTACTTATTTTGAAGTTTAAAAGTATTTGTAAAAATTTGATTGCATTCTTTTTTTTTTAATTTTTAGGCCCATTTAAATACCCATACAAATGAGAAACCGTTTAAATGTACCGAGTGTCCAAAAGAATTTAGTAACAAATATAATTTAGAAGAGCATCGTAAACGTAAACACGGTGATCCACAACAAGAAACCAAACGTCCATATTTATGTAGTATTTGTGGCAAAGGTAGTGTTTCGACCACTGCCCTTAAAACACACTTTCTGCATATGCACACAGTGGGTAAACGTTATCCATGCCCAATTTGTAATAAAAAATTTAAAACAGATAAAGCGGTTAATGCGCATGTACGTTACACACATAACGATGAACGACGTTATGCATGTACAGTGTGTTCGAAAAGTTTTCAGACAAGTACAATATTAAAGATACATATGCGTGTGCATACGGGCGAAAGACCTTTTGTATGTAAATTGTGTAATAAAGCGTTCGGTCAAGCGAGTACATTGAAAACGCATATGAAAGTGCATGGATTTGAGCATGAGAAAATGAAATCAGGTAACGATTTAACATCGCCGGCAATGATTTCTACAACGGTGTTGGAAATGGCAAAGGCGGAAGGTATATCAGCAGCTAGGATATGTACAAATGATTTAGACGCAACAAATTTTATTGTTAATCCAAAAAATAATGATCATATGCAACGATTTCTGATTAATTTATGAAACAGTTTTAATTCAAGTATTTTTTTTTTGTTTTTGTAAAATTGTATTTGAGAAATTATTTATTAAAAAACTATTAAAAAATTTTTGACCACAAGACACTTTTTTAATTTTAATTTATTGTAAATTTTTTAGCGGAATTAAAAAAAAATGGGTGCGTGTACGTTACGTACGCGCGTCAGAAGTTATACTTCTTTGGCAATCATTAAAAACACTTTTTAATTGCATGCAAATAATTACAATAAAATAATAAAAGGACTGGAGAAGGATAATCAACACATTTAATAAAGCTCAGTTTAATTTTGAATAAATAAATAAATAAATATATATTTTCTTACATTAAGTGAAACATCAATTAAAACAACAGCTTCAACCTGTGAATTTTGTGTGACGGTGATGCGCGCGTATCTTAAAGTTTCACTCTTTTACACTTAAGCATTTTTTACATTTTAGCATAATGCGTCTAAAGGAAAAAAAAAAACTTTATGCCAAAAATGTTTTTCTTATTTTTCAAGAAATAAACTTGCCTTGAAGTTAATGCAGTGGATCCAGAATCCAGGCAACTATATTGTGAAGTCCAGGCTAAGTAGTGATTGTTTTTATTTTTTTTCCAAACAAAAACTAATTAATTTTCAAATATTAGACACGAACAATAGAAAGAATAATTTTCATGATGGATAGTAGGTATGATTAGAAATAAATATGGTACACAATATCTACAATTCAATCAAAAACTAATAGTAGAGGAAAGAGAGTTAGCGCATGCAGCGGGATCTTGGACTATAAAAAATTATCAACTTGAAAATAATTTTTATTGATATATTTTATTAATTACATAAATTACATTTCTTACAGTTTTTATTTTGATTGAGAATTTGTCAATTTGCATTCAATTTTTTGTAAAAATAATTCCATTTGTTTTAGATACTGTTGAAAACTGAATTTATTTCCATAAATTTGTATTTCATCAAAATTTGGCTGATTTGGATTCATATTTGTTATCTTACTTCAAAATTATTTTGAAAAAATCTTTTTTATAAATCCGTTAAATTTTAAATTTTTCTAAAGTTTTTGTCACATTTGTCAAAAATCAATTTTTTATGTTAAATTTGTAACTAGATCTTTTTGCTTAATGGATATTTTAATTCCTAGTTTTCATAGCCAATTTTATAGGCTATTATATTTCATTGGTGCTTAAAAATATGCTTAAACAAAAATGATCCAAAATTGAATGAGCAACGTAAATTATTAATAGTCTTTAATGTATTGTAAATAGGCAACTATTTTCCTCCGAAAAGTAGGAACGATGGGAAGAGCAGACCTATAATTGTAAAAATTGGCTAACGAATAAAATTAGATGGCTTTGAATGACAAATTATTAACGGCATTTGATACAAAAATTGACAGCCTATTTTTTTTTCCAAAACTCAATTATGTATTTAGATGGTGGATTACTTATTTATATTGGTACAATATTAGGAATTGGTTTAACGATTTACATTCATTTATATGTGGAACGATTTATACGTAGGCGAATGATCAAAGACAATTCAAAAAGTGATTAAAAATGATTGTGAATGAAAAAAAATTATAAATTAATCAATCCGTCAAGGATTTTTATTACGTAATAAGTACTTAGTTATCAATCATGTAAAACTATTTTTTTTTTTTTTTAAATGAAAGATTTTGACATATTTCAAAGCGAAATGATTTTATATTAAATCCAAAAATGTATATTTTATTAAAATAAATTTAATTTCATAAAAAATTGTATTTATTTATTTTTTTTAAACGAGTAAGTTTAGAATATTTTTGACATTTTGTAGTCTTAACCTCACTTTTAAATTTAATTCATCTTTTTTTTATTATTTAAAAAAAGTCACAACCACGTGTAGATTTTGAAATGTATTTTATTTTTATTTTTTAATGACCCATGAAAATTTTTTTGAAGAACTTTCTAGGAAAATCATCAATTTTTCGACTTTATATAACTTCAGTTCATAAACAAATCAAATTCTTTTTATTTCTTCTCAAATTTTTCTTTCAGGGTGCTATTTTTTAAAAGGTAGATAATAAATTACTAAAAATTCTGTCTCATTTTGGATAATTTAGCTTTATAAATAGATTTAACGAGAAATAAGTTAAGGGTTCTCATATATTGAGAATATTTCTGAACATTTGGACTTGCGTTTTTATGATCAATAAATGTTAGCTAATTTTGACTTATTGATGGACGAAAAATTTATGAGTAGATTCAATTTTTCGAAATTTTAACTTAGTTGAAAGAAAATTAGACGCCTTTTACTTTTTTCTCTGGCTCTACAATCGCTATAAAATTGTATTTGGCGATACTTGAACTTTCCGCTGGATGATTCAAGGACGAAAAAAATTAAGCTATCTTCAAAATTGACCCACTGATTCCACCCACTTGTGGTTTTAGAATTTTTTATATCTTGAAATGGGTACATTTTCTTCAAATTTAGTATATATAAACAAATTTTAAGCACTAAAATTGTTATATGAAATATTTGCTGGGATTATTCGAATAAGGGGGGGGGGTAGTAAATTCAATTATTCATATTTATAATATCGAATTCAGTTAGTTATTAGTTTTTTGTAGAATTCATTTTGCTATAGTAGTAAAATAAAGTTCTATGACACGTACGTCGAAACAGATTTTATTGCCAAAAATGAAAATAAAAAAATTTCTCCAAGATATACAGCTACCATTTCATAAACCGCTACATCGTAGATCATAAAGGGAACCAAAATCTATATACTAAAAAATATTTTGCATGTATTAATAATTATTATGTTAATTTGTTTCAGAATAAATAAATAAACACACAAAATGCAAACATTATTATCAATACGACAAAGATTTCGAACGTATATGAAATTAATAAAAATTGGTGAAATTACACAACAACGTACAATCTATAAACGATATGTCATTACAAAAGTGAATAAAGCATTTAGTAAAAAATATTTATTATATACAAATATTGGTTTATCAATTGGACTGTCTTGCCTTGGTGATATCATCGAACAAAATTATGAATTGTATGCGAAACAAATTGATGAATTTAGTGTGAAACGAACTGTACATATGAGTGTATCCGGTTTTGTGTTAGGTATTATTGGACATAATTGGTATCGATTTTTAGATTTTTATTTACCACCTGAACGAACTTTACGAGTTGCTTTACGTAAATTATTATTAGATCAATTTATTGGTTCACCGATATTTTTAGCAGCGTTTTTTATTACATTAGCAATATTAGAACAATCGACATTTGAAGAATTCAAAGATGAATTAAAAGAGAAAGCAATTAAATTGTATACCGCTGAATGGATTGTTTGGCCACCGGCACAAATGATGAATTTTTATTTAATTCCATTACAATATCGTGTTTTATTTGATAATTTAGTATCGTTAGGTTATGATATTTATACAAGTCAGGTGAAACATCAACAAACGCATGATAGTAATCAAATTACTATCAATAAAAAAACGAATTAACGCAGGCTGTGTGCTTTTTCATTAACAAAAAAATAAAAAGCACAATAATATAATTAGGTTTTCAATTTACATGTAAATAGCACCTATAAAAAATACCTCGTTTTGTACATCCCTGGCGGAATTGTATTTATAGAGTTGATATTTCGTAGTAAATCTGTATTTTTAATTTTGCCAAGGATACCTGAAAAGTGATAAATTCGCATTGAATTTGACAAAGTCTTTCAATTTTTGTGAGTTATTTATGTAAATATTTTATTATAAATATATTTATTTATATATTTATAATTTTGTTTCTTTTTTTTTTTCTTTCCAATCTTCTTAATATCTTCTTCTAACTTTTGTGTTATTGTTCTCGATGTCACTCGATGCCACCGCTTTCTGCCTGTTTCATTATCAAATCCTTTTTCAAATCTTGTAACTTTTGTATTATTCATCAAATTAGCCTAAGGCATATCAACGTCTAAAGTGCCTTCATTAAATTATATAGAATGCCATTTTTCTTTGTTGGAACTCTGTATAACGTGATTCCAGGTTTTATATGTAATAGAACTGAATTAAGTTAAAAATAACGGTTTATTTCTTTTTTACATAATTTATTTTTTTAAACAAATAATTTCATCTTAAAAATAATAGACTATGACAATAAAACCAAAGACTAAAACAATAATTTTGTTCGCTGTAAATAGTACCAAAATTCTTAATAATCCGCGTCATAATCACAAATTTTGAAGTTTACTGAAATACTTCTTTGGTGATCTATTTAAGCCCATTCTATATAAAAATCATAAGTTATACACAAGCGCAATAAATGTCAAAAAATGGCTACCATTGCATATGACTTACCATTTTTTCTGTAGAACGGGCTTTACTGACCATAATAAAATTCTACCAATTTAAGAAATAAGTTAATGAATTCTAAAATTAACTAAATTAAAATGGGTTCCTCTAGTATTAATAAATTGGTCACTACCAATTTTATTGATATATAAAACTTAAAATAATTGACACCTGAAGTGGCAAAAAGTCATGGAGTATAGAATAGGAAGGAAAACCATCTTGTATGTACCTTTAAACAGCAAATTATAACTCTGGGATTCACCGAAATGCGCTCGTGTAGCTAATGGAAATGATGTGAATTTAGCAGTTATAAACCAAGTGAAACGAAGTTTTTAAAATCTATCCACTTACTGCTACTATGGCGCCACCTTAATTTGGTCCCTTTTCCTTCAATGGACACTTTTTAATACATTCAGATGGTTCTCCATCCTTTTCTACCCTCCATACAAAAAATAAAATATTATCTATACAGGATGAGCGATTAAAACCTCATTAAATAAAATTACCACTGACACGATGTAAATAAAGATAAAAATTTTAATGATTTCATTATGAAAATTAATTATTCGGGAAGCTTTGGTACTCGAAACCACCGATAAGTATTTAATATAATTAACTCATCCTACATAGAAAACGTGATCATTGATAATTTAATCTGAATTTTAATTATTAAAAATATGGCAAGAGGTAATTAATAGTTCATTAATTAGATGCTAACAATACGAAAATAAAACGGAATTTTCATATTATCATTATTTGCTTTTTAAATTTTACAAGGTTTGTAGTATGCGGAAGGCAAACATTCCTAAAAAAAACCTACCGCCATTAATAGAGAAATTTTGATATCTTCAACTTTGGTTTCCCCATGTTAACGATTTAAATTAGTTAGCTACATTAACAAACCTTATGAATTTTAAGATACAACATTAACGCAGAATTTTAAACTTAAGACAATTGAAGATTACGTATTGTTTTATAATGTTGAAAGAAACTAGCAGCGACGGAAGTGAAACTTTTATTAGTAAAACTGTCACAGAGTATACAAAATAAAAGAGAGATAAAAATAATTTTATAGCGCAGTTTTATACAGCCAACTATATGTAGAATTCTGAACTAGAGTTTCGCTTCCCAAAAAATTATTTTTACTATAATTCATTAGCACCAGCAATGGTTTTATGTATTGCATATTTTTGAGATCTCACTCACGCTGTAGTCGAACAAACGAACAAGAAACCTAACAGATTTTCTAAGCTAGACGAGTTAACTCTCTATTTGAGACGCTGTATAGTGTTCCATAAAAGTTTCGCTTCAATAAAAAACTTAAAAATTAATAGAAGACTAGAATTTATCAAGTAATAATGTTTTTTTCATTTTAAAATAGATCAAATATTAATAGAATTTTCTCTAGGTCTGCGATCCTGCATGTGTTTTATTTGCTAACATGACCTTTGCTTATGTGACCCTAATCCAACTCCACTATTATCCAATTTTTCGTTTACTAATCAAGTTAAATAAATAATTTGTGATTTAATCAAAGAACGAAGAAAGGGTGTCCCAATAAGAATGTTTAATTATTTTTTGATCTTTAATATTATTTTTCATTCTGATTACGATATCCTTTCGGGAAAATAAACCTTACATAAAATAAAATTATAATAAATAACCCATCATCCCCTGTACAAGATATGCTTAAATTTTCAGGATAAATCCATTGATGTCTTTATTAATTTTAATCGTTAACAATAAAATATATCTTCTAGTTATCTAGTGGTTTATTTAATAAAAGACATCAATGGTCTAAATATAATCGGAAATCTTATCGGAGTTATATTTTGGAAGACCTAAATTTTGAAAAGAAAAATCTAGCTATTTATAATTTTTGAAGTTATACTAGCTATTAATCATTTTTGAAGTTATACTTCTTTAGACGCGTTATGAAAAAATGATGAGAGTGAAAGTTTAAGATAATCGCGCATCACCGTCACACATGCTAAAGAAGTATAACTTCTGATGCGCATACATAACGTACACGCATCCATTTTGTTTTTTAATTCCGCTAAAAAAATTGTTCATTAAATTTGATTAAATTCAAAAAATATCCAGCGGTCGAGAAAAGTTTTGAATAGTTAAAATTACATTTTAAATAATTATAGTTTATTTTTCTGATTCACATTATGAAAGAAAAGACCACTGGACATGGAATAATGGACACAAGATTTTGTACATGTGTCATGTGTGACACACAACCCAAAAATGCCAGTTGAATCAAATTTTATGTTGCTTTTTGTGGTTCAATTTTTTGTATTGATTGTATATAAAAATCATGATCGCGTAAAGTCGCTACAATTCCTTTATCATGCACAACTTTACCACCATTTGAATAATCAATTGCCATATTATCAAACGTTGTCATTTGTCCACCCGCTATATAATTGATGATAGCATTACCAGCACACAAATCCCATTTTTTGATGATTGTTTTATGGATGTACGCTGTCACCAAACCGTGAGCTACTTGTAACGATTTATACCCTTAAACAAATTTTATATTTCAGATTAGTTCGTGTAGAAAAGTTTGAAATATTCAAATCGTTTTGCCCGAATATCTTCTTGTACACAAGACCACTTAAAACTTACGGCTGAATCAAGGATACAGCCAAACAGGATTGTTTTTAGCTAAGAGCTCCATATTCAATATTTACGCTCATAAAAAGATCTCGAATTGCATATGCCATCTGCTTTGTTCAATCCTAAATTGACAGTTTCTTTTACGCAATTGTTTCAATAATCTAATGGAGCCCCCAAAAATGACTAATTTTTGAGAAATTAATGATAAGAAAATACCATAATAATGAATTTTATGGAAAAAGCAAATTTTTTGCTAACATGAAGACAAACTGTTTTTAGGTTCAATTACAAGAATATCTTCTTGTACACAAGACGTATCCACTTAAAATTAACGGCTGGATCAAGGATACAGCAGCTAACCAGATATTCAAGTAGCGATAATTCTAAGTTCTTGTAAATCCTTATCAAAAGATATTTCGTCAATTGGTCATAAAATCGATTAACATTTTAAATAAGGTTAAAAAAATTTTTTAAATACCTGCACCAGCCGCTTGAATGATATTAACATTTTCGCCAAAAGCTTTCTTTAAAAATGGAATAACATCCCCAGTATGAGAACGTGTTACAACAATTTTCGGTTCTTGTTTATTTTCAAGGTTTAACTAAAAAACCAAAATATCTTTTATTACTAAGGTTTTTGTTTTTTTGTTTTTTTTTTTTGTTTTTTTTAATTAAGAATTGTATTTGAATAAAACCTGTTTGATTTGTAAATCTTTAGAAGCAATACGTCCAACCCATGCCCATGATGTTTCATTGGTGAATGGTCGATGTATAACACCGATTATTGGTTTACCATCGATTGCAACACATGTCATTGTTGTCACATATTCAATCAATTTTTCTATAAAATCAAATCATTTTTTATTGAAACTTTTTTTAACAATATTAATAATTTTAAAACATATTTGATCCTTAAATGAATTAAATACCTGTAAATTCTTGAGTCGCATCTAACGGATCAATCCACATCGTAATACGATTGGACTCAACAAATGTATCGGTTGAAAGTAAATTTTTTTCTTCGGCTGTAAAAATTGTATCATCATCGAAATCTAATTGTATTCCATTCGTATGACATTTTGACATTTCCTCCGATATAATTTTTATATTAGGAAATGTTTTCTGTAAACCTTTGTACATCACACAATGTGAATTAGCATCTGCTAGTGTGACCCGATCTTCTGCACCTTCTTTTGTTTTACCTATGGAGGTCATAAGGTCATATTTAAAATCAAATCAACGCATTTCGCTTAGTTTTTGCCTGTCTTATTTGCGTAAGATTCGTTCTCGAATTCCTTACCAAAAATTTCGCTTCCAGACTTCTACATGAAATCTTCAAAAAGATTTCTCATGGCACTGAACTGAGACTCTTAAATAAAATTATTACCGTATACTACTGGTAAATTTTCATACTAACCTTTTAATTTAATTTGTAAATCTCCATCATTATAAACTTTAACAACTTCACGTCCACCTAGTTTCGCTGCATTTATTGCAGCAATCAATAATTTCTTTTTACTAATTGAATTTGGATGTGATTTTTGTTCGTCTGATGTTTTTAATGTTTTATCATAACTTAAATTGTATAACGTAAACAAGACACAAATACCCGCTATAATTGCCATACCCGTACGATTTATTCGTATTGTTCCACCTAAATTCATTGTCATTTGATTTTCTTTAAATAAATATGTTCTATTTTATAATTAAATAGTTTGGCAAATGCATTTCCATGTAATGCTTATATTTTTTGAAACTTTCATATGTTGTCTGTCAAATTTTGACGTTTTCTTTGATCGAGATATCTAAAGCCGCAGTTTCATTAGTTTTTCATATATGACATTTTACTGGAGTGCTTTCAACCGTTTAATGGCGGTTACAGCTGTTGTGACGATTTCACAGAAATTGTTTGAAACTTTAGTTGATGAATGAACAACCCACGAACAGCTTATGGCATTGTTAACTTTATGGAGTTCATGGTAAATAGCAAATTAAAATGATGCCAAGATTTCGGTTCCATCAGTATTTTAGCACCATTTTAAGTTACGGTGGTTTTTTATTCTTAACTCTATCGAGATATGAGTTTACTTCGCTTTGTGGCAAAGTTATGTTACCGTCAGAAAAAAATATAAATCATTTAATTCACTTTGACGAAGCATTCTATCGCCAGTCGAGATACATTAATATCATATAAGTTTGTTGTTCAAACCAAACCATGCATCAAAATTTGTACCTAAATCTCATTTTCGTGAATACAGCACCTTTTGCATACAGGTCAGTAAATTAAATTGATAATTTGTGTTTTATTTTTTAAACTGTGGTTCCGTAAAAAGAACTACCGAAAAAAGCGATGTAAAAAGAGCTAGGGATATAAAAATTTATTTTTGGCTTACGATTCCATGGCTAAATATTTTACTAGCATGTAGTTTACGCTCAATGATATTTATAAATTTTTTATTTATAGTGCAAACCATCCTTTATAATCGTACGTCAAAAACCATAGACAAATCACTTTTTTGATCTTGAACAAAACCATTAGAGAATAAAATTTTTGTAAATATTTAATGAACAATGAATCAAATATGCAAAGTATTTTACATTAAGAAAAATGCGTATTGAAAATGGAATGACAAAAATAAAAGTTTAAACTAAAAATAAACAACAAACTTTATACAATGTTGTCATATTTAATAGTAGCAATGTTCGAATGACTGACTACAAGTTAACCAAGAACGGTGTTAATAAACGTGTCATCAATGATTAAAAATATTAGGAATATTTGGTAGTATTTGTTTTGAAATAAATAACTTTAGTGAGTTTTTGGTGTATAAGTAAGTTATGGCCAGTATGTCCCCGTCAGAGGTAAGTTTTTTTTTTATCAATATTTAATTATTCAGTGTTTCTCTTTTTTAATATATATTTCATAAACAGATTTCATTGTCTGTCAAAAATGACGTTTAAAAAAAATATTTTATCTATCTCAAATTTAATAATCGCAATAAAGATTATTTTTTAAAGATTTATTATTCTTATTTAATTTATTTTATAAATAAATAGATAAATAAATAGGTTGAATAATAATATTTATTGTTGATTTCTTTTCAAATTTGTTAACAAGTAATCGTATTGATTTTGGTTGAGTAATTTGGGGAGTAATTAAAAACAAAAATTATAATAATTTCTATTGTTTTTTTATTCAAATCTAACCTCAAAGTTTAAAGTGGTTTAAATGAAAATAATTACAAATGGAAGTAATTTCATCTTACACTGATAATTTAGTTTCGTGAAATTGGTTGTGAAATTAATCTAGTCAGACTATACTGAAAAGAATTTTTGGTTTTTCTGGATCATTTAGACCCCTAATAGTACCAAAATTTGTTCATTTTAATTGCTTTCGAGATAAAGCTTAAAATTATTTCATTTCATTTGGGTCAAAATAATTTTGATCCATAAAAATGCAAACATCAGGTTCACTTAACGATGGAAGATGTATTTTCTGATATAATCGTATACGAAGAATCAGCCTTCGAAGTCTCTCCAATTGTGAATGATTTTTCTAAAACAGTCGTTATCTTTGGGTACAATTTTATTTAAAAACTCTGGGGTGATTGAAAACTAAAAAAAAACATTCATTTGAATTGAATCAAAATTGTTGATTCCATTAGCAGGCATTGGAGCTGTGATAAAAGTTCAAATTAGATCATTTTTATGTACACCTGTATAAAAATATTTGATCTATGAGTAATATTTTGTAATTTTTCCTAAAAAACATTACCTTCAAATTTGTTTAGTTTATACGGAAATGCAATTTTCTCAAGATATTTTTTTATTCCACATATAACGATCAAATTTTAAACTTTTATTACTTTAAGGTTGGGTTCACAAAAATGTTTAATTTGTCACTAACATTCTAGGCCGAGGAAATTCATAAAACAATTACGACTTGCATTTATTTTTAAAAATTTATACAATAGGAGGGATAATTCTCATTTTAATCAAAGAGAATCCGATTTAGAGCGAGCGTCTTCCTGTTTACATATTTCGCTAATAAATTTTTCCAAAATTAAGAGAGTTAAACTCGTCGTTAAATTATACTGATTATGACTACATTGTAGATTGAAACACACGCAATTAAAAATATAAAATATAAAAGATTAAAACTTTTATTTCAAATACCTCATTAACTATTTTTTGTATGTCGATAGATTTTTCAAAAGCTCTAATGAAATGCAAGCTTAAAGTTGATGATTCTTTCTTAAATTTAATTATACAGATAATTTTTAAAATAAAAATTAAAAGTCTAGACATGAAAAAAATAAAACGTAGTAATTATTTTGACTTACTCAGTCATTAGACAGACTGTCAATGACTGTAATTGTAATAATGATGATATCTACATTACCCACATAAATAATTATTTATACTATAACAAAATGTGAAAGTGTTGTCTAATATTTCGATCGATCCAAGGATGGAAAATAGTCCTCACACTTTTAGAAATAAAAATTGTATTTTTTTCAAGCGAAAATTAAATTATTTTTGTTTATCTAAATTTACTACAAAAAATAGAAGGTTCCTTTTAGAGTAGGATCTCGAGGTACTTAAATCAATAGAATTGTGTTAAATATTTTAGGATCCGGATCCTGGACCATTTTTCTTAGGACCCCCACTCATTAGATGGACTATAAGTTTTGGAGTTATATTAATGATGTTTTTGATGTAAACTGTGCAAAAATATTTTTAAACTGTTATCAAATAAGTACAAGAGTTGATTTACACTTGAACCAGAACACACTGTATAATTAATTGGTTCGGTTTTTTTAGTTTTTCTTAATTAAGGTAGTGCCTGCGTCAAACCACTTGGTATATTAAAGGCAAAATATTTACTATTTTAAAAATATTATTACATGTTATAAATGTAGTTTTGAGTTTGGAAAATACAGTAAAAGAAAATTTCCCGCTTCTAGCACATTGTAAGTCACTCAGCAAAAAAAGAGTGCTTGCCTATCATTAATTTTTCAAGAGATGGAAAAATATAAGTGTAACATATTTTAAATGGAAAGTAACCATTAAAATCGTGAGGTTTAAACTTGGCTATCTCGTGGTCTAAACGGTTAAAACTTCGGGATGGTATTTTAAGTTAAAAATTTCGGTAATACTGTCCGAAATATGATTTCACACTGAAACAACCTTAATAATGTAAATATTTATTTACAAAAAACAAAAATGTGTTTTGATAAAAATATAATTTTAAAATAAAACACATTAGTTGATATTTTTTTTTTTAAATACTCAGATAGGCATTTCCTTTATTTATTTTTTTTTATTTTGTTATAATTATTTATTTAATAATAATCTTATCAAATTGTCTGCGGTTTTATTGTTTTTCTCATTTTATTATGTGTATTTTGATAAATATTTATTTAAATTGAAATATAAATAAAAATTCTATACATCAACGATCATACTTTTTTTTAGTCTTAGTCAATTTTAAGCGTTGGATTTATGGTTATGTCAGCGTTAAATCACTTTTCGATTGTGTATGATTTGTTTTTGAAGGTATGCTTCTTTTGGCGCGTTTTGATGAGACTGAATTTGTGAGATACGTACGCAAGATTCCATAAAAACGGCATGATGAAGTTGACTATAGAATTTATAATATATATTTGTTTAAATGACTAAGTTAACTTATAGTATATGTAAATTGAATATACAATACTTACTGTATAAGTATGGTACATAGTATATTCAGACTGAACGCAAGGTTATCTAATAAAACGTGTTGTTATTTTTAAATTCAATTAACAGCCAAGCACATGCATCAGCTCTTGTACTAATTATAATACCTCCTTTTTTATCAGGTCATTGTAACTCTTTACAATGCAAACTTTTATTATCATTAATATTTAAATTAATTGCAATAATTTTATTGCTAATTAATTAATTCTAAATTAAAACTGGTCGATAATGGGTCGTATTTACTGTATAAAAATTAAACAGTGCATACAAATGTCCAGCAGCTGGAGCCATAATATAGTAGCAATTGTTCGTTTTAGGTCATTTAGAAATCGTAACTAAAATATTCATTCTGTATATATACAATAATTTTATTCTAAGTAATTTTTAATTCAATAATAATAATTTAATGAATTTAAATAGATCAATATAAATTATATTGTGATGATTTATGTGAATATTATTAAACAAGACTAACCTTATCCAATATATAATTCATTTTAAAATCAATTATATCGATTATTAGATCTAAATAATAATTTAATATCGTTTTCAGATAACTTTTGAATAATAAAATTCACAGAATCTTGAAACCAGTTCAAAACAATTCAATTTTCTATTGAATTTTTCTATTCATAGCTCAATAAATATACAACGTTTATAAGAAATTTTGTTAAACTTTTAAGTTATACTTCTTTAGACGCGTTATGAAAAAATGATGAAATTTAAAGATGCGCACGCATCATCGTCACACAAAATTCACAGATTGAAGCTGTTTTATGTTACAATTAATGTACGAAAATGTATATTTATTTTCAAATTTAAACTAAGCTTTATTGACTGTGTTGACTGATCCTTCTCCAGTCCATTTTATTATTTTATTGTAATTAATTATTTGCATACAATTAAAAAATTTTTTTTAAATGTTGCCAAAGAAGTTTATCCTGTGACACACGTACATAACGTACACACACCCATTTTTTTTTTTTTTTTTAATTAACTTTTTTGATATTAATTTCAATGTCATACAAAATAGATAATAATAAAAATATTGTAAATGTTAAACGTTTATTATATTATTAAAAATAAAAGTCACATGTTACAGATAAAAATTTCCTCCTGATTTGTTTGTAAAAACTAATTGAATAAATATTGGAAAAATAAAAATACAATCTTCTTATTTTTTAAGCTGATTGAAAAATCTATTTTTAACTTTTTTTTTATAATAATAAAAAGAAATCTTATTTATAATAATATTTATTATTTACAAAAGTTCTTAATGTTGTTATGTTGAAAACTAATAGTCTAAGATCCCGCTGCAGGATTAGTTTGCTCATCGGTTTTTTACTTAAAACCAAATTTTTATGTTTACTTATAATTAGGAGAATATATATTTATCAGGTTGTTTATTAAAATTTGAGTATTTTTAATAAAATTATTTTGAATAAGGGTTGCTGGCTATTAAAAATAATAAATATTTAAGGTAGAGTGAAAGAGAGTTAGCACGTAACATCCTTTGTCCGACGAGGATACCTTTAAACATTTTTAAATACTAAAATGTTTGCTAATTGACTAAATTACTTGATGAGTGTGAACAAGGCTTTAGTAGACATTTTTAAATATTAAACATTTTTAAAAGTCATTAAACATTTTTAAATATTATACTTTTTACTTATTGACTAAATTACTTGATGAGTGTGAACAAGGCTTTAGTAGACATTTTTTTATATATTACTTTATTTAAATAATATTTTAATGATAACATCCTTATACAAAAAAATGCATATATGGTGGTCTGATTATTTATTTATTTTAAAATAAATAAACAAATAAGAGAAAAAGACCTCCACTTAAAAAAAAAAATTAAGTACTTTAAAGATTAAAAAAAAAAAAAAACAAAATATTTAAATATTTTATAAATAAACTTTTTTCTTAAAATATTATTTATTAACGGATTATTTGGTTCGTTGAAATGATAATATTAAGTAATAAAATTCTCAAATAGATTATTTTTTAATACACTGTATTAAATATGCAGATAAAAGGTATATTAAATTTTGTAAAAAGTTAAAATTACAAAATTTTGTATTTACTGGAGGTACTTGAGTATGCTAAAATCGAGGACTGTATTTGTTGTCTATGGAATTATATGCTACGAATTTTATTAAATAGAACCAGCCTTAGTTCCAGATGTAGACCAGGGTAGAAGTCCTTAAAAATGGTAAAAAGTGAAAAAAAATTATAGTAGAATGGATCCCGTTGAAAACGAAAGACAATATAATAAAAATGAAAGGAAAAATAAGTTACGGCCGATCTGTAGTCGTCAAGTGTGGAACGGAATGAGTTTTTAAGGGTAAAACTCGGTTTATCTGGATTTCCGGCAAAACTACTAAGGCCTATTGGAAAACGTTTTATGGCAAAGTTGTAGATAATAAAAATCTACAACTTTTGCTGTTGAAGTTTTAGATTTTGGACTTTTTTTATATGAATTGTTTTTGGTTACAATTTTTGTATGATGATATTTTCAATGCAGGAGAAGACTTTCTGTACACAAATGTTTACAAACTCCTAGTGATTCGTTTAGGATACAAGCAAAGTTTAATATACTAACTGACATAACACCACACCACACATCTTGCGCATATGATTTTAATAATAATTATATTTATTACAGCAAAAAAAAATAACATTAGTATAGGCGCCAGGTGCGTTTACACAAAGATTTCAAGCTTTCAATAAATTTTAATCAGTTTTTTTTAATGCAATCGATTTTTTTTTATTAAAATTTAAAGACCTGAACCACTAAACTTCCATGGTGTGGCGTCATATTGGTATAAACTATTAGCTATCATCTGTCAGTTCAATCTAAATAGTTATCTTAATTAGTAACAAAAATATTTGAAAGTGTTAGGTTTTGTTCTTAATGTGTTCTATCAGTATTCTAAATATTATGTACCAGTATTACGTCATTCACAAAATGGTGGATAGTGTTTTAAGTTTTATTAAAAAAAAGTGTAAATTTTAATATAATTTTAGGGCAAGAAATTATTGTATATTTACGATTTCGATTTTCATAATCATAGAAAGTAATTCCAATACAGAAAACGATGATTAAAAAACCCATAAAAATCTGTCTAGCTCCCGAACTAAATGAAAAATTTCTTATAAAGTAACACTTCGTAATCATAAAAAATTGGTACGTGGAGTCCCTTCGCGCGGAAAAAGTGAAACTTCGTAATGTGTAAATGGAAATATAAAGAATAATAAACGTTTAATGCAACCTTGTTGGAAGTCGCATTAGAAGGTTCACTTCAAAAAAATAATTCCGGTCCAGGAAACGAAAATATATAAATAAACCCATAAAAATCTCTCTAGCTCCCAAACTAAAAGAATAATAATAACACATAAGAAAGAAGTGAACTAAACTCGTGGAGAACTGACTTTGTCTTTCTTGCATCCTCTCTGTAGGATTGAAGATTCACTTTGTTTGAATCAGTTGAAATTGTTTAGTGTTTGGTTGTCGTCACGTTACGGCACGCACCGTTTGAGAGTTCTTTCTGCTAATTGTATTATTTATAATATTTGTAACAAGAAATAACAACAATTATTTCTTTGTTTATTTTGCATACATCTGCTGTTCTGTTTTCTTGTTGTGTTGTGTTTGTTGAATATTTTTTTTATAAGTGATCTGAGTTTTGTTATTGCTTATATTTTTGAAGTATAGTCGTCAACAAGGATTTAATTAACGCACTTCAATTGCAATTGTTGAATAATACAATTTAATTATTTCAGCAATAATGAAATTAAAATTAAAATCAACAAATTCATTAAATTTGGATAATAGCCGTTGGGAGGTAAATTAATTTTTTATTTTGATTATACATATACAAAGGGACATGGTCCAAGAAAATCTAAGAATCGTTCAATGTAGAAATATATTTAACCATAAAATTTTGGGCATTAATCTAAAAAAAATTGACTATTAATCATTACATGTTTAAAGCGTTGATCCTATTTCTGGTCGATGTTGAAGCGAACGTTTTAGTAGATAACAAAAGCAATTTCTTTACGATTTTCGGGGAGATTACGATATCTGCGGCTGCTCGATTTAGTAAAACAAGAAAATAAAGAATACCAATTTTAGAGTTTTCGCCTATTTTTCGAGTTATCGACACGATTTTTAGAAATGATCGTTTTATGTCACATAAATATGTCACAATTTAAAACATGTCACACGATTTAATTATTATTTTTTTGGTTAAATGACTTTAATTTAAACATAATTCAAGCACAAATAACCGAAATTTAATTTGTTTAAAAGAAATCAACACTTGTATATTTAACACAGCTATTCAAAATACATGTACGCCATTTTCGACTGTTATTAACTCATAGATTTGTGGGATGTAGTTTGTACGGGTCGGGTTGGTTTTTGGCCCCTACGTTCAACCTGTGATTAAACTACCCATGGATAACTCGCGAACATAGGCGAAAACTTGAAAAATGGTATTCATTTACGTCTTCATAAATAAAATTCATAATAAAATAGAAGCGCCAGAGATATCGTAATCTAGCCAATAATCCCAAAAATAGTTCCATGGAGCTATATTTTCCAATTATACCAGATTTTCCCATACCATAAAATCGAAATTTAAATAAAAATCAATATTATATTTTCTGTTTAAATATGAAAAAAAAACATCTTTGCATAGCTAAATAAAAATTAATATTCACTATTAGTCATATCATTGACCAGTATGTCGTGTCAGTCAATCACTTAATTATCAATTTCCGGCAGTTGCTTTTGAATATGCTTATACAATCTTCCACGATTCCGTAGTATTTTATAATTTCCGTTTACTTCCGAAACTCTTCTCAAATTTGTTTTTTTTTTTGCATTATCTCTCTTTGTTGAACCTACATTACCATTATAAGCTAGCTACCTAACCTGACTCATTCAAAATTTAATGACAGCATGTCAGAATAATTATGTTTTCATGACACACAACGGTGATCTGAAAAATTTCCGACTACAGCATGAAGATGGCAGCACTATTCAATAAAAGTTATTGAATGTAATTATACATCTTTTGACAGTTACTCACCAAAATTTCAGCCATTTTGGATGCATAGTTGACATTTGATAGTCAATGTGAGTGTTTTTGTGTAAAAATCGAATCGAACTGTCATTTAATTTTTGTTTGGATTGGGTTGGCTTGGCTCGATACTCATTTTTTCCCATTTTCACAAAAGCACATCGAATGACAAATAACAATTATGCGTCCAAAATGTTGGACTTCTTGGTGAGTAACTATCAAAAGATGCACAACTACATTGACTAGCTTTTATTGATAAGTGCTGCTATCTTTATGCTCAGATCGGAAACTTTTCAGACTTGCATCGTATAAATAAATACTATCCAGATTTCATTGAAATAAACTTTCAATTGTAATCTTTTGTGTTCTGACTTTAAAATTTAATGATTGAAAATTAAATTAGTATTTTTATTGCAAATATAAAATATAAAATGTATTTTTTTGTCTGTAAAAATAAGTTCATTAACACAATCTTACATATTGTAAAATTTGCACACACATTGGTTCAAATTCAATTACTACCTTTGTCACAAATATGCAACAACATTGAGTAAATACCGAGTGGCTCGCTCCTCTTTTTTCTGCTTTTCCAATCAATGAGACATTTGGTGGGGACGAACAAATGTTTCTTTACTTGTAATTTTGTCATTATGTTGAAATCTCAATTTGGCACAATGCAAAACCTTTTTTATCGAAATAAAAAAAGTATATTTTGAAATTGTTTGGCCAATAAAAAATTTAAAAATTTGTAGCCAGTTGCAATTTAGGCAGGATGAACCAATACTTTTTCATCGAATTTTCACCGGAAATACATGGTTTGAGTTCCATTAAAGCTAAAGAGTAGGTTTCAGAAATTATTCTGTGTGAGATAGGGCATATATAGTTAGTATAAACTGAATTTCCTTATGGGCATATATAGTTGGTATAAACTGAATTCAGACTGCTCATATGAGACAGTAGATGTTTATAGAATTGTGTACATATATACCCTCTTTCTTGGACGGTCTCATTTCTGCTTCTATTAAAAAAAAAAAAACGCGAATATTCAAATTACAAAAATAAAAATTCTTGCGTAAATTTTTTTTACTAAAAATATGCCAATTATGATGAAGTATTTGCTAATTAAATTTGTTAGTGCTTCAATTTGATGAGTAAATTTCATCAGAATCATTTTTATATGCATATCGAAATTATTAGGCCTTGTACAATCTAAATATTTCAAAAATAAATGATTGAAATAAATTTCGAATTAAAACAAAAAAATTATTTCAAGGATTTTTATATTTTTGACAATAAAAATTACAAAATTTAATTTTTTTTTTAATGTTAAATATTTTAAATATTGTTTATAAATGAAAGTTATTGGTCAAGAAATGAGTGAATGTTTCACTCAATAGTGTTTTTAATTCAATTCACTTCCAAAACTTTTAGTCTAAGATTCCGCTGCAGGATTAGTGCGTTCATCTGTCGTTTTTTGATTAAAAACAAATTTTTATATTTATTTATAATTAGGAGAATATATATTTACCAGGTTGTTTATTAAAATTTGGCTGTCAGTATTTTTAATAACGGTTGCTGGCTGTTAAAAATAATAAATATTTAAGGTAGAATGAAAGAGCGTTAGCGCGTTAACGTCATTTGTCAGGCTAGGATAGCGATTTTTTTGGAGTATTTATTATAAGTCTTACTCTCCCGGTGGTTGAGAATACTAACATTCGGCGCACGCACACTGGTTTAAATTCCTCACACAGCCGACAATCGCTATCCTCGTCTGACAAATGATGTTACGCGCCAACTCTCTTTCACTCTACCTTAAATATTTATTATTTTTAACAGCCAGCAACCCTACTGGACTACCTGGTAAATATATACAAAAACCACTGATGAGTGAACTAATCCCGCAACGGGATCTTAGACTAAAAACTGTGTTTTTAATTTTTTTGTGTGCGTGGGCATTTTGCCAACTTTAATCTCAGTGTTTTTTTTATTTCTTGTTTACTTTTTTTCATAATAAAAAAAAGATTTATAAATTATTTAAACACCAAGTTAATATCAAAAGTTATATAATTAATTGAAAAATTGTGTAATAATGAGCTTACTATTGTGTTAGTTTGGTCTGACAGCTGTTGGATGTATTGAGCGTCTAGGGGTAGCTTTAGATTATTATTCAATTATGGATATGATCAAAGTTGTATTTGTAAATATAAATAAAATTGTTCATTAGCAAATAAAAAATAAATAAAAATATATATAAAATTATTAACTTTTTATTTTTTTAAAATAAAAATATGTCATTTTATTACAAATATAATAATTATAATTTTAAATTAATTAAAACAATATAATTTTGATTATAAACAATATTATATTTTATTAATTAATTTAGAATTATAATTATTTAAAACAAAGTAACAAAAGCTTATTTATTTATTTTGTTGTTGTTGTTATAATGTTAGCACCAATTTATTGCAATCAAAATATCAATAATATGAATAATATGGAGTCAGCATCCAATATTAAATTATTTTTAACACGTGATAAATTTGAGGTAAATCTTATTTATTTATTTGGGTTATAAAGTTGAATATGAACGAAACAAAAAAAAACTAGACATCTATAATGAAGAAAATATTAAAGGGGAGGGGGCGTCAATTTTTCTAAATTATCGAAAAAATTCCATTAAAATTATAATTTTTATAAATTAATATAAATAAAGTAATTAACAAATTAATGAATATTTAATTTTATGAATAATTAATAATAAATTAATTATTTGCATAATAATTAAAATAATTATTATATTATTTATTTTAATTTTTTTACATCACATTAAAATCTGAAAATTAATTCTATAATAATAATTAATTTTTAATTATATATAAATAAATATTTTTTCATTTTTTGTTTTTACAGAGAAGATTACAAAAAGAATTAATGTCATTAATGAAAGAACCACCACCAGGAGTCACCGTTAATGCTGAAGTTGCCTCTCAAAATTTAACACAGTAAGTACCTCTTATATACAAAGGAAGCTCTTGTCGTTGATATGTTTTTATTTATTTTTATAAGAGATTTTTAAGGTGTAAAATTTATTCCTACGAAAGAAATTCTAGAATTTTCGATATTTTTTCTAAATTATGTAAAGAAAAACACGACACACTATAATATGTCGGAGTCTCTTTCTATTGGATTTTGAATTTTGCCGCCTTATAAACAGAGTACTATGATGTCAATAGGTGAAGACACGCTACACCAGATGATAATGATTTATCAAAGAAAGAAGTAAACACGGTGCTGTGAGAAAAAGATAATCTGATTAAAACCAATATAATTAATATTATTTGAACTAAAGTGTCGTCACTAAGATGATAAATAAACATAACGGGAATAAAGGCCTTTAATTGTATTGCTTTCTAATTATTTCAGAGCAAATCCAATTGATTTTTTATTTTCGTATTTTCCTAAATCACTCATACAGTGATATAGAAGTTTAACAAAAAAAAATAAAAAACTTATTACAACTATAATAAAGTTTTTTTCTGCTTTAACGCAAACAACCAACCACACACGAAGTTTCAAAAAATGACTGATAATTAATAAAAATCTATTAATGTTTAATTTGGGTTAAAAAAATGAGTTCATTGTCGTTAAAAAAAGAAAAAAATTAATGACGTTAAAGTTTAAAAGTATTAAACTTATATTGAGACATTTAGACAGACAGTTTCTTAATAAATAATTCTTAGAAAATTAATGCAATTAATATATATTTCTTGAACATTATCCAAGTCAATCGTTTTTAAAAAATTACTTGAGACACGATTTTTATGTCTACATACTTATTTTTGGAATACAATTAGCGTGATATACAACATAGTTATTTTATTTTGAAAAATTTATTGAACTTTTTACAAGGGAAATTTTACAAAATTATGTGTTATGTGAAAAGTGTAAATACAAAAGTTGTAGATCTTTTTATTACCTACAATTTTGCCATTTAACTTTTTTTTCCATAGGACATGTAATTTTGCCGGAAATCAAGATAAACCGTGTTTTACCCTTAAAAAAAAACTCCCATTATTTCTTTCCATTTTTGTTATATTCCCTACCATTTTCAATGTTTCATCCTACTATGTTTTTTTGAGTTTCAAAATTATCGACCCTGGTCTGTCATATTATTATGAAAAAAAACTAATCCTAAAAAAGACCATAGATTTAAATAAAACAAAATTTATTTTGAAACGGCTATAAAACTTGAATAAAATAAACAGTTATAAATATTATTTATTCGAATATATATTCTATTTTTACTAAGAATCCTGGCCATCAAACTAAATGAAATACATTGCATGGTTAAGAATCTCATTCATCTCGTCGTGGTTGCGTTGTATGTTTACTGACTTCGTTTGCTCACATAATATGTTTACTCAATTAGAGTCATAATTTTAATAAAACTTTAATCTGTTTAATACTTGTATTGTACAGGGTGGTTTATTTAACAGGCCCCCCGCTTGCATATTAAATCGATAACGTTCTGATAAAAAGGTTTAAAATGGTGATTTAAAAAAATTAATAAAATAATTTACAGCGTGGTCCTAGGGCACACAATTACATAAAAATTCAAATGGTTTCCAATACGCTTCCTATTTAACGGGGTCTGTTAAACAAACCACCGTGTATATGATGTTTGTTGATGTATTATTATTCTGTAAAAATTATAATATTGCGTAACAAACAGTCTTAGACAGAGGCTAATTTTGTACGATACTGTACATCTACTGTATTAAAATGTTCTAATTCTAATTTATAAACTGCATTTTAATAAATAATTACAAAATAAAAAAAATTACAGGGGCAGTCCCACTCTCTTTCCTTCTTCATTCTCATAAAGTGAAAAAATTCATTGTTTAATAAATTTTCTGTTTTTCTCACAGTTAACAATATTTTATACTCAACTTAATAGTTCAGAATATATGAAATCTTTTTATTACTTACAACTTTGCTATTTAACTTTTTCCCATAGGATTTTTAGTTTAGCCAGAAATCGAGATAAACCGTGTTTTACCCTTAAAAACTCACCCCCTTCCACACTTCTCAACCTCAGATCGCCCGTAAATTATTGTTCCTTTCATTTTTGGTATATTCTTTTCCGTTTCCAATATGTATCATCCTATTATAATGTTTTTTCCTCACTTTTTACCATTTTTTAAAGATTTTTATCCTGTTATTTATTTTTGTTGTTGTTGTTTCAGCTGGATAATAAATATACAAGGTGTTACTGGTACCTTATACGAGGGTGAAAAATTTCAATTACAATTTAAATTTAGTAATAAATATCCATTCGATTCACCGGAAGTGATGTTCATTGGTAACAATATACCAATACATCCGCATATCTACAGTAATGGACACATCTGTTTATCAATATTAACTGATGATTGGTCACCGGCATTATCTGTACAATCAATATGTTTATCAATAGTATCAATGTTAAGTAGTGCTAAAGAAAAGGTAAGTCACAAGTCTTTATCTTGTATCAACGTGTATAGTCGAAGCAAAGCGGGCAAAAAATTGTTAGCCGTCACGGGACGTCTGGTAGATGTGAAACATCGAAATAATTTTGTAGGTACCCGTCACATGTGTTTGAAAAAAATTTCAAATAATTAAATATTTATTTAAAATTAATAAACTCTTTAGTAATATTTCTAAATAACTTAAAAATTAATCTCGAATATTTGAAAACAGTCTCACAGTTTTTACACAGTTTTTGCACCTGACGAATTTATTTAATAAATATATATAATTATCAATAATATATTGATTATTAATAAAATAATATATTTCACATCAACTGACTGCTTATTGAATTTAAAAATAACAACACGTTTTGTTAGATACTTTGCGTACAGTCTGAATATACTATGTACCATACTTATTCAGTTTCCATACCTATAATTTAAATTAGTCATTTAAACAAATATATATATAATTAATTATATTCTGTAGTCAATTCACTATCATCTAAACGCGCCAAAAAAAGTATAGGTTCAAAAATATATAAATTATAATAATAAGTATATATATTTTATTTTATTTTTTTTTTTTTTGTTATAGAAAAGGCCACCTGATAATTCATTCTATGTTAAGACCTGTAATAAAAATCCTAAAAAAACAAAATGGTGGTATCATGGTAAGTTGTGTTTATTTTTAAACTATTATTTATTCAGTAACGGTCAAATAAAAATTAAGAGTTGTATCGACTATGACGAGTAGTTTAGTCGGCCAAGCCGATCACAGAAAAAAAAATTAAAGAAAACATTTATATATGTGTCAAATTTAATTTATATTAGGTTATAGTTTGGAAGATAGCGTTGCATTTTTCATGGTGATTTCAGGCCGATGAATTTTCGATTTTATTGAAAGTTTATATGAAGTTGATAATCGAATGGCGGTTCAGCAGGCGCATCCAAGACGGAGGAATAATAAAATATATTTCAGGTCGCTTGAAATTAATAATAAAGTTTCAATGATATAATAAATAAATAAAAATAGTCAGAATATTTACGGGTGCAATAATTGTCAACGGAATATGACATTTGATTTTCATAGATTGCATGACTACTCAGAACAAATTTTTATCCTGCCCCCGTCCACGCTCTCGGAGCCTGCTGACTTTCATAACAATCAGTGTATGACCGCTAATAAACATTCAATTACAACATGAATTAATCGAATTAAAATGATTGTTTCAACTATGGTGCCATCTTAATTTGCTCTCTTTCGATCAACACTTTTTAATACATTTAGATGGTTTCTTTTCTACCATCAATGGTTTTACCTACGAGTAATCGAAACAAATCTTATATTCTCATAAATAATTTTCTCATGATTAATTTTACGCCATTTTCTTTGTTTCAGATGATAGTGTTTGAAATTTTTTTTTTATTAATTTAATTAAAAAAAAAAAAAATTAATTTGTTTATATTATCACATTGAATTTTTATTTTTAAAATTTGATTTTATTTTTTATTAAACGGACAACTTTTAAAAAAGTGATTGTAGAAATATTAATTTGTATTATAAAAAAAAAAAAAGAAAAATTCGATTCAATTAAATAAAAAATGCATAGGCATTGATAAAAAAACTGTGGAATATAAAAGTGCTTGTGGATTTCAACAGTCTTATACGTTCGACGGATCGTTTGGGGAGATGATTGGAGCAAAAAAAACTTCGCTTGAAAAATTATTATTTATAATGTAAAAAAAAAATTGTGTTTTTAAAAGAAAAAACCTTGTAACCATTTTTTTTTTGTAACCAAAACCACCAATAATTTTCGATCAAATGAATTAATAACATTTATTTTTAATTAATTTTTATTTTATTTTTTTATTATTTTGTCCTTTAGGTTAATTTTTTCCAAATAAAGGTACATTCACACGTATTAATCATATCACGGTGCGAATATACAAACCATTGGAGGAACCAGGATAAGATGAGTGATAGACTGGACTGAGTTGACTCGTGATGGACATGTGTGATAGAGACTGGACGATGGCTGAACTGTGACATGACTGATATGTGTGAATGGATCTTAATATTTCGTTATACAATATGTAACCTGCCTTTAATTACTTTACGCAAGTATATTCTGTGTGTACGAATCTTTAACATGATTTTAATTATTATATTTTCTTTTTAATTTTGATTTTCTTATAATTTACTATATTAGCCTTTTTTCCACTGAAGCAAAAGGCTTATTTCTATCATCATCATTGAAACTGACCATTATTAGATCAATGTTTTTAACAAATTAGTAATATTTAAAAAAAAAAAATTTTAAGTTATAAAGAAAATTTATTCAGGTGCTCAATAAAAATATAAAAATATATATTTTCAAACTAAGGTATTGAATAGAAAATAATGTCAAATTAGCCATTTTTTTCCTTGGAAGATTTTAAAGAAATTCCCTCGGTAAGTACAAGAAATTTAAATTATTAATTAAAATCGAACTGGGTATTCAGGTTTATGGAAATTTAAAATTACTATTAATTGGTAATTTAAAAAACTTCTAGAGAATTAAAAAAAAAAAAAAAATCTTACAAGGAAAACAGCTAATTAAAAACATGTAGTTCAAAAATACTCCTTAAATATACGATACGATGTATATTGTGTTGTATATGTTAAAATAAATTCATAATTTGCTGCCAAAAATATTTAATTAGTTGCAATCAATACGAATTACCTTCTAATCACAGGAAAATTTTTTGCATTCCAACACGACTTAAACATTTTTAAGTAAGTTAATGAAACAGTGAAACAAATTTTTGGTGTAATTTAACCTTAAAGAATTTTTTAAAAAAATATTTTTATATGTTGTAATTAGAAAATGTTGAATGAAATATTTCAAAGAATCTAACCTTTTTAAACATAAAAAAATAGTTATTTGACATCTGTCAGAGTTTTGAAATTTCATGAAACTAAATCATTGTTCTGAAATTTTGTGGTACTAGCTAAAATTATTTTCCATCACTTAAGTGAGAAAAAAATTTATTCCTGTATCTGTATGAGCTGTAAGGAAAAAACCTACGTAAGCAAGAGATACCTTTCCAGGTTTCTGCTATATTTTGTGTTCGGTTGCCAAAATTTTACTGTTGTTAAATATATTCGTAAATGAATAATAAATAAAAATATTAGTAATAAATAGATTGAAAAGGTCGGAGGGATGAAAAAAATATAAAAGTAGTGATAAATACTGAATTACTTAACTGACGCCCATTCTGTTTGCTTTACAATCTGAGCTATATGATGTGGAAATGTTATTTCTCTTTTTATAATAAATCTCATCTCGATATCTCCAATAGTTTCTACATACTAGAGTTAAATTTTTCTTGTGTCTTTTGCAATAAATGTGTTTTAACCATGAACAATAAAGAAGATAATAGTTCGTTCAAAAAAGCCCCGACTGCTAAGTTATACGTGGATAAGAAAATATTCGGCAAGTTTTTATAAAATTATGAGTGAATATTTCAAACTGAACGGGGCGTTAGCTTGTCGATATTGGAGATATTTTACTTACCGGCTTTGGTCATTTATTCACTTACAGATGGCGTTAGTTTTTATTGATCTCTTAGTTATCGATTGCGTTCATTTATATATCAACAGATGGTGTTAGTTTGAATTAGTAGATCTGGTGCATATAACTGTAACCTATAGAGATCATTTTTATAAACTTATCATCCCTCGTCCATTCTTAGATCGTATTTGAATGATTCTTCGTTGTTTATTTTTACTATAGAGTGTTTATGTATAATAGATTTTGAGTGGGGAACACCCAGATCCTATTATAAATGTGTACAAGTTTGTATTTAGATTAACGTAAATCCTGAAAGACCGTTCTCTCAAACAAGTTATATACTAAACGGCAAAAATTTGCACGACTGGCGTGCGACTAATTTTATACGTACAATTCTTGCTCAATTCGTGGTCTGTTAATCAATGTGTTCCACTATCAATTTTTTGTATTATCTAGAAAGTGCATAACAAATTTTCGTGAGTATAATATAAAATTCTGACGTACTTGGCATCGAAATCATTGGTTTGAAAATTGAGTCTACTCTTGAGCTATTCCGCTGCCCATCACAAGCAATACATGGAAATTTTTTCTGTGCTGTTTAAAATTTTTTTGAGGTAATAATTAAAAAAATTATTTTTAAATAAATTCTATTTAAAAGTATTTGGCTTTGATATAATTAAAAAAAAAAAAAACATAAAGCATTTATGAAGCACACGGATGTAGTGTGGAAGTGTTCAAATTTAACCGAATTTGAATTTACCCTACCAATTAGCCTTTTTCTTCTGATGATTTAAATAAATGCAAATATAGCGGTTTTTTTTTAAATTGTATTAACTTTTGCAATAATTCATTGACAGTCTTATTAATTTGGCCAACTTGGATTCTGAGCATTAAATAGCTTGTGAGAAATTCAATTGTTTATTTAAAAAGACGTTTTACATAAAACCTGACTTCTACAGTTAGCGTTCGAGGTGGTCCGATTTTTATTTACATTTCTCCTTGAATTAATCTTCAGAGGATAAAGGCTGTAATTACCATTGTATGTGAGTCAAACTAAAGTAAAAATATTTTTAATGATACAAACTAATCATGTGAAAATGTTATAATTAATTCTAAAAATGTATAAATAAATTAATAATAAAAAATAATTATTTGTATTTGAATTATTTTTCGATTCTTTAACTGACCATCTTATTTTGTAAATTTTAAGAAATAAAATTTGTAAGTTCATAATGGATTCTCCCCTGATCTAAACTAATCGTCTCTACTGTATTAAATATAATAGGTCTAGCCTTTTAAATCCTTTTGGCTCAATCTCCATAATGGTTGATCATATTAAAAATTGCTTGGAACTAAATTTATAGAAAATTGAAATGCTGTAAAAAATCAGACTGAACTTAATGGCTGTGAAAATTGATTTGAAGAAAAATAGTAATAAAAATGTTTTGAAATATTTATTATATAAAATAAAAATTTAATAAACTTGTGTTAAACTTTCCACACTAGATATAACCGCTGCATCGGCTGCTCTAATACTGCTTCCATCTACCGTCTCTTGTAATTTTCGAATTTCTTCCAAAAATAATTTTCGATTAGCTTCTAAACGTTCTACTTCACTTGTTAAACGTTTTGAATTAATCAAACTATGTGGACACCGTTGTGTCTCAGCCCGAAAACGTTTCTCATATTTGGGATTAAAACGATTTCGTGCACGTCGTATTTCAGTATCTGGTGGACCCCATTGTGCATTATTTTCGAATAATGATGTGGCATTCTATCCAAATATTAAAGTAAATGCATTTTATTTTAAAGAAACTTAGGCAAATTAAGACGGAAATATACCAATTTTCGAGTTATCCATGGGTTGTTTATTCACAGGTTGAACGTACGGGCCAAAAAACCTGTACAAATTCATGGGTTAAGAACAGTCGAAAATGGCGTCCATGTATTTTCAATAGTTTATTAAATTGTTAATTTCAAGTGTATTAAAATGTTAATTACAAGTGTTAATTTCTTTTAAACGAATTAAATTTCAGTTAATTGTGCTTGAATTGTGTTTACATTAAAGTCATTTAACCAAAAATAATAATTAAATCTTGTGACATGTTTTAAATTGTACTATTTAAGTGACATAAACACGATAATTTCTAAAAAAAAAGGGTCGATAACTTGAGAAATAGGCGAAAACTCGAAAATTGACTCTAATCAATTCTTCATTTCGTCTCTTAAAATTAATCGTCTAATCGAGACACTACGGATATCGTAATATCCCTAAAAACTCAAATAACTTACATTCGTTACAACAAACCGAATATTTCGAAAATAATAATAAATCGCTGTACATGGTATGGGCAATAGAATTATAAATGATAAAATTCCACAAATTTGTTGCATATAAAATTGATCGACAATAAAACCATACAATTGTGGTAATTTATATATAATATAAATGAGTACAGTTACAGCCACAAATGGAAAACATTTCCAACATATTATCCAGAATGTCATTGATAATTTTATTTTATACATAAAATCAATATCCGTTTGTAAACGATTTGCACCATAAATCCATATCACTGCTGTCCCATATAATGTTATTACAATTAAAATAACTAAGTGACGTGCAAAAAAGTACCATGATTCAATTATTATATATTGTATTGGTGTTGTTAATATTAATGAACATAATAATGATAAACCACATAGCAGAATACAAAATTGTAACCGATAATGATGAAATGCTGGTTTTATATCTTCTATTGAATCTAATACCCCTACAAGTTCAAAGTTCAACCATTTTGTTGTTAAAGTTTGTTATTATGTTTTGTTTTATAGAGACAATGGAGGATAGAAAAGTAAGGAGAACCACCTGAATCTATTAAAAAGTGTCCATTAAAAGGGAGCAAATTAAGGTGGAACCATAGAAGCAAGTGGAAAGATTTTAACATTTCAACTTCGTTTATTAATTTGTTTATCAAATTACACTTCACTCGATTTCTAACCGCTAAATTCACATCCTGTTTACAGCTGGACACTTTTTCAACGTGTGTCACCCATACAAGATGGTTCTCCTTCCTTTTCTATCCTCCATGATAGAGACCTCTTATTGCTTGCTTAGTCTTATTATAGAGTTTAAAACATGATAAGATAGAACGTATACTAGATTACTATTTAGATAGGTATTCCTATGTTTCCGCCATTTTAACTCCTCTTTAGGAACTGTCAGTTTGACATTTATGCTAATACAAAAAATTTTTAATATTTTAATCATAATAGATAAAAAATCAAAATAGATACAATTTTTTAAGATTGTAAAAACTAATTAATTTTCACTTTCCATGAAAAGTATTTATATATTTGTTATAAATCCGCCATGCTTAGTCCTCTTTGAGATCTGTCAGTGGTACATAGGAATACCTATACATACAGCGCGTTATTTATACTATAGAGAAATGTATTGATGTCAAATCTTATCTCAAGTTGAATGTTTTATAAGTTGAATATTAAAATTTTTACCAATGTTGACCCCATCTGAAGGGAAAAGGGGGAGCGTTGCAAATTTAATATAACAGATAAAGCAAATAATGTTCTTTATGGTACAACATATCAAATTTCATAACATTTGGATAAATATTTTTTGAGTTATCATGTTCACAAACATTGAATGTATATTATATAATGGAATGTGCTTCTAACAGCGGTTGATATAAACATTACCTGTTATAAATATAATTTGTGCTAATAATCCCAATGTATAAATACTACAATAATATAAAAATGCAAAAAGACTATTTAATGGAAAATACTGGACAATCAAATCTGGTATTAAGGCTAATAATGCTTCGGAGCCTAAAACAAAAATTAATTTTATTTTCCTACATATCAGTTATTTTTTTAAATTTAGGTCTGTGTTTATTCATGCAATATTGAAATAAGAAATCTTATTACATCCTTATTACTATCTTTGGTTTAGTTTCATTATTACTCAAGGATTTTAATGTATTTTAATTTCAAATTTATGTTATTTAAAATGTGCGATTGATGAGACTTCTATTGGTCAGTATAGGTGGTCAGGTGTACGTGTCAATGATGGTACAAGATGTTTAGATGCCATAGAATATATATAGTTTTAAAAGTTTTCGGTTTTTATTGATATATGATTCAAATTTTACCTGATCGACTTATACAATGTACATTTTTCAATTGAATTTTATAACGTACAGCACCAATTTTAATTGTTGTCCAATATGTAAACATAATTAACATTAATAAATATGCGATTGTTGTTAATAATGCATCAATTGTTGGTATCGTCGTGTGTGGTGCACGTGCACCCAAACACACGATATTCAATGGTAACGATCGTCCATAGATCGAACTTATTATTCGTATTAATGAGAATGTTTCTATGTCCCAGAAACTATAATCTGTATCGTCCATTTTTATACGATTTTGTGGTATATCTGTAAAATTCACTTAATTTAAAAGGTATTTCATGTAAAGCGGACCACAATGGAAAAAATGTGAGCTTCTGGAATTGTTCCATATTATATCGACTGGTAAATGTGTGGACACATAATAATTATTTTTGAAGTGAAAACTTCCTTAGCCGCATTGAGTGATTTTTAGTAGGGGTTGTATGAAAATTGTGGAGAATTCAGTTTCCAAAAAAAGACAAATTGAACTTACCTATAATTATTGTCATTATAAAACATATAATTAATGTGATTACTGCAATTGTTCCTAATTTTCTAGTTAATGACTTTGTTGTATTCAGACCCTAGCAAAAAAATCAATCAATTACTGTAATTGGTAATTATTTTGGTAATACGTTGTTTTGATGTTGATAGTGATTTCAATATTAATATACTTGTTAAATATAACGCATTATTGATATACCTCAAATAGGGTAAATGTTTAAAAAAAGTGCTCCAAAATGTTGATTTCCTATCAAAAAGTCATCAAAAAGAAATATTTTGGCAAAATAAACATGATTGCTATAAAATTACATTAAAATATAAACCGTTTTTATAAAAGTAAAAACGCTGTCTGCCATTTTGATGACGTAATACTGGTAAATTCTAAAGGTATCACACAAGAACAAAATAACCTAGTATTTTTAAATATTTTATTACTAATTAATATAACTATTAAGATTGAACTGACAGATGGCAACTAATAGTTTATACCAACATGATGTCACACCATGACAGCTTGTGTTTTAGGTCACGTGATATAAAGATTTAAAATATCGATTATATCGATTAATATATTTCTACATTAATTTTATTATTTTCTCAAATCTCATAGTTTATTTTTTACTACTTCAAGTACCTTATTTGAAAAATGTTTTATGTTTTGAGGTAAATGACAAAAATTTGTTAATGGAAGAAAATATGACTTACAATTGATGAAACAATAATTGTTATAAACCATGTAAATGCTAAGCATGCAATTAATTCAATTGCCATAAATTGAAATGCTACTTTCAAACTGTTATCCAATTTTGAAATTAAATTATAATGAGATATTTGATTCCTAAAAATACAAAATAATAAACATTTCAGTGGATTCTATTATAGACATGTATTTATTATTATTATTAATTGCGCTAAAAGAAGTATAACTTCAAAAATATTTTTCATCTTACTATTTCTTTATTTATTAATTTTTTTGTTTCCAAAACGGATTCAGAAGGGAATTACTAAGTCGTATGAACTAGAAGGGGGAGGGGAATATTAATGAAATATATCATAGATAAGTTACCTAAAATACAATAAAGATGAAACACTAAATGTTGGATTATCCAATATATTTGATGCAGTTGATGAAGTACACATGCGTTTTGTATTCAGATATGGGCAACAGACATCATTATTTACATAAATATGTTTTAAATATTTATAATTAATACATTGTGTTCGATTATTATCCGTATTAATTTGCAGATTATTACAATTCAACCATGGAATTTCTTCACGTAATAAATTCATCATATATAATAAACTTGTTGATGTTATCACTGATGATAATATTATACTTAATAGACCTAATATTGCTATTGTATAACCAACACCTTAGTAATTAATTGAATCATTATTAGAATTAGATTAATTATCAAATTACACTTCACTTTTTTTATAACCGTTAAATCCCACATCATTTGCATTAACTACACGAGCGCCATTTCGGTGAATCTTCCAATTATAATTTTACAGCTGGACACTTTTTCAACTTGTCCTCCTTAACAAGATGGTTCTCCTTATATTTCTTATACTCCATGGTTTTTGAGTTCTCTTTATGACGGACGGACGGATAGGCATGTGGAAATAGACTAATTAAAGATTTTATGAACACCCATAGCAAAATTTTGTTTGCCGCTTCAATATTTGCTATCTCTAGTTACAAACTTTAGACTAAAAATAGATCCAAACAAAACTTACCTACCTCTGTAAATTGGTGATATTGACCACAATCTAAAGAATCCACATTTACAAAAATGTCCCAAGAATAGATTTAATGAGGTCAATGGTAGACCAATAATTAAATAGAGCACAATAAACATGATCATAAATTTTGTTCCACCATGAATTAAACATAATTTTAAATAATCGGTCAGTAATTCTAAATTACCAAACAATATTATAAATACAATTGTAATATATTCACTCCATTTTATGTGTCCTAAATTAATATCAACCTGAAATAAAAATATTTTGGATGACCTAGAGGCTGAAAAATGTTTGGAGTCTATAAATTTAGCTTCTACTCATTTCGAAGGGAGGGGTATTAAAAAGACCTTTAGGATTTCTCCATTATTTTCTCTGCAGTACATGTAAGGATTGGTCAAATTTCCGATATTTTGATTAATCCTGATGACAGAACGACCGGCAAACAGGTAATGAACTAAAAATTTTACCTTTGTTTCTTCTAATATTGAAAAATATACTTTTTTTGGAGTATTTAATTCATTTTGGAGAACACTTGGATATTTTAACATGGCCAAATAATTAGTATTAACATTTTTTAATGATTGTTTATATTTTGACAGTTCAGTCATTTAAAAAAAATTATTTTCAAAAGTTTGTCTAACGACACAACACTTCTTGAATCAATGTCATTATTCACATATTTACCGACTTCGATTACTTATAAGTACCAACAGATGGCATTAGTCCTCCTTATTCACCAGATAACAAAGAAATGAAGCAAAAAATAGGAAAATAAAAATAAAGAAATGAATGAAACAATGAATTTAAGTATCAATATTATTCTTTAATGGTTCAATAATTTTATCCATTTTATTTATAATATATTCTAATGTTGTTTTAAATTCAATTTGTTCATGATCATCATGTTTTGATTGATTTTTATCAATATTTCGTTGTTGTTGACAATTATTATTATTATTAGGGATCATAACCTCAACACTATTATTAATATTATTATCTTTATTTAATAATTGTAATAATTGATTTTCATTATAATTAATATTCGATTTATATTCAAATATTAAAATCGATGTAAAATGTCCATAATGTGATATTGCTAATATATTGTATATTGAATTAAAATCAATACAATGTATTGAATATTGATCATTTAGATAAATATTTTGTAAATGATAAATCATTATATGTGAACCATTATCAGCATTGAAGACATTCACTTTACAATCACTACGTGGTGCAAATATATAACTACCACACGGTGATAAACAGCAACGCGTTTGTACACTGTAAATCAAACGAAAAGAAAACAATTAAATTTACTATCATTTAACAATGTTTGGGTGATACAATTGGCGCCAAAAATGAATGGATTTTAATGGCATCTGTTTGCAAACTTTTAAGGCTTATTAAAATCAAAAATGAGACACCTGTATTTTAATATATTGAACTAATTTTGAAACACAATGGTTTGAAACTTACATAAAGAAATAATCTCATGCTGGAACCTTAAAACACCAAATGTGCACAATCTTGCCATGAAAACAAAGAGTTAAAGGGATTTTCTCGAAAAAACACTAAGGTAAGTTTAAAAACACTGATTTTATTTCAAAACTAATTGACAAATAAATAATTTGATGAATATAACCTTACAAATTTGAAATTATATCTATTCCTGATTGAATACTGACTTATAAACGGGTTGAGGGGAGGGAATCTATACCATTTTATTTATTTGTATTTTTTGAGCATAGATCTGTATCATCCACTTATGTTTTCATGTTAAATTCGTAAAATTTGTGTCTCGTTTTGAATAATAAACCTGTCTGCAGTAAATAAGTACAAAGTGATTTACATACTTTAATGGATCTGATATAAACCATTGCATAATACAAGTTGATTGTATATCCATCATACGTAAAACGCCATCTGACGATTGTATTAATAAACGTTGTCCACCACGATGACAGATTAAAGTATTTATTACTTTATCACGTAATTCCCGAATTTTATACTCCCTGTAATATTTTAAAACTATTTTAACTCATATTTTTTATACTACAGGATGGAGGGGGAAGTATTTTCTTAGAACATAAATCTACAATTGTTTTGTGTATTTTATGGTGCCTTTATTTAGAATACTAATAACATTAACGTTATTATTTAATCTATGAGGATTTAAAAAAGGCCGATAGGTTTTTGAGTTTAACATAAAAACAATGATACGAATTAATATCTCAAATTCACCATGCTTTAGATTGTCGATATAGTAGATATCATATTTACTGCTTTCGTTCACTTGAACACTAACAGATAGCGCATTGTTCCTGTGTTCCCATAGAAATTTATTAGACATAAAAACATATTTAAATCCGTCAAATGTCAAAAGAATATTTAAGTAAAATAAATGTCAGTTAATTTACCTATCAAACATAAAGTACGATGATGTTGTTTGATTGTTATTAAATTGAATGGACCAACGTAATATTAAACCATTTGAATCGCCACTAAATAAATATTTATGTTTATAATCAAAACAAACTGTTGTTATATAACCATTATGATTTTCTAATTCATCTAATAATTCAAATGTCTTCATTACTTTTGTATTCATTTTTAACTGATTCTTAGCTTCGTCATTTGTATTATCTGCTGCTGTTGTTGAATTTATTAATTCATGTTGCCAAATACGTAAAACATGATCAAATGAACCAGTTACAATTATCATATAATTTTTTCCATTTTTTTCTATTAATTTTGGATAAAAATTTGCACAATAAACATATGATGGATGTGGTAACATCTAAAAGAAAATTAATTATCAATGAAATATTTCAAAGTACGCGCTTTTTAATGGATTTGAAAAAATCAACAGTCTCAATTATACTCTTCCTAAAAATTAATTTTAAATTTAATACACTTATAGATTTTTTCGACACCATTCTAATACAAAATAATTTTAAATTAATTTAAAAATTTTACACATACAATTTAGACATCCTTACTCTATAAAAGATGATCATTAGTTTTCTATGGTTTTTATTTTTGTTGTCTATCAACTGTCATATAATAGACTAAAAAAATAATTTTGAATTTTAAATACTTATAAATATTTTGACACTATTCATATACAAAATAGTTCTAAATTTTATTTAAAAAATTTTACACATGCAATTTAGGCACCTCAACTCCATAAAAGATGCAAATTAGTTTTCAATGATTTTTAAGCGTCTATATCTTCATTGTCTATCAACTGTCATATAATATGATAGACTATAAAAAATAGACTGATATTAACAATTGAAAATAAATTCTCATCGTTAGTAGAATAAATAATTGAATTTTCAATAATCTAAAACTGGCTAAATTTAAATTGAAAATTTTTTGAAGATAAATGGATTATCGAAATAATGGTTATTAGTGTAGATATTGCCAAATAAGTAATGGGAAAATTTCCTTGGGTTTTCTAAGTCTAAAAGCGTTCAATTAAAAGAAAAGGGTAATCGAATAGTGCAATTCCAGATCTTTAAAATTTACTTTCGAAGTATTAAAACAAATCTCTATAATAGCAAAAATTTCAAATTAAACAAATTTGTGGTTAGGTTTATCATTGAGCACGGATATGTATCAGAATAATGTTTGCAAATCTACAATAATTGATTTTCGATATAATATGACTGCTATTCAAAACGATTTTTTACCACTTTGAATTTAATGGGCATGCCTCAGTTTTTATATTAGACATTATATACACATTTCTCTTGCTTTAATTTTGACGTACGCTATAACAGATACATAATGGACTCAAAGACAATAACTTACATAAACTGGCATCTGAATTTTATTGCTAATATCCCAAACATAAACAATACAATCAGCTGATGCTGATAACAAATATTGATCATTAAAAGACCAATTTAAGTCGTATATTAAACCATTATGACTTTTTAATGTCTTCAGTAAATCACCCGTTAACATCTGAAAACATAAAGAACAAACTAATTTCACAAATTTTTCTACTCACAAATTGTTATACTTCTTTTGGCACGTTTGTGAGTTGCGTGCGTACGATCCCATAAATACGATATGATGAAGTTGGCTACAGAATGGAATTAGTAATATATATTTGTTTAAATGACTAAGTTAACTTATAGATATGGAAACTGAATATTCAATACTTAAATAATTTAAAAATAACAACACGTTTTATTAGATATTTTTAGTTCAATCTGAATATACTATGTGCCATACCAAATTTCATTATATTTAGATAGTATTTGTAGTTATTTTAAACAAAGAAGTGTGCTTCTAACAGCTGTTGATAATCCCCCTTAAGAAACGATTAAATAAACCTACCTGATAAATAAGTATATTAAAAAGACCATATTGATCAGCCGTTGCGCATGCTAACAATAGACCATTATTTGAAAATTTAACAATAAAACAACCTTTTGTTGATGATTTTAATTTATATAACAATTGATTCGGTATTTTACAACTTTGATTGATATCTAATTTGATTTGTGACCATTGTTTTTTTATTTCTGGTATTCGATTAGTCTCATTTTTATCATTCTCTACATTTTGATCTTTTGGTATTTGGTTTTTTTGTATGAATAATTCATCGCTTTGTTCATATTCACGTTCATATGGAAAATTTGATCGTAAAACACCTCTAGCTGTTGACTGTTGATTAATTTTTAATTGATCAAAATTTTCTAAACGTTTTATTGTTACATATAAAGTCGCTGGATATTTTTTAAATGATTTTTTTAACCAATATTTATACAAATCACAACCTGCTTTACAATAATGTTTTATTAAAATCAAATTAATTTACAGGATGAGAATTTAATTAATTAATCGATAAATAATTACCAGATTCCATGGCAGATGATGATGATTCATGATTTTTATTTCTTTTCAAATAAATTGATTTTTTATGCATATAATTATGATATTTATATAATTGTAAGCGTACACGTTTCTCAACATTTAAATAGTGACCACCATTCGTGGATAGTTTTAAAAAAGCCCATGCTATCTGATACCAACCACCATTCTGTCGTTGTGATTTAAAACGTTGCGATGCTTGTGCGAAATTTATAAAATCCATAATCTCAAAGAACATAATGCATTTATCATCTTTGATAAAATATTCAAAATCATCATTTAATATTATTGTTTCTTCCCATTCTGGAGAATATGATCTATAATTATGAACAATGTACCTATAGTACACCAAACACAAATGTTTAAAAGAAAAGGACAGATATACCACAACTACTATTGTTCACGTTAAAGTCAATTACAACAATACTTGTTATTTTATTTAAAATCTATTTTTAGTGTATGTAGAGCCATCTGTAAGTGATACGTTTAAATAGCTTGATACTCCATAGATGGCTTAAAAATGTATGTCTAATGCCTTCACAGAGTTACATATCATTTGATTGATATACTAGAATATCATAACCATAGAAATATTTCGATACACGGTGGCCCGTAAAAATTTAAAACTAACCGTTTTTGATGAAAATTAAATTGATGTGTTAATATTGGTGTAATATAATCCAAATTAGTATTTAAATTCTCATAATAATTGCATACAGATCGTGTTGCATCCGTTTTCTTTAAATAACATCCGGTATTCATATCCACAATATGTATTTTAACAACAGGGTGATTAATAAAACCATTTAATATAATATTATCCATTTTATGTATAGTTATTCCACATATATTTTTATATTTATATTTTATTATTTTATTTTTATCACTATTTGATTTATTATCTTCGTTTAATTCTTTATTCATTGTTCTTTGATTATTATCTGATAATTCTTCATCATTCTTTGTATTATCAGCATCATCAGCATCAGATGGTAATGAATTATCACTACTTTCACCACTTTCACTTTGGCTTATTGTTTCATCATCGTTGATTTCTTTTCTTAGATTATCTAATAAAAGAAAAACATTATGAATGTAGAATTAAAAAAATTACAAATCTGCGAACTCTTAACATTTTAATTGCTAGTCTAAAGTGTTGGAAATATTTAGTTAATTTAACTCTTACAAGAGTGCACCACTTGTCTATGTATTTATTTGAATAGTAATGCTCAAACTGGAACAAAGCAGTGTTGTTATATATCATGTAGTGTAAACGTCAGAATAAACATTTTGTTTTTATATAGGTGATTAAATGTTTTCAGGCTACCTGTGTTAGGCTGGATAATAATTGGGATACTTACTCGATTCTGTGTGTTTCGATTCATGTGGTATAACACAAATGACATCTTCACTATCATCACTACTGTTTGAATCAACCTCCAAATGTTGATCTTTACTCATCATTGTTTTATTAACGACTTGAATTGAACGGGAACCAGGTGTAGATGACGATGATTGAGGACTTTGATGTACAATTATATCACCCAGGTACTTATCATCTGACAAACGTCTAGCAAACAATTCAATTAAGAGGGATTATCCACAGCTATATAAAATTTTACTCACCTACCAGAATTATTTGCCTTAATGCTCGGCGCATTTTGTTTGATTGTCGATAATTGAACAATTTTAGCTTGATTATTATTATCAGTGAATGTAGTTGCAGATGATGTAGAATTTTCTGATTGATCAATATTTATAACAATATTATCATCATCTTGTGATAATATTGTTTTTTTATTATTATCATTTTTCATATCTTGTGATGATAATGGACCAATAAATATCACTGTATCATCTTTATTCCATTTTTTACGTTCTTTTGACGCAGTTGGTTTTATAATATTTTCATTCGTGCTGATCATATCTGAAATAATCTCACCCAAAATATCACAATTAGGCCTTCAAAAGCATTCAAAAGAATAAATTATTTATAAAAGTTATTCTTCTTTAGGCACGTTATGGAAAAATGATGAGAGTGAAATTTTAAGATGCGCACGCATCACCATCACACAAAATTCACAGGTGTTGTTATGATTTATGTTACACTTAATGTAAGACAATATATAATTATTTATTTAATTTAATCAAATTTAAACTGTGCTTTATTGACTGTGTTGACTATCCTTCTCCAATCCTGTTATTATTTTATTGTAATTAATTATTTGTATGCAATTAATTTTTTTAATGATGCAAAAGACGTATAACTTCTGAAACCCATTTTTTAAAAAATATGTTTACTACCATCATCTTTGACGCTAGAGTCATTTTCAAAGTCTATCATGGCTTGTACTTGTTTTAAAAAAAAAAATAAAAAAGATGCAAATAATTGTGGACTTACCTAATGGATATTTTGAGAATAATTTCGATTCATTTAAATTATATGTATTTTGTTCAGAGCTGTTTGAACTATTTGATAATTTCTTGATATTATCATTATCATTTAATGATAATGATGTATTGTCTTCATCATCATCTGAACTTGTTTCTATTTCTTGTATATTTTTATCAATCATTCTAAATTTACGTTTTTCTAAACTGGATGCCGATAATGTACGTGATGGACTGATAATAATAACATTATTATCATTATTATCATCACTAATTGATAATGTATTCTGTTTATCAATCGCTGTTCTTGATCGTGGCAATGGAACTGGTTTTCGAATACGTTGTTCATTGTCTCTAAAAATCATCAAACAAAAAATATTATTTCCGCTTTAACTTTTGAATGAATTGTTCGATTTTGATAAAAGTTAATCAGTCTTTATATCATATAAATTGTAGGGGATATTACGATATCCGTGGCGCCTCAATTTTGTTTTGCTAAAATTAATAAAAAAAATCATGGGGCCACGGATATCGTAATCGAGCCATTAATTTTAAAGTAAAAGTTTAATTTTTTTTTTCTTTTTAACGTATATAAATAAATAAATTGTGTTTATTTTAAATGCTTTTTTAATTGCCCTTATTTATACATAAAAATATCTGCTTCAAAATTGAGCTACGAAATTTCACACGAATAAACATGCAAACATTATAAGTTAAATAAAAGCTTTAAAAAATTCAAACTTACTGTTGTTTTTTTTCTAAAGCATTCTTTAATAATGCATTAAATTTATTTTTTGTTGCATTACTTATTGATGATGGTATTATATTATTATTATTAGACATAATTATTTATTAATAATTATCACTGAATTAGAATTAACCACACACTTTTTTTTAATAAATAATTAGTTTTTGAATAAGTCAATCACGTTTTAATATAACGTGCAACCCTTCTAAAGTAATCAAATCAATAGATCAACGGCCAACACATATCGTTTTGTTTGTTTGTAAATATTATGGTTTATAACTATGGTTACCTTAATTTCTTGTATTTTATCGAATTATTCACATGGAACAAACTAATTTATATACCTGTTTAAATAAAAAAAATGGGTGCATGTACGTTATGTACGCGCATCAGATGTTATACTTCTTTGGCATCATTAAAAAAAAAAAAAAAACAATGAAAATAATTTTCATTTAAATCCTTTGAAAGTCATCCTCCAACCCAACTACTCCTTAAACTACTGTTTAAAATTGCGACGTTTCGTTTTCTATGAAGACATCATCACGCAACTAAAATAATATTTTTCAGTGACATACGATTACACTTTGTCTAAGTTATCTGAGGATATTTTAATAAAAGACATTCGTTCAGTTCGGTTTTGGTTACTATAACAGTTCAAAGACTCGTAAATAAGAGGACTTATTGACGACTAATTATAAATATGAACTCTGAGTTTTTCAAAATGTAAATTGAATATTGATTGCGTCAAAAAATTACCGTTGCAATGTTTGCTAGACAAATTCTAAATTCTAATAAAAAACGTTCCGAACTATGGAAGTTTATGGAAGTTTAGTATTAAATAAGAAATTATTTTAAATCGTAATTAAATCTTGAATCCAGAATAGCAATACGCTATTGGTAACTACTTCAAAGCCTCGTAAGTAAAAGGTCTTAAAAAGATCTATAAATGAAAGTTTTCTTTTTATTTTATTCTTAGTAGAGAATAATCGAAAAAATTTAATAAGTTTTTTGCCTAATTTGTGTAAAGAAATTACCAATTGCAATGTTTTCTAGACAAATTTCAATACATATATGTTATACAGGTTGCATATATCAAAAATAAGAACAAAAGTATTATTGATTTAATAATAAAATTATTAAATATTTTTTTATTAAGAAAATGAATAATTTAAAATTGAAGAAACAGAAGGGAAGCAAGAGCCACAAATATTAAACATAAATAAATTAACTGGAATAAAGGGTAGTTCGTACAATGACACGAAATGTCTCCAGGTTTTTATTTATTTATATCTCCCAACTCATACACTGATTGTATTATTTTTTTGAGGGAATATTAGTTCTGGGAACAATTTCAAAAATTATTAATTTTTCTATAAAATTCAGATCATTGAAGTTATACTCCTTTTGGTGCGTTTGGATGACAGTGAATTTATGAGGGGCACACGCACGATCCCATAAAAACGACATATTGAAATTAGCTACAGAATAGAATTAATAATATATATTTGATTAAATGACTAAGTTAACTTATAGATATGTAAATTGAATATACAATACTTAATATAAGTATTGTACATGGTATATTCAGATATGGTGCAAGGTATCTAACAAAACATGTTATTATTCTTTTCCGTAGCAAAATTTCATCATGTCGTTATTATGGGATCGTACGAGCGCAGCTCACAAATTCACTCTCAAAAGCGCAGCTTAAAAATAATTAAAATTTGATTTTTGCGTTAATAATTTTTTTCGAGAAAATACTTGCAACAAACCCAGCCGTTTTCATGTCAATATCGTACATACCAAATTTCATAAAATTTGAATAAATATTTATTGATTTTGGTCAGTACCATTACCTATATATAAAGGTAAACGGTTCATTATTGATGGAAACTACTCTACATAATTAATATAAAATAAACCCTATAAAAAACTATTATTTAGACTACATATTTATAAACATTACGTACATAACTCGTTGTTAGGTGGAATCGGTATCGCGTTGTGCTTGCTTGCTATTAGCGACGGTGTTTCTGTTTCTGTGTTTTTTGTTTGTTTTTAATATTTTTTCCAAAACAAAAAATGTTGTTTTTTTATTTCTTAACTATTAATTTTTTAATATAAATTATTGATTATTAATTAATATATTTAAATATGACCTAATAATATTTTAAAAATAATATAAGCTTGCTAATAAAATAAATGGTTTTGTTCGTATATTTTAAAAAAATTCCCAATTTTAAATTCTGAGAAATATGAATTCACTAAATAATTTTTTTAATTAAATAAATTTTGATATTTCCAGATTCTATAAATTGTTTCGTGTAAAAAAAATCTCACGTCATAACTACGTTCTTTTTGAAAATAATTAAAACAGTTTCAATTTGATTGACATAGTCAGCAAGAATGTCCCTAAATATTTGAAAAAAACTTTGATTCCCCCTATCTTGTTCTGAATGTTTGAGCAAATAAGTAAATTCTGGCGAATCTGGGGTATCGTCGACTTAGATGATTGAAAAATTCAAAGATATAATAGCAAATAAAGTTTTTTTAAATAATGTTTCAACAAATTTCATTAATTTTCTTAATAAATTTTTTCGATGATCAGTTTCATAAATAACAAAAATAAAATTGATTTTCTTCATGTGTAAATTCAAAAATTCAAAAAAATAATGGATAATAATTATTAATTGAAATGATACAAAGTTTATTAAATAATAAAAATAATAATAACTTGAGTTTAATTCATATTAATTCATCACCATTTTTAATAATCAATAATATTTATTATTTTTTAATAATTATAAATTTATGTTTGATATTAATTGTTAATTGTAATAATAATAATTTAACTAATTTTGATAATAATAATATTAATATTTTACAACAAATACAATACGATGATAGTCTACAGAATCGGCAACAATTGAATAATAATAGTAAGTTTAATCAATTTATTTATTTACTTTCTTAAGAGTGGATCATAGATAATCAAATTGATTTAATTAGTTTTTGATTTAATTAACTTTTAATGAAAATAAATTATTTCTTTGCTTAGATGGTTGTGAAAATAATATTTTCTTATTTTAATTAATTTAATTAATATTTAATTCTTAAATTTAGATGTCTTAAAGCTGCCATAAATAAACAGTTGAATAATGGCGGGAAAATACCAAAAAATAGCCAAATAAAATTCAAATATTTGCACTAAAACAACGGTGACATCATATTTTATTTTTCTAAATGATTTTAAAATTTAAATAATTTTTAAAATATATTCTTTAAATCAGTTTAATAAAAGATCTTTGTTTTCTTGAATTTTATTAAATATTTTGCTACTTCCGGCCAAAATAACACACAATTGAATGGTCGACGTTCTAAGTCGATTTTCTATCTTAATTATTATTATTTTTTTACTGCATTTAAAAGCGCGTTATTCATTATTTAATATGCTTTAATTACAATGGTTAAATTAAAAATTTATTTTCGTTTATCTATTCAATGACATCTTGTGATGGGGCCCGATTTGGTTGTTTGCATTCGATTTTCGGACCTGTACCTCGCATACTGTGATTTATCACTGGACAAATATGACAGCCTTACAAAAAAGCCCTTTCTTTAGTCAAGTCGACCACGTGCTCATAGCCTACAGACCGATTTCTAAAAACTATTTGTTTTTTGTACTCAAAACGTAGAACACCTTTTTATATTATTAATTTACGGAGTAATATTTACTTCCAAATGTATATAAATTTTACACGCATTTTATGAAAATTAAATTCCTGTAAAATGGTATCGGTATTTACAGAGTGTTCAATGAAAATAGTATATAGGTATAATTAAATCTAAATTATGCAGCGTAAGTTAGTGTTTAAGTTAGTTCAATTACAGAAAATCATCGATTAAAATCTTGTATCGGTCCAAGCGTGGATCCAAGAGAAGGGATCCGCCGCTCTAAATTGACTTTTCTATTGGTGTCTTATCATAGTTTGTAGTTGCACTATTTTTCTTGAACATCTTGTACAATAACATTGTGCTTAAACAGTTGTGTAATAAAAATGTAAAAATTCCTTTGTGTTGATGATGAGTTGAGAGTACCACAAAATACGTTTATATTGAATAATACCTTCAGTACTACAGATGAGATTCAGATCGGAGTCTACTGACCGGAAATGGTGGTTTCTGATGCAGGAAATGAGGTGGACCAAATAAAAATGTATCAACAATAAATAAATAAATAAATAATAAATAGTTAGTTAGCTCAGTGTCAGAATATTATTTAGTAGACATTATTAACTAAATCAGGATCTGAACGGACTTGAATGTGTAAAAATAGAGCACCGCATTCATATCAATAGAATTGTGACAAGAATAGTTTAAATAATTTCGTATTTAAAAAAGGCGTGCTTTGGCTTTTTTTCGATTTTAAATCCTTTATAGCCCGAAAACAAAGCCCAATTTATGTAAATTAAATATAACTCTAAGCATTATAGCCCATCAAAGAAGGTAATAAAAAAAGGTTTGTGCCGAATCCTTAATGTTTAAACTGTTGTTTTTAACACAAGTATTCAATTAACAGAATGCGGTCGGTACTCTCTATTTTTGTACACTCAAGTCCATTCAAACCTGATCTAAACAAATCATAATTTAATAATGAACTACTGAATTGATGATTCTATTTATTATTGTTATTTAAATTTTTATATAATACTTAATTTTATACGTACATAGGATGGATGTAAATATGACACTTTTTAATACGTATTTTCTTTTTATCATTGATAAAAAACTATTAATTTTTTATTGTATCACTTCCATTGTATTGATAAAGTACTTCCATTATATTTATCTGTGATTTACCTATCAGTGAAATGATGAAAGAAAATAGGAAAACTATAATTTTTATTTCAATGTACAACCCCCCCCCCCCTTTCTCCATAGGGAAATCTTAAAAAATACAAACTGTTTATTTTACGAAAGGTAAAAATATACAGTTTTCTTTATGTAAAATAATCAGGGGTAGTAGAAAACTGTAAATTTTTATTTGACTACACCCCTCAATGTTTGTTTAGAAAACATCAGCTAAAATGACAGCTATTTTATCTAAATTTATTTTTATCTATAAACACAATCTAAAATAACAGCTATTTTATTTATGAAAGCTCGGAAGATACGAACTTAGGACTCATCACTAAGTTCATGGAACTAATACTATATATAAATTTGTGATTGAGATATTATTTAACTAGAAACATATTGAATTGTATCGTTAATAAATTGTAGCCGATAAATATTGTCGAATTTACTTCCTATCAATTATTACAATATCAATACTTACGCATAATTATAATTCATTGTATGTCCAGGTGTCCTATGCAGGTTAATTACCTACAAATTATCATTAATTATAATTATTTAACATATTTGTTTAATTATTATTTAAATTATTTATTCTGTACATAGAATTACTGAAAAATCTAAAACACAATAGCCAAAAATTTAAATTACCCAATTATCAAAATAATCTAAAGGCCATCATAATTTTTGGAATTATTGGGGCTAATGCTGTGCACAAGGACGTAGTTAGAATATTCTTAAGGGGGGGGGGGGGTAATTCTCACTTATATGGCCTTGTTAAAAAAACCATCTATTAGGTCTGGGAGGTAGCGTTGCAAATGACACAATCATTTCAAGTCGATTAATTCATGTTGGAATTGAATGTTAAGTAGCAGTCATACACTGTTATGAAAGTCAGCTGGTTCCGAGAGGGATAAAAATTTCTGATGAGTAGCCATGCAATCTAAGACAATCAAATGTCATATTCAGCTGACAATTATTCCACCCGTAAATATTCTGCTGACTATTTTTTTTTATTTACTACATTATTGAAACTCTATTATTAATTTCAAGCTACCTGAAATATATTTTATTATTCCTCCACCTAGTGTGCGCCTGCTGAACCGCCATTTGATTATCATGACTTCATATAAATTTTCAATAAAATCAAAAATTGATTGGCCTGTAATCATCATAAAAAATGCAACGCTACCTCCCAGACTATTTATTACCAACTCACTAAATTAATTAATATATTCTTAATTACAGATGAAAATACAAATGAAGAGACCGAAATCATTGTAATTGATCATGGATTTCGTCCTTACCCACATGTTTACCATTTTGAAGATTTCTTCTGGACGGGCAGTGGAGATGGCAGCACAAACGACAATACAGTTACTGTAACGAAACATTGGCCCATAGCCACTGATAGTTTGGATAATGACGTTAAACCAACTGTTTATTTAACCTCAACAGTCACATCAACTGTTATCATTACGGTAAGTAGAAAATTTACGACAATAAATGGTAGATGTGAAACATCGAAATAATTTTGTAGGTTACCCGTCACATGTGTAACGTAGTAAATAACACTGTATATACTATAGGTATGCGAGATCAGTGTGGCAATACAGATTGCGTGCACAGTCACTTGGGCATTACGTACGACTACGTATAGTACATATATTCCATCATATAGCGTCGCCACGGCCTATATCGCCACGCCAACAACCAATTTTACCCTCGCCTATAGAGGTTTCACATCAAAAGCCCCCAAGAATTCCTCAAGTCAACCAACTACGCGTTGGATCATTTGAATCAATTGATCCAAATTCAAATTGATAAGTAAAATCGAAATTGTTTTCAGCGTACTTCAGATTTCAATGAAAAAAATGATGAAAATTCAACAACAAATTGCATGCAAAACAGCAATAACTGTGAAGAGTCTTCATCAGTTACTACGACAACGGTAGTAACACCCACACTACCAATTCAACCAACAAAGACATCCGAATGGGAAAATGTTTCTACAAGTCCATCTTCACCGAAGGATACGACCATCATAGACGACCAGGCCACCACCACGTGGTGGAGTACATTTACACCAACAACACCATCAACCATAAACATTGATTCGATTACAACAGACAATGGTGTCAGCGATACCAGTGGAGGGGCGCATGAAGTGAATACAATAACAATAATAATTGATACACATCGGTACCAGGTACCAGATCGAAAATATTGGATTATAACGATTCTAGAAGATACAACAACAGGACGGTCGAATGGCACAATAAATATTACGACATCAAATACATTGTTGCCCTCATTACAAGTATTTGAAAATCGATTAGCAATTTTATATCATATTGCATTTTATAGGTTAGATTTTTTATTGTTTCTTTGTTCATTGAATCAATATGATAATAAGTATAAGGGGGTTTAACCTCCGTTCCATAGACATGTAAAATATAATTTTCGTCTTTCCTCTAAATTAGGTTTGGAAATTCGAAAAAATATATCTTCAGTTTTAGATATCTTGCCATGAAACTAACAGGTTTTAATAAAACATTATTTTTTCATCATAAAATTTAATATGATTTTGATTTAAAAAGAAATAATTTTATCTTAAAAAAAATTCCGTGCACCCTCCCCCAAAACCGGCTTTAGCTTTGGATCCGGACCTGAATTTGAGGCACAAAAAACCAATTTTGGGGGTATATAGATTTCTGATTTTAGAGCTATTTATTTGATCATAGCAGACGTTGAAATTCTAGGCCAAACTGAATAATGGCTGCGAAATAAATTTGTAACTTAAAGATTGATTCTTTTCTAGACAACAACAAAAACATTTAGGAATACAAAATAATCGATCAAAACGTTCATTATTAATTAATAAACGTGGTGGAAGCGTTGGACGCGTTACCACCAGATCATCAAGTAGCAGCAGCAGTAGTAGCGCATCCTCTGAATTGTATATAAAAAAACAAAGTTCATTAGAAAAAATCAATGTACAAATTCATAATATCAGCACAAACATCGAGAACAATGATCTAGAATTAGTGTATTCAGTACGTGTTGGGGGCCAACCTGTACCAGCAAAAACAGCTGCGGCTGATATGCGTTTAGTTACGAATGATGAAGTGATTCAGCAATTCGGTTCATATGCAGTTAAAACGAAGGCCGAACGTAAGTAACCCTTAAGTACGAAAATAATATTAAAAATTAATGTACGAAAAAAATAGGACCAACTTCAAAAAAAAAGAAAAAATAATTTTTTCGAAGTCAATCGTATTCTTAGTCGTTTCAGGTGCGAACTTCATAAGGTAATTCGTGACAAGGAAATGACTTATAGAAATTGTTCATTTTAGGATGTTTGGGAAATATAATTGGGGGCAAACAATTCAGTAATGATACTAATAGAAAATAAATTTTGATATATTTTAGCCTATTTAAAAGATGAAACAAAGCCATTAGGTTTGGCACGATATGAAAACACTTGGTTATTTATTGGATCAGCAATTGGTATATTAATTATATTATTGATTACATTAATTTTAATTATATTTGGTATTCAACATCGTACAAAACATAAACGAGATGGCAGCACTGTACAATTATCAAAATCAAAAAGTATTATCAGTACAGATGATGAGTGCCAAGATTATGACGCCACTACCTCCACAGCAATGGATAAACAACATAGTACCAGACATGTTATCCAATCGGTGTTACGTATGGAAGATGCTCAAGTACAAACATGTACACGACTTGCAAACTATGTTCCAACAACAACGAATACATTTCATAAATCTGTTCGGAATATTCATGTAGCTGCTTCGATTTCATCGGAATCATCATCGTCATCAGATACTGTTTGCAGGTATTTATGATGAGTTTACTAGTGACGCCATTTTGAATCCTCGCTATACTCGCGAATCGTACTGAAATAAACCTTGCCAGTACACTGACGTCATAAAATTATAATACCTCCATCAAATTGACTACCTCTCGTCACTTTTCGTAAATTTCGCCAACGCAAATCGTTTGAGAGATGTTTTCTAAATTATTTACTTTCTGGATAATTACTTAAACGTTTATTTTTGTTTTGAAACAATAAATTATTTTGTTTTAGTATTTCACCATCTCCAGTATCGCGTCGTCGTTACAATCAATGGAAACAAAATGGCAACCGTGACATCGATTATGAACAAGAGGATGACCGACATATAAATCAACAAATGTTAGATGATTACGATGGTGGATACAAAGAAGTTGTAGATGCTAAAAATATTGTAGCTATTCGTAAAGCGTCCGATGTACGCAGTGCTCATTCATATCTATCAATGCCATCTGTCAAGAATTTCCCTCGTGGAAGTATCCCCGAACCACTATCACGTGTACTGGAACCAGTTAGTATTCGTCACTTGGATGATGGACTAATTACACCAATTGAAAGTCCAATGAAAACACCACCGACCCTAATGCGTCATGGCAGTATGCAAGAAGCTGAAGATCCAGGTGTTATCGGTCCACTCGTATGGAATCAACATTGTCAAAAATTGAATCAAGCCATACAACCAACGAACAATAATGAACCACCAAATGTAGGTCGAATGAAAAAACGTTTTCAAGAATTACTAGACGATGCATTCAGTTTATTTGGAAGTCGTAGTGTTAGTCCAGAAGATCAAGCACACGGAGGACCACCACCACCACAAATGGCATCTGTACGCGCCCATTCAGCATATCCAAGATTATCATCAACAGACGATACGATTGAACCGAGAATTCAACAACGACCTAAAACATCGATTCCAGGTCGGAAGTCTCAATATCCACCAACAACATCCGATTATATTGAACCGAAATGCGCTTGGACCGGTAGTAGTGGTACACCATCACCGTTAGTACGTAGTGGTGGAAGTAGACCGTTGAGTGCTGGACCTTTTCATCGTCCCACGCTAGCACCCCATATATGTCCTGTACGCATATTACCAGAAGGTCGCCTGGATGCATCTGACACAGCGGTGCCAGTAATTGAAGCTATTAAAAATGAAATACGTAAATGTGGACGCACGTCACCAACGCCTAGAAAAAAATAATACTAGCTCTTCCATTTTTTTTTCAAGTATTAACCATGTTTTTTACGATTTAAATACCGTAATCAAATCGCCTTTAATATTGTTTCCGAAATTTTAAACAGTTATTTGTCCGTTATTTACACACAAATTATTTACTCAATGCCAGAATTATCTCAAAATATTTTGATATTCTGCTTTCATCTAAACTTTTATAAGAATAAGAATACTCATTGTCACAGTTTACTAATTTATAGAAAATTATAATTCGTTATTCTTGCTCCCTATATTGTTGATTTACTTCGTAGATCACGTCGTCCAGTTTTTTAAAATAAGTTTTATTAATTTTTTCGATTTTATTTGTTGTAATTCATTAATTTATTTTATTAAATAAAATGTATTTAATAATTGTTTTTATAAATTTATTATTATTTTTATTTCTGTTGATCCTTAATTTCCTAAGAAAGATTTTAGGCGAAATCATTAATTTGAAGAGTTGTTATAGTAAAAAACTGTTTCAAACAAAAAATTCTGGCGTCATCAGAGAGCTTGTGAAACAAACGTCTGTTGTTGTAACATAATATTATTTTAAAGAGTGTGCTTCTAATCAACTAAGTGGCTATTTAAATTGTAATTAGTAATTTTAATTATGCATAAATAATATCGAAAGAGTAAATCGGGAATAATTTATTGAATTAAAAAATATAGGAAAAAGCATTAAAATTAGCTGAGATAGAAGGAAAACTGTTTTTAGTAATTTTGATTGCAAATGATTAATTAAATAATTAAGTACCCTCTACACTGGACCAGTTACGGATCCTGATGGACAGCATTATGGAAGCAAAACATCCTTGACTGTCTAAAAGAGCTCTTATGACAGGTTTTTTTCACAAAAATTATTTCGACCAGGGCAGTATTTAAATAAAAAAAGTCTTTAGTAATAATAATATTTATATATTTCTATATATAATTTTTTTTGTTTAATATATAATAATGGATATATAATAATAATAATGATATGTACATATTTTACAAAAGAAAAGTAAAGAAAATGAATTTACGATTTTTGATTACAAATATACTGATTTGTGTTTTAATCAATTAATTTGATTTTTTTTTTTTTTACAAATATTAAAATGACAATAATAATAATAAATCTAACTACTTAGGTAGATGAAGGTACATCATAATTCTAATTTGTTTATAATAATTTTTTATTTATATAAAAAATAATAATAATTATATAATAATACAAATAAAAACAGTTTAACAACAAAACAATTTTAATAATAAAATATTTATTTATTTATTATAGATTTTATTTTAATTATTATTTATCAAATTTATAAATAATAATTTTTATTTACTTTTTTATAATAATATTTTTAATTTGTTTTTATACAGATTCGAAAGGTTTCGCAAAAAAGAGACGCTTTTTTCGGGATGATAAGGTTATGTATTACAATTTTTTTCTCTTCAAAACTTCTGGAAAATAAAGTGTCATAGTCTTTCAAAAGAGTGCACTTCCTACTAAGAACGAATATAAATCACGGCAGAAAATGGAATAATGGGGGCGGAGCTGTTTTTATAATTGTTTTAAAAGCACTATACATTTTAAAAATAAATATACTATTAGCTAGTATAATATATATACAAATATACAAAATGATTGTCAAAATCATTTATTTATAGGCTCCAGTGCGCCTCGGTAGCAAAACAGGAGAACTTCCATTTTCACCGATTTATTCAGAATCCTTTTTTATTTGATTGGATTTTTATACAACTTAGGTAGGGGACCATTGTTTTTTAGCAAGGTTGCCAGATTGTGTTACAAATTTACGCACATTTATAATTTAATATTATTATTATTGGCTAACAAACGACTTAAACGCGCTTTGAGTTTTACGTTTGGTTGTTTTTTAATACTATTATGAAAGCCTGATAAAAACAATAAATTTTAAAACGTTGTTTAAAGTATTAATATTTTTTATTAACTAAAATTGATTATCAAGCCACAAAATTAAATAACACAACCATTTTTCTATGTTAAAAAACATTTTGAATTATATTTTTCGTGAGAAATTCGAGGAAATTACTATTGAGATTTATGCAAATTATCGAGTTTTGTTTGATCTTAAATATGTTTATTTGGATCCCAAGTTGTGGATAATAAATAATGTAGAAGTCAAAATATTGATAATACGCTTAAAATTCCAACATGGTTGAGCTTTTGCAAATTGAAAGTTGGTAAAAACAAATTTCGATTAAACATGCCTCGAACACTCTGTATACAATTGAAGTGGAAATTTTTATGTAGCACTTTATTAAAGACTAAAACCTTGCCCTTTGTTCTTTTCTAATTACGCATTGCCGTCGATGATAGCGTGAAGAGACCGCTAAAACTTTATTATAAAAAACTAAATAATAAATTTGTTTTAATATTAATAAAAATTAATTAATTAAAAAAAAAAATATACAAATTATTCGTTCTGAAATTTTTATGAAGATGAATTAATTTCAGAATTAAGAACACAACATTTTTTTACGTCATACTTTTTATGTACACATCTAAAACATCCACAAAAAACAAACAAACGAAATTTGCATATTTTTTACGGCCTTTCGTCCTTCAAAAAGTGTTTTTAAAAAACATTCACTAGATGGAATACTTAAAAAGTTTTATAATTTTAGAAAAGATGAGCAATACGTTACACCAAAACGATTCTCAGAGATAAATACGTTTGAGAAAATAGACGCACATTCAACCACACAAAAAACGGGACAACCTAAATCTTTCACGCTTACTAAAAATTATAAAATACACTATTTTCATGGTGTTATTAATTTTTTCAGTTTAAATTATTTTTTAATGTTTTTAATAACATTTAAAAATTCAAGTATCGCATTTTTTGTTTCGTTGAATATACATTTAAAGCAATTTAAAACACTTGTTACAACTAATTCTACCATCTAGCGTTTTTATTTTGTAAATCTTCAGAGGAAAAAGGCTGTGAATATGAATTTAAAAAAAAACTTATACAGGTGATTCATTTATCCATCATTTAACAAATTTTTAAATATTAATAAACAATATACTTGCATACTTTTTTATTTATTTATAAATCAGATCTCATTTTTTAAGGCACTTTATTTTATTTTATTTTATTTATTTTTTTTAATTAATCACAATATTTTTTATTAATTTTCTATGAAGGCAACCAATTTAAATAGATTTATTTAATTGACTTCTTCAAAAATTGTGAAATAATAAAACATTATTTTATTAACAAACTTTCAATATTTCATAATTGAAACAGCAAGCTGAGTATATACTGGGTGACCCCCGTAATAATCATTCATTCATTCAGATACAATACTCGGTGACATATAGATAATCAAATTTTAAGTATTTTTATTAAAGAGAACTCTAGGATTTTTCGAAGATCGAAGTAACAGGGAGAAAAAAAAATTAAGAAGGAGTAAAAGGTAGTGCTAATAGTGATAAATGTGTTTTGACAAACTTCAGCCAGGAACCTGTTTGGTCGCCATTTTCCGATACACCGGGGACATTTGTTTGTTTTCAGGCTGAATTTTATCAAAACACGATTTTCACTGTTAAATTAGGAACAGTTATTCATTAAAATAAAAATCGCACTTTTTCGTTTTCGTTTAAGATTCGACTCACAGTCATTGTTTTCGAGTCTCTGTTGTATTTTCTGAATTAGATTATTAAGGAGCACCATAATAACACTTGCTTTTTCTACTAAACTAAAATGTTCAAAATAAAAAATCGTTTTACAAAAATTTTCCAATTATAGTTTTTTTCCAAAAATTTTATATAAAATAATAAAAGGATTTCAACACATAGTATTTTATTTATTCGAATTAACATCCCCTTATTATTAAGGATGTGCGAGCACTGAAAAGGACTTGCCATCGACTAAATTTAGTTTAAATAAATTCTGAGAATTTAAAAGGCATTACTTGATGACCTATTTATGATAAAACGCCTCGTAAATGGAATGTTTAGATGATTTTTGTCAGAATTTAATTGAAATAAAATCTGCCAAGAACTTGTGACAGTTACAAAATTTTGACAAGAATAACGATACATCTAGTTTTCGAGATATTCTATTATCACAATGTTGATTTTCTCGTATAAATAAGGAAACTGGAAAATTGATACTCTCAAAAGGCACATCTTTAACACTAATTCATCGTACGCATCAAATTTAAATTCTCTACATCATTAATTTTCAACTTAATTTGGCAAACCCTGCTTTTAAAACATTTATGTACAACTAAAGTGGACTTCAGAGAAGTCCAATCCTTCTGTAAAGATAAATTCTGATAGAAAATGACCAAAACATTCCATTCCATAAATACAAAACTAAGTCCCATACTCTCGAAAATTCAGAAATTATTTTTTGTTTGTTTTTTGAACACATTTAAAAAATATTATTAAAAGAAATTTTTGTCTCGTTGTCTCGGTGGGTTCTCCAAAAATCAAAAAATTAATTAATTTTTCTTTTATTTATTTTTACGTATTACAAAAATAAAAACAACAAATTAATATATATTGAAGCGTAATTCTTATTGTTTTTTTTTTTTTTTTTATATTTTTTGTTTTTTAAATAATTTTCCTTTCTATTTTTCGAAACACAGTTTTTTTTTTTTTTTTTTAATTTTAAGTAATATACAAAATATTAATTACGTATATTTTTTTAGGGAAGTATCTTCATTGCCGCCATTGTTATTATAAAAAAAATTTGAGGACTACAACTGAAACGATACGATTTACTATTTAATTGATATGATTTACTATTTAGAATGGAAAAGTTTTCAATGAGGAGGCTACTTTTAATATTCTAATGGTTCTTACAAAATTATTCTCTACTGAGACATGGAAGCCATATTTCTTTTGGTGGCATTTGCATCAATTTCTAATATTCGAATATCAAAGTAAAACGTGTTTTCTAAAATCCGTACATTTTATTAACCAACTAGCTGACCCGGACAAACATTGTTTTGCCATATAAATGATTTGTAATCAGCATCATCAATATCTCTCCTAAATATAATAAAATATTCTCAACTCTCTATTTCTAAATAATGAAAGCTGAGGCCCTGAACTTTTTCCCAAAAAATATTTCAAGATAAAAATTACCAAAATCGGTTCAGCCATTCTTGAGTTTTAACGAGACACACGAACAGCAACGAAGATTCTTTCCCGTAATGTAAAAAAATGGTGTATTTTGTAATTTTTTTTACTTGAATGGAATTCCACATTCCGTTCTTGCCGTTCGAGAGCCGCCACGTCACGCCTAGGCGAACTCGAATATATTTCGGGTAATTTTATTTTATTTTTTTTTTTTTTTTGAATGGTGTTAAATAACAAGTGCACACACACATAATTTAAGAACTCATTGAGTTCAGACTTTAAGCGGGTGGGGGGGAATCTTTCAAAAATCCGCCCACAACACAGGGACATTGATATTTATATAAATTTTACAAGAATTGCACACGACCTTAAATAAATATCGATATCATACTTCAACACCTAATACACGATCGACAACGTACTCATAGCGTTTGGAACCTTCTGTACTTGAATCGGAATCATTGTCATCTTTATTATTATCATTTAATTGTTGTGGTTGCTGTCCATTGTTGTTGTCCTTGGATGTTGTTTGTTGTAATTCGTTATCGGTTTGTGGTAATATTGGTATATTTGAGTTGACTCGTGTAAAGAACGCCATTTTCTCTCTAAAAATAAATTTATATATTACTAGTAGAACTTTGTAAGCTGCAGCACTCACTGTGGATTGCACGAAAATGGAGGAGGTACGAAGGAAGACATAAATTAAGCATGATTTTCCGGGTCATTGCATTTCCACATATTGATTGTAAAAAGCCCCATCTTCATAGGTTGCATAGCAATAAGGTATTTTTAAGGAAAGGTAAATTATATACACTGGGTAATTGGAAGTAGAAATGTTCCCAGGTTAGTCCCTGGGCAGTGAATATGCTTTTCAGCCGTACTATGTAAAGATTTTAAAAATAATTTGCCTAGAGTCGAGCAACCGACAAAATTGCACATTGATTGGAGAGAAATTCCGGCGTCTCAAAATCAAATTCTAGGGCCAGTACGCGCGTTGAAACTTTGGGAAAAAAAATAAATAAGCACAAAAAAATAAACTTACTTGAAAGAAATAATATCAGGTTTGCCTTTACCAGCTTTGCTTTTACGTAACTTATAAATTTCTTTCGATGTTTTCTTTAACATTTTCTCAATTTTCTTTTCTTCTAAAGTTTTTCCACCACCTAATTTATTACCTTCAGCTTGTGCAATTAAATTTTGAAATTGTTGATCCTCCAATACCCATGTGACTAACTCCGTATCACCTTGTTCCTTAGCTTGCTCCAAACGTTGTTTAAGCTCTCGTAAACGTTGTAGCTCATCGTTGAGCGTATACAAACGTGTATGTTGCGCTTGTAAATCTAATTCTAAATCTAAGGATGTACGAGCTGTCACCGTGGTCGCTGACGATTTTGACGCTTCACCATGATGACCCGACGGTGTTGGATGTTGTGCTAACATGGCCATCGATGCAGACGGACGTCGCCAACGTAGCGAACGTCGTTCGAATGTGTTCCTTTGAAACGGTCCACCACCACGTCGATATAATTGCATTGCACTATCACTATCACTACGATTTAAACGACATCGAGTTTTTGGCACACACGACGAGGCACTTGGTGAAAATGTCTGTGAACGTTTTATATACAAAGAACGTTCCAATAAATTATTGTTCAGTGTACAACCCACACCTGCTGCACTATGTTTATGCTTTGAATGATCGGGAAAAAATGCACATTCTGTATTTGTTTCTTTATCAATTGATTCAACTACAACATATTCACTAGGTTCTTCAAGACCTTCTTCTTCATCACCTTCTAAAATATCTTCTTCAATGTTTCTAAAATCTAATAAATGGTCACAATCACTTTCATCACTGTCTTCATCGTCATCATCATCACTTTCACTGTTTAATAAGTCATCACCGAGTGTTGTTGCACCAACACCCGTTGAAGATGATGCCATATTATTATAACATCGTAGTTCTTCCAGTTTCATATTGATTGCCGCTTGTAGATTATCGCAGCCTTCTTGACTTCGTGTTAGCGTTGATGTTTGTGATGATATGATTGTCGATTCATCAGAACTCTCTTGATGGTATACCCCACCAGCAGATGTTGAGTCCACTTCCTGTTTATTGTTAGTGTTTGTTGAAGATGATGTACCAACACTTGCTGATATCGTATAGTTGTTAAATGTACATTTTGTTTGATCCGGTTGCATAAAACGGAAACTTAATATGTTGTACCATTTTACTGATATTGTTTCCGGTGAAAAATCGGCTAAGCTGACTTGAGCACATCCCTAAAAAAAAGGCGTTAAAATGTTAGAAAAAATTGAAATTCCAAACAATTTCTATCTACTGTTTGTGATCAGCGAAAAATAATCCTTAATCGAAGAGAGGAATCGATAAAAACTACATGCGTAATCGCTCGCTGTTTTGCGAGGAAAACACAAGTGATGCTTTATTTTATAGGTAATATAAGCTCTCTGCCATAGTCATCAGACGATATAACTTTTCATCTTCTCGCAAAACCAGAATGAGAATATTAATCGTTTTCGAAAAATCAAAAAAAGTAACAAAGAGATGAAGTTTAATAGAATTTTTAGGGAGAAAAATGAAATGCATAGAAAAGGAGGCGGGAAATTTGATTTAAATACATGTACTTACTAAACAATCTTCTTGTAAATTATCACGTTGCAAACTCCAAACATTCACTTGTAACGTTTTCGTAAATAATTTACTAAATGGTACTTCAAATGGGAAATTTTCACCAAATGTTGGTTTACGCAGATCTTTGACTGGTTTTGTTGCGAACGTCATTGTTGGTGTACTTGGTAATAAAGCTGCTTTAACATATCTAAAAGCAAAGTATATATTTTATTTTAAAAAAAAATTAATTTCTAAGAATCGCTAAATTCTAGTTTTAAACGGATATAAGTGTCAAAATCATGAGTTCCAAATAAATTTGTTTGAAAGATGAAGACCATTTAAGGACTGGAAAATTGTTTGAATAAAAGTTCAAAGATGAAAATACTTACACTTGACAATTTTCTGGTACAAATAATGCAGCTAAATTTCGTAAACGTTCAATTTCAATATTCAACATGGAATCATCGATCGCATACCGTAATTTAATTTGTATTTGAGATGTTTCTAAATTTGAATCGTCTACGCTATGCTGATGATGATGATGTTCACCGTCATGTTTACTTGGTGTAGAATTACTTGCACCATCACTACTCTGTCCAACACGCTCTGCCACCATCATCATTAAACGCTTTTTATTTGATGCTTCAAATACACCCGAATCACCAGCTACTGATTCATCACTGACAGCTGCCGATACAGATCGTGTATTTGTGCCTGACGAAGATGCCGTACGTGATAATGCAGCCACTTTCAACATTTCATCCAACAGAGGTGGTGGTGTTTCGGATATCGGTGATAACGGTAACAAATCTATACAACTTGTATTCTTCGACGATGGTCTTAGATCTGGATTATCTAGGTTATCGAACTGTTGTCTTGTTCGGATTTGATCGTAGGCAGGTGGTGGTGGATGTTGATCAGAGGTTAACGAACTTCGTGGTGATAGTAAGCGTTCAACTCGTTTATGTAAATCAACCATATCGATGGGTTTGCCTGGTTGAACTCCCGGTGCTCCAATTCCCGTACATTGTGGACCACCATAAATATCCGTAAAACTAAGTGCACTTGATAAAGATCCCTTACTGCTAGTCGTCGATAATGAACCTAAACTAGAACTGGAGCTGACACTGAGCGTACTCGCTGATAATATTTTCAATTCCGATTCCAGAACTGTCATCAATCGTAATGAATCACGTAATTGTTGCAGCAATAATTGTTTCTCTTCATGCAATCGTAATCGATCCGCAATCGTTCGATTAGACATTTCTAATGCCATATTTAAATCTTGTTCTAATCGCTTACATTCTAACTGTATATCACACATTTCTTGTTTCGAGCGTGTCCGTGGTGTTATGCTGCGCAATTCACGTAATAATTGTTCTTTCTCTTGGAATAGAAGTAAACGATCTTTATCGGATTCTACTTGACCCGGTTGTACTTTTTCTTCTAAATCAGCTAGCTGTTGTTGAATATGCTGTATTCGTTTGCGAGCTTCATCGTATTGCAAGCGTTTTCGTGCCATTTCAGCCAGACGGGTGCCAATCGGTGGTAGCTCCCCAGATAGATCTGTTTGTGAAGCTACCGATGATGATGATGTCAACGGTGGGATACTCAAAGTAGAAATGTCTGATGTTGATTCTGATAGTTGTAATCGTGTTAAATCATCTTTTAATTTCGCTAGTGATTGCATTAATTCAGCTTTTTCTTTTTCGCCCGATGATAATGATTTTTGAATGTTTCGTAGCTCCGTCATAATTGCTTGTGCTTCGTTGATGTTATAGCATCCGCCGCCAGAGTGTGTCGAGAGTTTATGTTCGACACTGGTTAGAGTGTCCACACCACGTTGAGTACATGTCATCTCTGTACGTATTTGTTCCAATTCACATTTTAATCGTGATACACGATTTTTCGCTAAGGCTACATCACTTTTTAATAAATCTGGATCGTATTTTGTACTTGTGCTACTTCCCGACGAGCATACTATGGAAAAAAAGAAAAGCAAGTTTAGTTTATTATTTTATTTCAAAGTATCAAAATTTGCAGCAACAGCGAACCGGGAAATTTTGCTTTTGGGAAATGGGTCTTAATTAAACATTTCAGCAGATTTACACTGTCATCCTAATCTTCAATGGCAAGGGGGGACCTTCTTTTATTCTCAGGAGGATGATATGACTCAAAAAGTAATAATAACTTATCAAAGCCGTTTAGGAAAATAAAAGTATTACTTAAATTTCATTGTTTGCCGACAGATGGCTCTACATACATTAAAATAGATTTTAATTTTGTTAAATACACATGCTAATGTATATTAAATAAGCGTGCAAGTTTAATAAAATTTATTTAAGTAAGTCTCAAAAAATTTCTCCCAAAATATACTCTTACGGTGGCTATTTAAATCGTAATTAATAATTTTAATTAATTATGCATAAATAAAAGTAATTGCTGAATCAAATGGATTAATATCGAAAGAGCAAATCGGGAGCAATTTACTGAATTAAAAAATTTTAGACAAAAAGCATTACTTAGTTGAGATATAAGGGAAAGAGTTTTGACTTCGACGCAACTTAATTCCGGTAGTTTTTAAAACTGATTTCGTTGATATACGAAGCAAAAGAGAATTGATTGGAGAAGATTAAAAGACCTATTGGAATACTACTTACAGCTTGTTCTTGATGTTGTAAACGTTGATAAGGCATTATTTAAATGATTGTATTCATCTTGTGCTAAATGTAACCGTTGTTGTTTAATATCATAGATCTCCTTCTTAGCCTAGAACATAAAAAAGAAAATATTTTTAGTATTGTGATCCAACGCAAATCACGTGTCTCCAAAAATGCTCCAATTGTCACAAAAAAAATTTATATATATAAAACAAAGTCATGTTAGTTACAACACTTATAACTAAAGAGAACGGTTGGACCGATTTTTATGTATTATTTATATTCGGTAGGTCCGGGTATAGATCATAAGCTAGTTTTTTTATACCCTTAAGTGAAAAAAGGGTGGTCCACGTTTTATTGCAAGCACTTCACTTAAAGTATGTTACAAATCATTTCATGGAAACCAAAATCTAAATTTATCGACGGTAAACATTATTGTTGGCGTGGTGATATATGATGGAGTATATGTACTATACATAGTAGTAGGTAATCCGCAAGTGACTGTGCGCAATCTATCTTGCCACATTGATCTCGCATACCTATAGTATATACAGTGTTATTTACTACGTTACACATATGACGGGTAACCTACAAAATTATTACGATAGGCGTTCTGTGACGGCTCACAATTTTTTGTTATAAGTAGTTTAAATACCCATCAAACCACCATGTGAAAGTTGGTGTCGTGTTCGAACAACCTTAATAATAATAATAATAGAGTAAGGAAATACTGTATTAATTGAAAGAGGCAGAGCAGAGCAGACCCCGTATACTCTGAGTACAAATGCTATTGCTAGTGCCATCATTTATATATCAGATGAACTCAGCAAATATGACTTCCGTTCTCACACTGTCATCTGAACACTGACTCTTGTTTGATTCTGATTCGAAAGCATTGCAGTCGGGTCGGTTAGTTTACTATTTTAAAACAACAAAACATTCTATTTGAATCATTAATAAAAATCATAATTTTTTATGCAAATATCAAATAAATAAAAAAATGTACACTCAGTAACAACAAAAATGGGAATATCTGCAATTGTTTTGAAAAATTGCCCGGGCAATATATTGGACAAAAACATAAATATTTTTGAACTTATTCAAATTAGACAGAGGGATTGTAACAAAAAAAAATTGAACCCGAAATCAAACATTCGAATTTTAATTAATAAACTATTTAAATATTTAATTACTATTTAACTAATCATTTACTTCATATTCAAGTATTTCCGATCTATTTCAGCTTTCTATAATATCTAAATTTCAACAAATACATAATTTTGTAAATTTTTAAATCATTCGTCATCTCATGCGAGCCGAGTCGCCCCGCTGACGTCCACAAAAATTCCAATAAAAATTCAAATAAATGAATGATTCAAAATAAAAAAATGTTGTAAGCTATTTATTTTTCTAGTGATATAAAAAAAAAATGATTTTGAACATTTTTTTATTATTTTTATTTTAATAATAATAATATTGAAGGTTAAATATTTTATAGACATAAAAAATACAATAATTTATCTACTAGACGAACGAATACATACATAGACTTACAAGTAGTGATTGAGTATACACACACATATTATGTGATAATGCATATATAAAAATTACGATCATACGATTTATACGATTTCATATACAGGCTGGTTTTTTTTAAACGGACCTCTGGCTCAAAAACACAAATCTATTTTAACTGACAGCGTTATGAAAAAAATACAAATTTAACATATTTTAGTTTCATTTAAAATAGTAAAAAATGTACAGGGTGTTCTAGGTGCACAGTAACATGGAAATTTCAAATGGCTTCCAATACTAGCCAATATTTTCTATCTTCAAACTTATTTTTAGTAGTAAATTTAAATTGAAAAGGTTTATTTGAAATTCAAGTAATACAGTTGCATAACCGAATCATCCTGTAATTTTTTTTACAAATTAGACCACTTTAAATTAAACTGAAAAATATTAAATAAACATTTTTTTCTTTTTTTCGTAACGCTCAGTTAAAGAGCTATTGGCTAGGTCTGTTAAAAAAACATACCCTGTATATTTTATAAAAAATGATTATATATATATTTAATAAAATAAATTCTTTTTTATTATTAAACAGAATAAAAAAATATATTATTAAAAAAAATTTGTTATGACGTTATTACAAATATATTTAAAATATTTTTTAAATAGTTCTTTATTATTAAAAATAATATAAAAACTAGAGGTCAGATTTTTATGTATTGAGAAACTTTAACTTAATAACTAACCTAAAAATGTAACTTGAATAAATATTTGACGTTAAATTTTTATTTATATATCCAGAAAAATAAATTTCATCAAAATCATATGAATGATTTTTAAATAAATCTTGTATACGTTTGTGCAAACCATCACCAAATTTGCAACGAGTAACATTTCATCAAAGAATCATTACGACTAGGTAATTCATATTGATGATGATTACTTTGTAGAGTCGAAATACGTATTTATAAAATACAAAATATTTTAGATCTAGGAAATTGTGGCAAAAAATCTAAATTTATTCGAAAAATCCTAGCGTTCTCTTTAAAAATACTCAAATTCGGTTTTTTATTTTGCATATTATGTCATTTCGAAGGATAATATGATATCTTAATGTTTGTGTATTGGCATAAAAATCGTGGTTCTACTAATAATAAAACACAAATACAGATTACACAAATACCAACTACATAAATAATATGTGATCATACCAAATGGAATATGAACTGAATACGCAAGCAAAGCAAAATAATAATAAAAAGTCAAATGAGTAAAATATAAAAAAAAATATAATGAATATTGAAAACTACAGTAATTTAAATAATATGTATAATAGAGAAGAAACTGAATTGAAATAATATATGTATAAATTTTTAAAGTCATTTATGTATGTATGTATAAATATAAAACTGATTGACTAACAAAGTAGACTGACTTTTAAGTAACATATAAAATCAACTAAAGTTTTTAACTAACAATAAGAGTAGTAAAGACTGTATGTAAGATTGTAAGTAAGACTTACTTACATACTTTATATTATAAAGACCAGTAGCTGGTTTTTTTTATATGTTTTACGTTTATTTTATAGTGTACATATGTGTGTGCGCTGTGTTATGTGTTTGTATACCTTTTCAATTAGGATTGTTTTCACTTTTTTTGTTTGTTTAATAGATGTTTGGGAGATATAATTGAAAAAAATAAATTTAAAAAAATGTTGATATTTTTTGCATAGCAAGTGCCAAAAATAGATCTAAGAGTTTAAAATTATTTTTTTATTATCCCCAAAAACGGTGTATTTTTTTTTTTTAAATTAAGGATTCATAAAATTTTATTTTTGACGTCCCTATGGCCAAAATCATGAGTTTTAATTAGATTAAATAGCTTAAAGATTAAGTAAGTTTTTGAAAAATCAATCAAATCGTAAAAGAATTAGAAACAACGTTATTTTAATGGAGAAACCCTTGATAAAAAGGGTTCCGAGGTAAAAACTAAATTTCACTCAACTAATATGTATATGTATACTATGATCAAAGTAAAAACAGACTTATTTAGATATAAAAAAAATATTGGTAAGTATATTAGTATTAGTAGTGGGGTGTGGTGAATACGTTCTATAGTATAATATCGTATAGTATGTAGCGCTATGTATATGTAAGTATGTATATGTGTACACGAACAGTTATGGAATGTACATTCGGTATAAATCGTAAATTTCCGTTTTAAAAGCATTGGAATGTGATTTTTATACACAAATATATACTTACACACACATAAATAAATACTAATACTAAAATATAAGAGAATACATATATAAAATATAGTATTTTATTAAAGTATGTATATGAAGAACATAAGATAGGTATTAGACTAAGTGCAGCACACGAGATAATACGATTTGTCTTCTGAACAGAAACTGATGCAATCTGTGTGTTGTGCCAGAAGGTTACATTTTTTTTTGGTTTACATTTTACGTAACATTTTTGATCCGTGCATGTAACATGTTTGTAAAAAAAAAAAAAGAAATAATTTTTAGTTAATTTACGGAACTTTTCAAGAATCACATAATTTGGTATATTGAATTTTTCTTAAGTTAGAAGTTGCATGGATCGTCATGAATCCATTGGATCCAATGGATGATTTTGTGCATTCATAAATTTGATTTTCATCATTAATTCCCAAACTTTTACTAAAATTTCATAAATTCCCTAACTATTTCATAACTTTTTACATAAAATTCCCTGACTTTTCCAAGTTTTTCATGACCAATAGATAATACCGTAACTGCCACTCTAATGGTGATGTACACTGACCAAACGTTTTTTCTATTTGCGGCTAGACTTTTAAGAATGTATTCAAGCAGCAGCAGCAGCAGCAACAACCAACCAGCCCCCTAATATTATTACAGTATATACAAGTATGTATGTTTGATGCATGCATGCATACCATTACATTACATTACTAACAAACAACACACTAGTATTAGCATTAGTTTAGTTTACTTACAAACATACACAATGATATGTTTGGTATTTAGTAGAATCCAGTGATGGTAAATAATAATAAATGTAATGTGTTTGATAGCTAGCAAGCAAGCAACAAACAGAACACAACACAACACATACCAAGAGCATACTGACATAGCATAGTATAGCATAGCTTAGCATACTAGAGACTAGTACAGACCAAATGACTATCATATTATTATTATTATTATTATTATTAATATACCCTAGAAATTGGTGAATTCATTTATGTACTCTACAAGTAAAGGTATCTAATATTTATACGTGCATCTATTTATCATATCCATGCCTAGACCAGAGTAGAAGGATGGTAAAAGGTGAACCAAAAAAATTATAGTAGGATGAAACCTATAGGAAACGGAAAAGAATATAACAAAAATTTAAGGCGAAAATAATTTACGTGTGATCTGAGGTCGGCAAGTGTGGAAGAGGGTGAGTTTTGAAGAGTAAAACATGGTTTATCTTGATTTCCGGCAAAACTACAAGTCCCATGGAAAAAAGTTTAATGGTAGAGTTGTAGGTAATAAAAAGATTTACAACTTTTGTATTTATAATATACAAAAAATTTAGGGTACTATTTCGATATTTATTCAAAATAATGTGAAGAATAAATATCTTAAATACAAAAAATTACGGTGATACATAAAAATGTAAATTTTCAACAAATTTCGTGATAGAAAATAAAAAACCAAAAACTTGGTTACTTCAGTTTTTCACATAAATTTTCAGGTTATGTGAAAACAGTGTAAATACAAAAGTTGTTGATCATTTTATAATCTACAACTTTGCCAGATAACTTTTATTCATAGGACTTGTGCAAATATTGTGAAGTAGTTATATTAAAAACTAAATTTTTGTTTTAAATCGTTCATCCTTAATGGAATTTACTTTTTATATAAAAAAAAAAAAATTTTATTGAATTAAAAATATTTGAAAGTATATAAAAATATTAATTTTTTTTTTTAAATTATTTAAATAATTATATTTATTATTATTTTTATTATTATTATCATTTTAAATATTTATTTATTGATATTTTCACTTTTTAATGTAATAAATATTGCGTCAAGATTTTGTAGTATTTATTGTGTTGGTTTCAAACATTTATTTTTTGATCTATAGAAAATAAATTGATCTTCAGTTCTAGCTGGCTGGCTGTGTGACTAAACCGGGGCACACCAGCATCGCAGGTGGGTCACGATAATTTAAATAACAATATAAATTAAAATAATAATTTCAAAAAAGGCGTTGAAAATAAAAAAAATTTTTCTAAGAGTCAAAGATTTAATGCAACTGAATTGGATCATTTTTTTTGGTTATTTTTATATACATATAATCGTCAATGAAAATAATGAGTTCATTTCTTCCACTTTTTTAGTGAATTCTATGTCTCAAAAATCAATGACTTATTAAATATAGATAATAAAAATTAATTGATTTATTACACATAGAAAAACAAATAAAAAGATTTACATACCTCTAATGCATCTTGTGCCGTTTGTAAATAATCACGTAACATTGCTTGCTGAACAGCACGCCATTCTAATCGTGGATCTTCTAATTGTGTACATTCTAAATAAAAAAGCAAATAATAATAATAATAAAAAAATACACATGTAACTAACTAGGGATGTGATCACACAAAATAATTAAAAGTGGAATTTCGCCTTAAGAATAAAAAGTTTTATTGTGTAAATCGATATACTAAAAAATCGATTTTGTTAGTCACATCCCTAAATAAATAAAACAAGGGATGTGACAAAAAAAATTTAATATTTAATTTATTCGAAAGTAATTTTTCCAATAAAACTTAGTAAAATTTCGCCTTAAGATTATTAATAAAAAGTTTGATGGTGTAAATCGATATACTAAAAAATCGATTATGTTTGTCACATCCCTAAATAAATAACTATAGATTATATCACATACGTTTAACATGATTTATATAATATGCTCCAATTTGTGCGTCGTATGCCTCTTCCCAACCCAATGGTAATTCATTTCCAATACAATCAGCAAATGTTTGTGGTTTTGTATATCTAAAAAAAAAACATATAAAGAAATAAAATATTGATTAAAGAAAACAATAAATAATTCGATCAATAAAATATTATCAAAAATAAATTCGCATTTTTTTTTTCTTGGAAAATTATAAACAGATTTTCTTCCACTGTATATCGATGGAAAAACGGGATTTTTGAGAAGGGATTGAAAGTTTATATGAAATTGATAATCGAATAGCGGTTCAGTAGGTGCACTCCCAAGGTGAAGGAATAATAAAATATATTTCAAGTCGCTTGAAATTAATAATAAAGTTTCAATAATATAATAAATTTAAAAAAATAGTCAGCAGAATTACGAGTGGAATAATTGTCAGCTGAATATGGCATTTGATTGCCTCAGATGAGAGATTGCATTTATTGATATGAAATTTTTATTTTTACTGAGAAGCCATTTTATTGAGAAAATAGATGGGGTTAATAAGAGATTTAGGGCTTTTATCTATATTCTGTTTTTTTATTTCAACTACTATTTTTTTTTTCGGAATTCGGTAAAGAGGTAAATCCTATAGACACACTTTTATCTCATTCTTTCACACGTTAAATCCTACATATATATATATATATATATACCGAATTTACCGAATTCCGAAAAAAAAATAGTAGTTGAAATAAAAAAACAGAATATATATATAACAGAATATATATATATATATATATATATATATATATATATATATATATATATATATATATATATATATATATATATATATATATATATATATATATATATATATATATATATATATATATATATATATTATTATCTCATTTTACTGCCGTTTTTTCGTTTCATCGATAGATACCCAAAAATAAGTATCATTTCAATAATAAATAATATTAGTTCAAGTATTTTATATTCTGTAATGGTGTGTGATGTGATATCAATAGTGCCTGCTTATAGTTAGTTACGTTACTTATAGGTATATATACAATAATATATAATGATGACCTTGACAAAAGCTAAATGTTAAAATTGAAACATTCTTTAAATTCTTTTATAGATATTATTATTATTATTATTATTATTATATATGTACCACCTCACCTCTTACGTATATTAAATATGTCTATTTTATTTTTATTAAATATATATTCATTTAAATAACTATATAATAATATATATATATTTATATTATTTGAATCAAATAATTATTAAGTATATATATAATAATACTAGCTGACCCGGACAAACATTGTTTTGTCATATAAATGATTTGTAATCAACATCATCAATGTCTCTCCTAAATATAATAAAATATTCTTTCAACTTTCTATTTCAAAATACTGAAAGCTGAGGCAAATCAGAATAAATAATGATATTAATTTATATTTTAAAGCAGACCCAAACACTTCACACTTTGCTGTGTTAATTTTTTCATTTTATTAAATGATATTACATCGATTACATGCGGATGCAATTCAACCCTTACGGGTAGAATTTCAGATAATCTTTTCTTATCGGATTCCCGATATTCATTGTGCACCCGGTATTTAGTGGGTGAGGTGCAAGCGGTACGGCGTTCACCTGATAATATGGACCTCCTGAACCACGAATGATTCCGATAATACTTGAACAATGCGATATGCACACTTTATACAGTTGATAGTTTGACATACTGCTAGTGAGAAGAGTGATAAAGAAGTTTTCTTGTAGATTTAGATTTTGGTTTCTATGGAAATGAATGCTAATAGGATTTGTAACATGTGAGAAAAAAAAGACAAAATATTTGAAAGTGATTTTTACCTATTTGAATCAGCAGAAAACTTGATTTATAATTAAAAATACTTTCAGTATTTAAGTATTCTGTGCTATAAATACAGAGCACTTTATATTTAATATCTCTAATATGTTGTTTTTGGAAAAACTAAAAACAGTTCTGTAAATATTTGCATATCCAAATTAAGCGTTTAGATCAGCAATCTGACAGATTAGATAAGCTTCATTTCAGCTAATAAATTAATATATAATTACAATACATATTATTATATATGTATATTTATAAGTGTATAGACTGAATATTTATAGTATTTTATAGATGTTAATGATTAATAATAATAGTTCAAACATTGATACTCAACTGAATATCTGTTAGTATTTAATCAATTAATTCTGTTCAGTTGAAATATTCAAAGCAATATGATGATTTATTAAAATTTGAATGAATATTTGTAAAAAAAATTAATTATTAAATAACCTGTTGAAAAAAGAATGATACAAAAATACACATCTTATAAAAATAATATATTTATTTAAATTATATTAATAAATATTAATTAAATTATGTATATTTAATTAATGCATTTTATAAAGTCAGTCGTCTCATATTATGATCGGATCGGATCGAATCGCATCGAATCGATCAATCAATGTATTCTTTCTTATCTATGGAATGTCAATTATTTTTCTTATCACTTATATTTTTTTTATATATATATTTTATTACACCTACAGGTTGATTCAAAATTATATATACTAGTTTTTAAAAAAAATATTAATACAGAGTTATTCAATTTAAGTGTTATAATATAAAACAAGTGAAAATAAGAACAGAGTTAATTGTTTAGATACTAACAGACATATGATTGACTTTCATTCATTGGATACAATTTTTAATTAGTATTTATAAAATACTATAAATATCCAGTCTATACAGTTGTATAATAATAATATGTATTATTATTAAGTTTATGTGTTTATATGAGCTAAAATTGTGGAACACTCAAATATTTTACGAAAAAAATGGTTCCAACATTTGTTTATTTCAAAAAAAATTAACATTTTTTGTATATGAATTATTCTTCTATCTTTTGTACTTTAAAAGTTAGGTCAAGAACCAATGGACCGATTTTGCTCATTCACGAACTTGTTTTTTTCGTTTAAAGTACCTACTATATATGTAGTGTTAAATAAAGAGTATGAAACAAAATCAAACCACAATAAACCAACTCAGCCACAGTCACAATCAACAGCCATCGTATAACATCATACCAAGAACCCAAACCAAACAATCAACGTACTATATACAATAAGTAAAGTAAAAAAATGTAGAGGTCACATTCCTTAAAGGGCCACAAAAGGACCTTGATGATTTTTTATATTTTTTTTTTTTTTGTACATAACACAACATATGTGTGCTATGCCATGATGCCATGATGCTGCTGCTGCTATGTTTATTGGTATTTATTTTTTATTATATATCTGAATTGTTTTTTTACTGACTTAACTAAATTACGACTACAAGACTAAATATTTACTAGGAGTTCTGTGAATTGTAAACGCGCACTTAAAAGTATATACAAAAAAATTTGGAAAACATGTGACCCTAAAGACCGTGCCTACAACTTCCCGCTCTAATTCCATACCTAAGCACTTAAAATTTAACATATTATAATGTTTTTGAACTTAAAGCTTTTGTTTTTGAACTTTGATGTTAATAAAAGAAACACTTGTTCCCGAGAATATTTCGTAAACGATATCTTTCGAACCAATCAACCGATTTTCACGTTCTTAGCGGCAATCGATGTGGTTTTTTTAGCTTTAATAATTATTTTCTATCATCAAAAGCAATCCGGAAAGAAATATCGAAATTATGTTAAAAAAAAAAACAGTTTTTTTTTAAATTTTTCGCGGACGTTAACAATTTTAATTTTTTTGCATTTTTTCAATAAATTGATCTAAATGTGATCGATGTTCTACCAATTTTTGTGAAAATCGTACAAAGCGTTCGGAAGTTACAGCAGAACAAACATTGATAGATGAACACAAGACATAACGACCACACTTCGTTCGGTCAATTATACCTTTTAAAATAGCGTATTTAGTACCGACTTAAAAAAAAAACAAACTATGCAAGTTGACTTATTTTTGTGTGGATTAATGTGCGGGAAATCTTTGTTTTATTTATTAAATAAAATATATTTTTATTCTATGAATTAAAATAATTTAAACATTATTAATATTGAAATGAATTAAATTTATTTTATAATAATTCATCGAATTATTATTATTTCATAATTATCTATCATTTTTATATATATTATGTGTGTGTGTGTGCCTACCAATACAGGATGTTCAAGTAACAATGAATGCACCCAAATTGTGTTCTAATTTCTCTTTCAAACAATGTAGTAATTGCAACCATATTTTAAACTTTGACACAGCATATACAATTTTATGAATTTTTTATTCCGACAAGTTTTTTTTTTTAATTTAAAGCACGTTATGATCAAAAACGAAAATTCGATTTTGGTCATATCTAAATCTAGGTTTAGTTGGACACTGAATATAATTAAAAATATATATTTTTTTTTAAATGAAAATGGTTTTTGTTAAACGATCCCTCATTTGAATGGCACCGAAGTTGCAACTCACAACTAGCAATTGATTACATAAATAATAGTTGCAACAATATTAAATATTTTTATTAACTTATTTTTATTTGTGTATGATATAAATTGAAGGTTATATAACCATTTTAGTAAACATATTTTTTTTTTAAATTTAATTTGTAATCAGAATAGAATTTAGCACTGACTGACTGACTGACATATCAAGTCTCATTTTTAGCATAGTTAGCAGTTAGCAGTTAACAACACATGGTCAAATTATAATATATATTATTTAATATCTATCTAACACATGTACTCCAGGTGCCGTCACAGTGGTTTGACTTGAACTATTCAGAGCTTTACAATGCCATGCAATTAAACTAATAGAGTTAATTGTTTAGATACTCAACATATGATTGAATTGCATTGATTGGACTATTTTTAATTAGCATTCATAATGTGTATTGTTATTACCTAGATGTGTTTATTAGCCAAATTTGATCTAAAATTGTACGAGCAATATTTAGAATGCTCAGCACATGATATATTTAGGTGTCTAAAATTTTTATCCTCGTCAGAGCAGACATCCTCGCTTTGGTTACCCAGGTGGTTCACTAGTGAGACTCGTAGATAAATCAATCGAAGTTGCGCCCATCAATTAGCCTGCTTATTCGCTTAGTGAGGTAGTGATTACTCTGCCTTAAGACATAAATACCTAGACGTCCTAGACTTTCACACATTTTTAGATGGTTAGAATATTTAGTGGTTTTTGTGATTGTAGCAAAAAGCTTAAAAATCCCCAAAAATAGCCATACAAAAATTGGTATTGCTGTTTTTTTTTAGGTTTAACCAGAGTAATTGAGATTTAAAAAGTACAATGGGTGCCAAGAAAGACTTTCAATTTTGGCAATTTTATCTATTAAAGCAGATTTGGTTTCTACCAGCAATTTCGATGCGATACAAGGCTAAAAGCTAGAAATTTCTGTTTCTGTAATTCTATTTCTATGATTTTTATCAATAAAGTTTGTTTTTTCATTCGATGTGAATACTCTAATTGAAAGAATCATTTTGACATTTGAAGGGCATAAACTCAAATTAGAACCATGTTACGTACCGATCTCTGGGATCCATCCACGTAGTCTTTTTATTATTGTGATCAATAAAATAAACTTTGCCATCGTAATCTTGTGCATAATCCCAACCTTCTGGTAAAGGTATTTCACCATTTCGTCTCCTTGGCATATTTAAAGCATACCACACAAATACCCAGCTACCCTAGCATACACTAAATTTATTATCACAAACACATTTAATTCAAACACAACACAACACTGCGGCCCATTATTATTTATTTAATAAAAAAAAAATTAAAAAAAAAATAGTGTATTGCAGCCTTTACACACACTGATTTAAAAAACTTCACTCTCTTCAGTGGCGTGTAGTGTGCATGAACCTTTATAATCAAAACTTTTACAAATAAGTTTCAAAAAAATAAAACAAATTAAATAAATAAAACTTTTCTCCCTTTTTTTTTAAAAGCTATAAAATAAACATGTTTTGTGCTTTTTATTTTTTGAGACGTCGTTGAGTTCACTCAACTTATGAACTATAAAAACTTCACATAATAATATTGAGAATTGTGACAAATTCTGTGTGAAAAATTTTTAAAAAAAACATTCACAAATATATTTTTTTAAACACCATTTTATTTTTTTTATAACAAAAACACTGAACTCAAAAATATAAAATTAAAACTCAAAAATATGTTGCTTTCTTTTTAAAAAAAAAATATTAAAAAAAATAAATATACACCAAACTTTTGTTAGATATCTTTTTGTAATATTTTACTTATTTATAATGATTAATAAACTTTTAATATTTAATTTCATGTATAAATTTTTATGAATTTATATTGATATTCATTTTTTAATGATTTTTTAGTGATCAAATATTTATTTTATTATTAAAACAAAACTAAAATAAGTTGCCAACTCTCTCGAATAACTCTAACTCGGCACACACAACCAACCAACTAGTGACTACTATATACTATATTAAAATAACACAACTTTAACCAAACAACATTATTATACAATTTTAGTATTGTTTGCACTAAATAATCAGTGAATGTTATACAATTACTAATATTAAGTGTATGTAATATAGTTTTATGTAAATTGTATGAGAATCACTAAATATACTATTGGTTGATGTATATAGTTTGTGTAAGTTTGGTATGTAATTCTCACTGTAGATTCAACCCACATTCCATTCCTCATACATTTGTCAGCCAATCTGCTATACTATTTAGTACAGATATTTGATACTAGGTGCGCTCAATGCACTGCACTCAGAGTACAATCACAAGTCAGTGTATGAAAACTTAACTAATGTTAGAGGCTAGCGCTATTTACATTCAGCAATAGACACACTAATATAAAATTTAGTGTATTAAAAAATAATAATTAGTTGTATATGAGTTTAATTTATTTACAAGAAAGAATGAGAACTTTCCTAGATTAAAATATTGACATCATTTACTCATACGTAAACCAAGCTCTAAAAGAATTGTACACGGTTCTCAGTAAAATCTGATGGCAGAAATATCGTCACCTTACGAAAAACGTATAGCCTCTCCAGAATAAATGAGATACGTAAAGTACTGTATAAATAAAACACGCTTACAAAACGTAGGAATACCATTAAAAAAATTAATTTGTATATTATCAAAGTATTTGCATATATATCTAACTCTCTCAAAAATTATATTTGTGTTGTTGGGTTGATTTTGATTTTCCATAACAGCTTGTTGCTTCGGGATTTCTCTCCATAATATTTATAAGTGTGTACAAAGTGATAGACACAATATACATACACATGTTACAATCAACTGTATACTATTTTTCACTATCTTTGTCATACATATATATCTTATCTCATTTCATTGCGTCATTGTCCCTTTATGTATTACAAAAAAAAAATGTATATATATATTCTATATTTTTACTGTCATGAATATTTTAAATTACCGATTTCAATGCCATCTCTTATTATTATTTTTAATATTAAAAAAATGTCAGTGGCGTTACTTGAAAATTAAAATTATTAAATAATAAATTATTCCAAATACTTCTTTTGTAAAAAAATGTTCACTGTTTTTAAAGACAGAACCCTAAATCGATCCCCCTAAATTACATAATCGAAGCTATATCTTGAACTCCAAAAACTAACAAAAATAACCAAAACAGAATAATACCTTTTTCAGAATATGTAAATCCAGAAAAATGAAATTTCTTCTTTGTTTTAGAATCAATTTTAATTTAATTTTTGAGTATAGTTTTACATTTTGCTATGAAATATAACAAATTCAGTATCAATCAACTACCCTATTATATTCCCCTTAGGTATTCGTAATACCCCTAATAATCTAAATATTGATACGCCACTGATATTTAATATTAAACAAAAATTAAAATAATATAAAATAGAAATGTACTATTTTTAATGTTTTGTGAATTGACAATTAATTGAAATTAGTTTATTTATTCATGATTATTTAAATAAGATTCACAACACCACTACCAAGTTACAATTAAGTGACAGCAAAGTTGTCTAGTTGTAGAATATGACTGATGACAACACGACAAATCAAACACAATTATAGGTTAGAACTTACGTTTTTTTTATTTAATAAAACGTAATAATTTTATCATATGTAAATGAATTTATTATAATTTCAATACACCAAAAAATGGATACATCTGATAGTGAAGCTTTTGAAAGTGCTGACGAAAACTTTGATAATGATATCAATTTTAAAGACAGTCAATCTGATTCTGATGATTCGGATTCAAATGTTAAGACAGTAGTTGTAAGTTCAAAGAAAGTGACCAATGAAATTGATGACATATCGAATTTACTAGATAATTTACAAGTGAAATTTGAACATTGTCGAACTGTCCAAGAAGATGATGATTCCGAAACGAACAAAACATCTGTTTGGGATCATGAAGATCTTGAAAATCTTAATACTACAACAAAAACTACATTGGAAGAAACCCAAAGTGTTAAGTGCAGTGAAACGGCCAACATTCAATCAGGTGATCTTGAAAATCTTAATGTAGAATCTTCCAAAATAACAAAATTTGCTGTTTCTAACGATGTTGAATCATCTGGTTGGGATGATGAAGACCTTGAAAATCTAAATATTGAAGAAACTACAAATACAGTAGAATTGCCTGCCCGAGAAGAAGTTAAATCTAGTCAGGAACAAATCAACACCGCCCTGGAACCATCCACGGTACAATGCAGTGCGATCACTAGTGAAAATTTTGAATCTAAGGAAAAAATACTTACAATTGATAATTCAACAAAATTTGCGGCACCCGAGGAAGTAGACTCTTCTAGTTGGGATGAAGCAGATCTTGAAAATTTAAATATTGAATTAAAAAATCAAGCAATCACTGAGGAAATTCCTTCAAAATTTGCTGCTACTGAAGATGATGTCGATACATCTGGTTGGGATAATGATGTCGATTGGGAACCAATCGAAGATGTTGATAAAGTGGAAAAAGTATCGACAGGTTGGGATGATTTTGATACGTGGGATACAATAGAAGATGTGAAAACATCTTCACAGCCTAATCAAACTCAATCACAACAATCGTCAATCGGTGGAGGCGGTTGGAGTGCATGGGGTGTCACATCCTTACTATCTTCAGCTACAGAAGGTGTAACAACATTTACTAGTCAAGTGTCTCAAGGATTGACAACTGTTTTAGAATCCAGTATTGGTGTGCCAAGTCCCGAGGAGCTTGCAAAAGCTCAAAAATTAGAGCGCGATAAATTACAAGAAACACCACAAGAAGATCGATTACCGCAATCAAATGAGATTAGTAATAATAGTGGAGGTGTATTTGGTTTTGGTAATTTATTGACGGGAGTCACGCATATTACTAAACTTGTGGAGACGACAAGCAGTAAAGTGGTTAATACTGGTTTGGATACCTTAGAAACAATTGGGAAAAAAACAATGGAAGTATTGCAAGAAGGTGATCCGGGACTTGTTAAGAAACGGGCATTATTAGGTTCGTTATCAGAATAAATAATGATGTTAATTTATATTTTAAAGCAGGCTCGACAGGTTCACGCGTTGCTGTGTTAATTTTTCCATTTTATTAAATGATATTACATCGATACATACGGATGCAATTATCAGATTCCCGGTATATTATATGCACCCGGTATTTACCTGGTATTTGGTGGGGGGAGGGGGTACACCCGGTACCGCATTCCCTTGATAGTTTCTGTTGTGGTACTCATATACTTGATAAAAGGTATATGGACCTCCTGAACCAGGAATGATTCTGATAATACTTGAAAAATGCGATAAAAATGTAATAATTTATACAAATTTTTTGTTTAGGTTTAAATCCTGATAAACCATGTTTATCACAAGTTTTACGTGATGCTAAAGAAAAGGCATCAATTGAAGATGATGCCGAAAATGCAGCCAGTTCTAGCGACAAACGTCGTGTTGTAATAAAAAAGGTTCATTTCGAGACATTATTTGATGATTATCAAGGCTTAGTTCATTTAGAAGCGTTGGAGATGTTATCCAAACAATGTGACATTAAATTATGTACAATCATTGAATCGATGCAAGATGGTTCCAAAGAACTGGAAGATATTCAAGAAACAATGGTACAAATTAAAGAGCTATGTGAACTACCTGACGAAGACGATGATGATAACAATGAACAATTACAACAATTGAATGAATTACAAGTGAAATTAAAAGATGTTGTGCATGAACTTGATCTACAAACACCGATCACATTTACAAAACTATTTGAATATTGGACGAGTGCCGAGGAGAGTATGAAAATCGTATCAGATGTTCATGAAATACATCGTATGGGTATCGATACGTTAGCGAAGATTACATCATTGGCTGTCGAACAATTTCATAAATGTGCTGAGCTATTATTGATTAAGGAGCGTAGAAGTACAGCGGATGAAGCTGACAGCCTTGTACAGTAAGTATCCACCTTTTGTGTATAGAATACTCTACACACAATGTCTACACTTAGAGGAAACGGGAATCTTTCTAGATTAATTTCTTACTAATTTGCAGAATAACCACAATATTAACGGCATTAATTGGAGTTATCGCTGCAAAATATTCCGAAAAATTAGACAGTCTATCATCGTCGCAAACAGATAATCCAGATTTAAATGGACTCATCACCAATATATTCTTTGAGGTATATTTTTATATTTATTATTTATTATCGAATTAATTAATTAATTTTGTATTTTTAATTAAAGGCTACACAAAGCAGTTCGTATATACAAGATGCATTCCAATTATTTATACCGATATTACAAATTGGAGCTGTTTAAACGGAGCTGCTGCATTTAACTTCAATCAAATTCTATTCTTTACATAAACTGTGATTCAAAAAGTACTTATAGGGACCGTATCGTACCTATGATCACATTAACCACCCCTCACCCCCATGCTCGGAACCACATGCCTCTTTTACTGATGCTAAATATGAAAGTTTTTGGTGGGATATTGAATTTTGAATGTCTCGTGAATGACTTTTTTTTTACATTACTTAGAGTAAAGTCAAATTTTTATCGATTCAAAATCCTATTCTCCAGAAAGTTATTCAGCGTAACTCTGTGGGTAGGCGAGAGTGTGGTTGGGGTATAGAAGCTAAGTTTTGTTCCTTTGAAGAGCCATGTATTCGCGTTAGCCACCTTAAGTTTCATTATGAATTAAGGCCAAATATAAATAATCTTGGTGTAGCGGTCCCTATATATTCCTTAAAAAACACCTAACATACTCAACTAATTGGTAACTGATATTGGAACGGAGGTCTGTATTGGGGCCTTATTTATCATCTTGACTTGTGTTGGTGCTTAAAGTCCTTCCCGTCACCTAGAGATGATAAAACTGTTAAATACTGTAGAAACAACCGTACCCTATGTTAACCATAGTTAACGCAGATATGAGATTGGTCTCATGATGGGTGGATCCTGTTTCAGACCAAAACTTTTGTAAAAAGATGCAAAATAACAAGAATAGAAATGTCATCGTCCTCCACGCGCCTGATTCTATCAATACCTAAATTATGAATATCATGGCCATGATAATCAGCTTCCAATTTCCAGAAATTAAAAACTAATGACTCATCGCTATATATAAAATTTGTATATAAATAAAATAAAAAATAATTATAAAAATGTTTTTATTCAAAAAAAAAGAAAAATATTGATGACAGGTTGAAAATTTTATTTAAAATTTATTATATTTTATTTTAAAAATTCATTTATTAAATTTATTTACAAAAAAAACAAAATAAAAATTATTTTAATAAAAAATTTAATAAATCATTCATTTTATTCCCGACCATTTACAAATTGAGTAAATTCCATGAAAGCAAAGCCTTCTACAAAATTTTTTTTCGCTTTATCCGCGAAAATTCTAATTCTAATGAAAAATAATTAAAGAAACAATTAGAATATAAATTGTCATCAAATTCAGAAACCCTAATTTTCTTCCTCATGGAACTTTTTGTTAACTTCTCAGGTGATATTTTGGTTGGAGCTAGCCACGGGTCTGTATATTTCAGATTAAGTTAGACTGGATATATTTTTTGGATCCGCAAAAAATATTTAAATTTGCTGTAATTAAAATGGAAGTTTGAGGCATTTAAATAGTTCTATATGGTCGGATAGTCGTACGCAAGCGGATTGCAATCATTTTTGACATATGTGGGCATATGTCAAAAACGTCTTGAAATTGTGCTTGGCTACGACTACCCGAGTATGTATAGCGGCCATACAAGATCCTTGAATAGACGAATGACGGCGATCCTTTCCCACAGCAGAATAAAATTATGTTCTTCCTACCTTGAAAACTTGCGAAGGGTCATCTTATTTGGAACTTACCCTAATTATTACATTAGTTGAAAACAATACCTGATTTGAATTGAACAAACATTGGAAGGAGAATGATGGCCAAAATGTGTTAAGAAAATCCTACGAAGAAGAATTTTGAAAATAAGAAAATAATAATAATTTAGAAAACATTGAAAATGTTGAAATTTTTGCAATAAATGATATCGGGGCCTGACTGAGTTAAATATAAAAATTTGTATGTGGTTTAACTGTGCTTCTGAATGCACGGAAACGCTTGAGATTGAAAAATTTTGGTTTTATTCTTACAGAAAGATAATTTGAATGAAAAGAATATCAAAAATTTTTCCCGTGTCGAGAAAGAGAATGTCTCACTTATTTTTTGAAGTCATACTTCTTTAGGTGCGTTATGTAAAAATGATGAGAGTGAAATTTTACGATGCGGCCGCATCCCAGTCACACAAACTTGACAGGTTGAAGCTGTTTGTTATGATTTATGTTACCTTTAATGTAAGAAAATATATATTTATTTAATCAAATTTAAATTGAGCTTTATTTACTGTGTTGACTATCCTTCTCCAGTACTTTTTATTATTTTATTGTATTTAATTATTTGCATACAATTAAAAATTGTTTTTTAATCGTGCCAAAGGAGTATAACTCATTTTCGTAAAGTATTTAGTTAATGTATTAAACATTAAATAAAGCCACATAAAAATTTCTATAAGTCTATTAATCAACGACTATAATGTACTAATTGGCACCAAGACTATAGGCGTCGTCTCTTTGACTATGATATGGTAGGTGGTTTGTATTAATAAATAAAATATTTTATTACAAAATATTTATTTCGGATGTTTTTTTTTAATTACAAAATTTAACAATAATTAACAATAAAAATGGCTTCTTAACCTATATTTTTTTAATTAATCATAACCAAAAAGTTGCATACAAAATTCGATGAATGATTGATTCGAAAGACAAAAAACCAAAGATCATTGTTTACAAGTTTATTTACTAACAGAATTTATCTTAATAAAAATGTCCAACCTGGTGAAAATTTCTGTTATCTTGAATAATTTTGATGGGTCTTGAATAATGACTAAGATTTGAGAGACTGGTTTTAATCACTTTGCAAGTTTTAGCGTAAATTTGAAATGGCCATATTAAAAAAATACCAAAATATTTTACATCCTATTTAATATGTCAAATAAAACATCAACTTTTCCAAATTCAGTTTTCAGAAAAATTTGATCCATTCTCACAAATAATCCTTGTAAACAATAATCCGATAAAAATTTATAATATGCTAATGTTTACCTCGTTTATTACCACTGGGAGGTCTTTGTAATTGAAAATCAGTTGATGGTGATCCAGCAGGACTTCCAAATAATGATGAATTTGTTGTTAATCCAATTGAAGCATTGTATGATGGTGGTTGAGTTGTTTTTATTGCACCACCACCACTATTACTGCCCCAATCTATTTTATAAATAAATTTTGAAAATTTTAATTACACCATAAAATATAAAAAACGTTTCTTCAAAATTGCAATGCAACTAATGTGACTTTTAATTGAACTATTAAAAGGGATCAATTTTACGATTAATTAATTTTTGAACAATTTTCAAATTACATTAATGGCTAGTATTAGTTTCCTGTTTCAGCAGGTCATGAAATTATATCTCAAATTCAAATACAATACCGGATTAGTCTTGGACATAAAATTTAAAACCAGTCTGTGTTGATTATGCAATTCAGCTCCGTATATCATGCAAAACAAAAATCGATCCCTTCTATTTTGAAATGGTTTCATTTTTTTTGCTTAAGTAAAAGTTGAAGCCCAAAAACAAAAATATAAATAACATAAAAGAGAGATAAAATTTAAAAAAATTAAGATAAACTTTAGGAATATATAAAATCTCACCCCGCATGTTTATTTTTTTTTATTTAAAACCAAGAGAGACCTTAAAGGGATGAAATATTTTTAATTTTCAATTAATTTTGAGTCAAATCCATTACAAAATTTTATAGTCCAGGGTAGATAATTTTTGAAAGGGAACAAAATTATAGTAGAATGAAACCAATTGGAAACGGAAGATAATATGATAAAAATGAAAGGAAAAATAAATAAAGGCGATCTGTGGCCGGGAAGTGCGGAAGGGGGTGAGTTTTTACGTGTAAAATTCGGTTTATCGCGATTTCGGCAGCAAAACTACGAATCCTATGGAAAAAAGTTAAATGGCAAAGTTGTAGATAATAAAAAGATTTACAACTTTTGTATTTACACTTTTTTCACATAACCTCAAAATTTTTCGACTGAAAATTAGGGTAATTTAAGGTTATTTCAATTCTTCACATAAATTTTTAAAGTTGTGTCAAAAAAGTGTAAATACAAAAGTTGTAGATCTTTTTATTATCTACAACTTTGCCATTGAACTTGTAGTCTAAGATCCCGCTGCAGGATTGGTGTGCTCATCAACTTTTTGTTTAAAACCAAATTTTTATGTTTATTTATAGTTAAAAGAATATATATTTACTAGGGTGCCTATCAAAATTTGGCCGCCATTATTTTTAATTAAATTATTTTTAATTGATTTTTGGTAAAAAATTTCGTTTATTCAATTTTTAAATAAAATAACGTCTACATCACGGTAATTAATATGAAGATTCTAAAAAATCACGGTTGCCGTTGCGCACCTGGCCGTACCTATTTGCAGCCAGGTGTAAACAGGTATGATTTCGATAAATTTATACGTTTATAACCTATTTTTATTAATTATATGTCAAATTGAAGCTAATTTTTTTCTATTAATTATCATATAAAGTTGCTTAATTAAATCTGGCCGCAAATAAGGGTTGCTGGCTGTTAAAGATAATAAATATTTAAGGTAGAGTGAAAGAGAGTTAGCGCGTAACATCATTTGTCAGACGAGGACAGCGATTGTCGGCTGTGCGACGCTTTTAAGCCATTGCGCATGCGTTGAATGTTAGTGTTCTCAACTGAACAGATGCAGCATTTTTATTCTAACATAAAAACCACGCTGTTTTGGAGTTCGTAATAAACAACGTTTTATATTTACATTGTTATTTTATTTGTGCATCTAAAAATTATTATATTAATTAACGTAAAATAAAATTGTTGCGGACAATCTTTGTTAATTCGATGTGGTTAAATGCCACTGAACCAGACTGCATCAAATTCAGCCCAGAAAATAATGGCTGGCTGGTACTAGATGGTTTTTTAAAACCAACATGGTTCCTGGGAGACTCAACTCCAACGCAAGTTAATAGTGTGCTATGTGAATCCACGAACAAAGCTTCCGATAACGACGATTCTGATATTTGCAGCGATGAAAGTGATAGCTCTGATGACAGTTCAACTGAAAGCTCCGATGATTCAGATTTTTAAATAAGAGTTACGAAAATATAAGAATTATAATAAATTTATTAATTTTTTAATTTGCTTAAATCTTTAATTAATATGTAACAGACAATTAAATACTTGAATAAAATCTAATAAAATTTTTAAATAATACTTTCGCAATAAAATTTTCTTTTACTTAAGTCACCTTGGTTTTATTTTTTTATTTTTTAAATTAATATTAAATATCGACGTTCTAATTAGCAAATTATCTAACTCCATTTTAGAGAATCTTTTATTTGTACGAAAAAAACAATTACTTCAAAATTTATTATCATTTTAAAAAACTATTTAATATCATTTATATATAATAGAGATATAATATTTGAGTTTGAATCATTCAAATAATTTGTAATTGGATTATTGCTTCATCAAAATGTTAAAAAAATCACCCTCTAAAAAATAAGGAGTTAGACAAATTGCTAACTAGACCGTCGATATATCAAATCAATATTAATTTTTTGTTGCAATTTTTAAATTTGTCATTTTGAACAAAATTACATATTTTTTGGAGTATTTATTATAAGTCGTCTCTATTACTCCCCGGTGGTTGAGAACACTAACGTTCGACGCATGCGCAATGGCTTAAAAGCGTCGCACAGCCGACAATCGCTGTCCTCGTCTGACAAATGATGTTACGCGCTAACTCTCTTTCACTCTACCTTAAATATTTATTATCTTTAACAGCCAGCAACCCTTATTTGCGGCCAGATTTAATTAAGCAACTTTATATGATAATTAATAGAAAAAAATTAGCTTCAATTTGACATATAATTAATAAAAATAGGTTATAAACGTATAAATTTATCGAAATCATACCTGTTTACACCTGGCTGCAAATAGGTACGGCCAGGTGCGCAACGGCAACCGTGATTTTTTAGAATCTTCATATTAATTACCGTGATGTAGACGTTATTTTATTTAAAAAATGAATAAACGAAATTTTTTACCAAAAATCAATTAAAAATAATGGCGGCCAAATTTTGATAGGCACCCTAGTAAATATATATTCTTTTAACTATAAATAAACATAAAAATTTGGTTTTAAACAAAAAGTTGATGAGCACACCAATCCTGCAGCGGGATCTCGTACTATTGTTTCCATAAGATTTGTAGTTTTGCGGGAAATCGAGATAAACCGTGTTTTACCCTTAAAAACTCAGCCCCTTCCACTTACCAAACGCAGATCCCATCCATAAATTATTTTTCCTTCCTTTTTTGCTATACTCTCTTTCGTTTCCAATTGGTTTCATCCTACTATAATTTTCTCCCCACTTTTTACCATTTTTTAAGGCTTCTACCCTGGGATATTAATTTTTTATTATTATTATTAATAAGTACAATACCCTTCAAAAAATGTGACCTATTTAAATTGTTTTCTATAAATGGATCGTTTTTTTTTTTTTGAGGGTAGAGTATATGATAATAGTGAGCTGGTAGTTTATTAACAACAATTACTATAACCACCCGTTCACTAATGAATTTTAGTAATAAAAAAATTGTAAAATTATTTGATACAACTTACTTAACGTTGACGAACCACTAGGATACGCTGGTGGAGGTATCGTCGAGGATACACTTGTTTGATTTGCATTCGTATTCGTACCAACAACATGCGGTGAAGCACCACCAGTCACATCATTATTATTCGATTGTTGTTGCGATGTCGATATAAAACTTAACGTATTTTTACCTAATGTTGAAAAGGGTGTGGGACCAGCTGCCCTCTTTGGTGGTGTAAATGAACCAATCATACTCATATTACTATTGGTACGATTCAATGCATTATTAATTGAATTCAAACTCCCTGTACATGCACCTAATGTTGTGTTCAATTTATTGGTGAATTGATTTTGATCGAATAAAACGTTCATTGTATCTTTGAATAAATATTTTCGCATATTTAAATATTGCGTTTTCTGCATTTCCACTTGTGAATGTAACGATTGTAGACGACCAGCTAACGCAACGAATGTTTCGTGTAAACGACGTAGGCCTAATGTCATTTCTAGAAGAAAAAAAAACAATTTTTTAACTTTTCGCTAAGAAAATCGAAGATTTTTAAAAATCGGGAAGTTATTGGTTTTATCCCGTTTTGCAAAAATCCAGTTTTCAACTGCAAGCGTATTCCAAAAGTTTTTTATATAACGATTACAAATATAGTTGTAGAAATGAAACAAAATTTAAAATTAGAAATTTTAATTCTGAAGATTTCTTAAGATTTCGCTAGATGGCATCAGTACGTCACTCGGCGGGTAAAACCAGAAAATGATATTTTAAGTGAATGAAATCTATTTTTAATTGCTCCCCCCCATGCAATTTCCTCTCCAGATCTGACCCCAGTGACCAAAAATTGATGGTTAAAATGAATGATTTACAATTGGAATTGTTTCAAGGCACAAAAAGAGGCTCCAATAAAATTATAATAAATTTTTACAAACCTTGTGAACTAAGTGCTTTTGGTCGTTCCAATGACTTAATATGTTTTTCGGTTGCTTCAATTTGTTGTCGAATTGCACTTAAATCATTCTCGAATTTATGTACGGTTTCTATGAAGTAGTGTAACGGTGTTGTATTATCAATTTGAAAACCAGGTGGTGTATCATGGATACGTTGTGCCATTTCAGCGTGAGATAAACATTTTGCTGTTTCATATTTCAGTTTTTCAGCTTGTTGACGATTTACAATACCAATACTATTACCTAAACATTTATTAATCGGAAATATTTAATTAAAAATCATTAGATTCATGTCCATGACTTAGATCTATGTCAAAGACTTTATCCAATAGAATGCAATAAACTTATAATTTTCCTTGGACCACTTAGATAACTTACCTAATTCAGCTAATTGTGTTCTCAAATGTTCAATATCCTCCTGGATTTTCCGTAAAGGTTTAATATCGCCTCTAGCCACATCCGAACTGAACATTTTCTGTTGCTTAATGTGGTTCTTAAAACCATCGATTAATTGTAAAAATTCATTTGGTAATTGTTGCTCTTTAGTTAATTTGCCATCAGATTCCTTGGTTGTGGCTCCAATTTGTCCCGATTTATTTTGAAATGTATCCACACCACCTAAACCGATATTTATCGGTCGCTGTTGAGCTTGTAAGGGTTGAGCTTGTAAAGGTTGCTGTTGTTGATTCACAATTGGATTGATTCCAGTTAAGGTGCTTGTGGTTGTTGCTGGTTTTGCAAATAAACCAGTACCTCCAGTAAATAATGAACTCCCTGTAGTACCTGGTACTAATGACGGTGCTTTAGCTACACTTGTACTACCCAAACCTAAATTTTAATTATATTGAAGGATAAATAATTTACCACCCAGTTCAACTAAGGCACAAGACTTCTTAAAAAATTTCTTTAGCATATTTTGCTATTTCTTATTACCATTCATAAACTTAAAGATTTTCAATATTAATAAAATTACTCATTATCGATTTTGAAACTTACCAAAAGACAAGGGCTGTGCGGTACTTGCAGGTTTATTGAATGATCCAAAATTTAAACCAGTATTTGGAGCAGTAGTAGCAGTAGTCGTTTGTCCATAACTAAAACTTGTCCCACTAGTTGTAGTCATTGCCTGTGCTCCAAAACTTAATCCACCGGCTGTCGGTTGAGTTGTATTGGATCCAAAACTAAAACCAGTTGATGGTGCCGTACTAGCTGGTGCACCAAAACTTAAACCGCCCGTTGGATTAGCTGGTGCTGCTAATCCACCACCAAATAAATTCGAAGATGTTGTAGGTGTTGCACCAAATTTTAATCCAGTATTTGTGGCTCCAAATGCAGGTGTTTGATTTAGACCGGATCCAAAACCTCCGAAGGTTCCAGTAGCACCTGCTGCTGGAGCCAACGGTGTACCAAATGTTATACTACCTGGTTGTTGCATTTTTTATACAAAATTCTGTAACAACTTTTTCCTAACCTTAAAATTATGTATTAGTTAAATGATTTAAGCAGCCAAAACTAACGTAAATAATGTAAATTATTTTACAAAAATCAATTAAAAATTAATAATATTAAAATAGTAATCTTTTAAAATACAATAGTTTAATCTTATATGACTGATTTTAAATAAACATTTTTGAAGTTACACAAACGATTGATACACACTCTAGTGATAAAGAATTTAACGAACCTTAGTAAGTTTTTCGTAAATTTTTCTTTAACTTTAAAAATATACGCGCGAAATTTGTTTTTATATATTTGTATAGTATAATAATTAATTATAAGTTTCCACAAAAGATTTATTGTATTTTTATGAAGAGAACTATTAATTTTGAAAATTGAATTTATAAAAATTGTTTTTTTTTTTAATAATATTATTGTGCTTATTTACACGGTACCGTGAAAAATATTGTTTAAACAGTTTACTTAATGTAAACCAGAGTGATCATATTTATATTGCGTACTTAAAGTTTGTGAATATAATTTATTTCGAATATTGGTTTTCTATTCGAAGATTTCGTAAAGTTCCACTTTACAAAAATAATTTAAATATCAAAAAATTTTAAATAAATTTATAAATCAACTTAAATTTGGTCATTTAACTAACGTAAGCCACAAATAGCAGATTTATTCACTGTACAAATATTTAAAAAAAATGGTTAATGAGGCATATATGATGATTTTAAAATTATTCACGAATCAAATTAATTTATCTTGTCGATTCACGTCTTTTAATCAATCATAGACAATGTTTTCTATGATGACTATTATGTGGTGGCATTACTCAACTTTGATCAATCATAAGATTTCATACCGTTCAATGGAATGTAGCTCTCTTACCATTTATCGGTTAATTTGATGGTTTTAAGTTTTTGAAATACCTTAAAAAAATTATTATCATGTAAACAGACACTTCATAAAACGCATTCACTAGCAACGTCATTATATTTTTAAAATGATGCAATATGAGGTAATAATTTATAATATTCAAATAAATTAATTTATATTAATAACTAATTAGAAATTAATATATAAAATAATCAATTTCAATAAAATAATGCATTTAAAACGTTTAATAAATTTGGTTTATTGTAAAATTGTACAATTTTCTGATAATTTTTAATAAAATTATTTTCGAAAACAAAGTTGGTAGCAATGTTTCTCTATAAACGATGCACTGCATCTTATAACTTTGTAATCATTAATCCTCCATGAATACACAAGTAAACTACATATTTTATCAGAAGCAATCACTGAGGTGAAAATGGGGTACTAATTTGTTTAAATTTTCGCACACGCAAGTGTGCTAATACAAATATAATCACAATGGAGTAAGTCAATTTTATTTTTTCTATTATTTCATTAACGAAAACTTTAATTTTTCACTGATCCACTTTTTACGTATATATTATATGTATACGAATTCATATTGCTCTATCTCTGTTCTGTATATTAAGTTATTATATTGTTTTATTTCTTTTCATATAATATTGTAATAAAAATTATATCGGAATTTTTTACCATCTGGAAAAATGGAAATTAGGTGACAAATTAAAGTTTTTTTTAAATATAAGTAGACCTAGTGACGTCATTAAAACCATATATACATAGAATTTGATATTAGAATAGAAAAAGAACTAGTTTTATTAGATCTTGCAAATAATATTTCATTAATTATAATTATTTAGCAACTTTTTCTGTTGACCTATTGAATTTGAAAGTAATGGGGTTATCGTCGTATCATTTGAATTCTTGGTAATTTAAATTATTTCAAAATTTCATTTATCTATTAAAAAAATTACAATGATTTTGCTTATTTTACGCAAATTTTTAAAGTTTAAGGATCAACTAAAGTTTAAGGATAAAGTGATATAAATTTTTATATATATAAATAAATTCTTATTGTCTTTTGTAATCAATTTAAATGGCGCGCATTTTTGTATTTTACAACTTGAATGTTTGAACTGACACTATTTTTTATTTCTAAGAATGCACACTATTATTTAATTATTTCTTAGAATTTGTAATAATAAAATATTTATTATATACCGGGATTTTTATCTTTAAAATATATCAAACAAATTGATGTTTATTTTTTTTACATGGTAAAATTGAAACATTTTAATAAAATTTAGTATTTATTTTTTACGATAACCTTTAAGTGTACAGGGTGTGACTGGTTAGTGAAAACTTGGTATAGACAAGGACTTTTTAGTTTTTGGAAAACTTTCGGAATTATACATTTTTTTTTTCGAATTTTCAAAATATTAAATTTCGTTTAATATTATGTATAATTTATTTTTATCGAAAATAGGAGAAAACTCGCTAATTGGTAGTCTATATTTTCGTCTTATTTTGCGAAAATTCATAAAAAAAATCGAGGGAAAAGAGAAGTACCGTGCTCGAAAACCCTTAAGTAATTTTAACCATAAAATATAATTAAATTTTATAAATAGAATTGATATAAATAATGACGTTACCAGTAAAATCAATTTTTTTTTTGCAAACAGATTGTAAAATTTGATTGGCTTCGCGTGGGTGGGCAGTCATTAATTTTTATTTACATAAAATGATAGAAAATTTATTTCTTATCTAATCATACAATTTTTTTATCAACGCTATTGAGTTTGTTTTTTCAACATTTGTTAATTAAATTTTCCAATTTTTCATTGTTTTTCCAAAAAAAGATTTGTAGCACTGTTTCGTTAAATTATTTTTTAGTTTTATTTATTCAAATCACATAAAAGTGATGCACATGATGACGAAACACTTGGTCGACTTGAATTAAATTTTACTTATTATGAAATTAATTGAGGAGGCTTTTAAACAATTTCTTCAATCAAGAAAGCAAAAGCTATTCTAAGGATATGTAAAAAATTTATGAAATAAAGAAGCAGCATCAGAATTTCTGAACAAGAAAAAAAAAATCTGAGAAAATCTTACGATTTTGTCTGATGTATGCCACCTGTTAGTAAAAAAAGTAATTAATAAATTTAAAATATTTGAAAGTTCATTGTTTCATTGAGGTTCGTTGTACGTATCCAATGATATCCGATGGTTATGCGCTTGCTTATGATTTTTATCTGATGTATGATTTTCTTATTAGAATTTCTTATAGGACTGTCTCATGGAGTACGTTGAATTTTCTGTTCGTTAAACGTCTACTAACTACTCTTGTATGTAGTATAGAATCAAATTTTAAATAAAATAAATAATCATCCTGTATCATATTGAAATATTTTTCTAGTTAATTGAATTTAATAAGATTGTATTGTTTGCCTTGCATGCATGTTTGTATGACGTACACGCCATTTGCATTAATAATTTATTCAATCATTCGTTTCTTAAAATCAATATTTTAAAGAGGCCTTATGACAAAACCATGCTCTTAATTATATATGTTTATTTTTTATACTTCGATGCAAAAACTAAAAAAAAGTTCAATTTTTTAAGAATATGATTTTAAGAATTGAGACAAAAATGGGTGCGTGTACGTATGTACGCACGTCAGAAGTTATACTTCTTTGGCAGCATTAAAAAACAATTTTTAATTGTATGCACAAATAGTTCAATTACAATAAAATAATAAAAAAGACTGGATCATTAGTGTTACATTAAATGTAACACAAATCATAATAACAGCTTCAACCTGTTAATTTTGTATGACGATGGATTCGCACGCATCTTAAAATTTCATTCTCAACAATTTTTTTCATAACGTGTCTAAAGAAATATAAATTCAAAAATTTTTCCTCTAAATAAATAAATGTTAGGTGACGTAAAAAACTTGATATAATATATGTATCTTTATTTACAGAATGAATTGAAATTTTTAAAAATAACGATTACTTAAAGTAACTCTTGATTGTAACATCTTATCTGACCTTACTCAAGGCAACATTGATGGCTTCGATATACAGTGTGGCCCTCCCTCGATTTAAGTGTAATAAACCTATTTATAATTAAATATAACTTTTTATTCTTAACTATAATCGGCATTAATTTGGAAAATAATCATAATATCGGGTTTTTAATGCTTCAAATACCATTAAAAAAAAAACGTCTATTGAATCCTATAAACATTTAATAGGAGTAAATAGAAAATCATTCGAATTGAATAGGAAATTTCCTATTTAATACTATTGATTTTTCCTATTCATTCCTGAGTGGTACAAGCTTAAAACTTTTTTCTTAACAAGTAGAGAATCTTCCTTTTTAATAAGTGAAAACTTCCTAATTGTTGAATGTACTTTATTAAACAATAGTAGATAACGCCGCCACTGTTTAAATTGTGTATTATGATTATGATTATTTTGATCTGATTATGAAACAGCTCTTTACAATCACTCAGAATCAAACATATTGAGATCGATATATTTAATGAAATATTCGTAATAATAAAAAAGAAAGATAGAAATATATAAAAAACTATACATTTATTTATATTTTATTTCCTTCTAATATGAATTCTATCATGTTTTGTATAATACAAAGTGATTATAAATGATTGAATCGGATCAACAATTCGCTTGTATCAATAGTGTAAATTGTTTCAATACTAAATTAAAATCTTCTACACCATTACCTAATTATAATAATATTGATAACGAATCTGTATAAAAATTTGAACATGTTTGACTTGTAATTTGGCCTTGTTCTAGTAAAATCAATTTATTATAATTATTTGGTTAATGCAAACTACTTGCAATCATTCAATTTTATAAAAAGATCCCAATTTTTGTTTTGTAGACCATGTAAAACAATTTTTGTCTAGACTTTTGAAATAAATAAACTTTCTCTAATTTCAATAATGGCATACAAGTTTTATACAAGTACAGTGTGTATCAGTAAAAAATTTATATTTAATAATACAATTGATTATTAGTGTACGTTAATTATATCACGTTCTTTGTTTTCACTAATTATTACAACATAGTATGTAATAATTTTCCCGTCAGGAACTCCGAAGATAATTTTAACTAAAAATTTACAAAAACTTTTTACTGATGTCATAGTCTTTACTACTCGGCATCTGTGTGGTGTAAGTTCGATTCCTGGCAGGTGTAAGAAAGTTTTCTGTAGATTTGAAAGCAGTTATTGGAAGATTTTTGCTCTTCATTTTTCTTTTAATAATTAAAATGATAAAAAAAAAACTTATTGAAGATTATAATTACTGATAAAATTTATAATTAATGATGTCATCCCGGTCCGTCAGAGTTCGTTCGATGACGTGAATAGTGAATACACTATACGAGTCAGGAGGTGTGGTTTATTTTTTAATTACATTTTTTTTAAACAAATATTATTAAACTTCTTATTCTCTAATCAATCAATTGTTTATATGACTTTCATTATTTTAAAATTATCTAATTATTAATTAAGAATCCCATTGAATAATTAATGGTACAAGTTGATATTTAAAACACAGCAGGACACTTGGGGCACGGTGCTCTCTTTCACTCTATCGTAAATATTTATTATTTTTAACAGCCAGCAACCTTTATTAAAAATAATTTAATTAAAACTACTGGCTGCCAAATTTTGATAGGCGCAACCTGGTAAATATATATTCTCCTAATTATATAAATAAACATACAAATTTGGTTTTAAGCAAAAAACCGATGAGCGTACTAATCCTGCAGCGGGATCTTAAACTACAAATTACAATCAGTTTTATCCATTCTCTTTTTGCTCCTGCGGATGAAATTTTTGTGATAAGGATCCCCTGCCAAAAGATCTGGCATAAAAAATATGTAAATGATTTGGGAATCACTTTTTTTTAAGTCAATTAGAAAATATATTTTCATCTGGATCGTTTTGGGTGGAAAACCTCCTCATAGTGTTCTCCGTAGTAGTTAATTTTGAAAAATATTTATGTTTCGTGGTATTTGTACGTAGAACATTCAGGCTGATTAATATGTACCAAAATATTTTTATAAAAAAATGTCTGTTTATATTATTGTTAATTCTGGAAAATAAGATAATGTTAAAAGGTCAAACAGGGACATGACTTAATCAATATCGTCACAGATAGATCTTGTAAATAATGGAGGAACTAAAAATATTGATTTGAGTGATAGTTACCATAGCAAGATTATCCTATCAATATCGTTTACGATTTAATATTTGTTTATAAGTGAAATTAGTTTAAAGTTTATTTATCTACATCCAAAAAAAAGTTTGTTTTAAAATTTATCTTCAAGAATGCCCTCCCGTTTACTGAATTAATTTTGTTTTGAATTTTTGGGTAAGTTAAAATTTTGCCTTTCTTGAAAATTATGAATAAAAATATTCGTTATGCAATAATTATAAATATAATAATCTAGCCGTTACTCGTCCGCCTTGCTACATAGTACTTATATCTAAGAGATGGTCTAAATAAATAACTTTCAAGGGAAGAAAAAGGTTTCTGGTTTTTGATCTAACATTAGCCGTCTTAGAAGTCCCGATTTAGATTCACTTAAGCTTGTACCTTGTGATTCGCGCGCATCTTAAAATTTCACTATCATTATTTTTTCCATAAAGAAGTATAACTTCAAAAATAAATTCAGTTTCATGCAATAAAGACGTGATTTGATTAAAACTATTTTATTAGGTAATATTAATAATTTTTTTTTCAAATATTATTTAAATGCGCAAAATTATTTAATCACACAATGTAATAATTTATCGTTTGAGATTTTATAAAAATGTATCGGAATTATTACTCTTATCTTTTGTGCCCCCCAGCAGAGATTATCATAATTTATTCTATTTGAAAAAAAAAGGCAATGATTGATCCAAAAGTAATTGATGTGTCGTTGTACATGAGAATTTATTTTCATATCAAATTACAATTTGCGTGTGTTTTAAAATCCATAAATTTTTCGGTGTAGTTTTCCTGTAATTTTTTCGCAATGATAAACGAATTATATTCATAAATTTTCTGCATTATTGGTATGTAAAATTAGTTTTTTTGGTCTTTTTTTAATAATATGAAAAAATTATAAGTAAAAATATTAATTAAATCAGTAAATTGACATTCTAATTTTGAATAATTTATAATTATTGATATTATCAAAATACATCGTACATACAGATATAAAAAATTTATAGTGTGTTAATTAGCTTAGACTTTAAGCTGAAAATAATCTGTCGATGGAATAAGTTTGCATACAAAATTTATTTGGTTTTAATTGAAATACAACAATTTCGTATTTTATTTGCATTAATATCATTCAAATCGAAATGAGACTGCACGAGAGAGAGGTCGATATATGAACTCTATATCTACTCTCATTTCGGTTGCATTTTTGTATTCCAATATTAAAAGTATAATTTTATATCCTTAAAAAACTATAAATTTTTCCCATTTTTATTTAAATGCGCCACTTTTTTTGATTTTATTTGTAATAGTGGTGCCATCTTAATTTAATAAGATTATATTTTTGATACATAAACTTTGACCTCTTTTCATCAACAGCTCTCTCTTTATTTATCACATAGTTTTATTAAAATTGTAATAGATGTCAGTCAAAGTATGATTAGTGTTGAATACTTTAATCAATATTTGAATGATTGTACAACTAATTATAACAACTTTCTGAATAATTATACAGGAAATGCTTTACAGAATTATTTTAAATTATATTACCGTGTATTAGTCGCAGTTTTTTTTAACTTTTTTTTATCTAAGTCAAGTTAGTCTCTCATAAATTGTTGAAATCTGAAGGCTAGTCTTTTTCGCTATCAAGAATTGATTATAAGTTTTTTTAAAAAGGATTTAAAAAATACATAAATCATAACATTTTCAATCTGTGAAATCGTGTGACGGTGATGCGCGCGCATAATTATTTCTAAACGCGCCTAAAGAAGTATAACTTCAAAAATTACATTATTATATTTGCGACGTTTATAGACTTTAATTGTGACCTTCTTCAGGCATCATAATATGAATTCAAATAACATATCGAAATATATAATTTTAATTTATCGAGGTAAACTCTTCAACATTTGGCCTACTTTAAGGGATACTGTAAATAAAATATTTCGAGCTTTTGATTCACAAGCTTTCGAATAAGTTTTGTGAATGATATAAAATGTGAACCAACTGACCTGGTTATTTTTGATGACCATTGTATTTAAATAAAATAATATGTTTACTAAATAATATGTTTCCAAGGAGCTTTTTATTTTCAGTTTTATTTTTGTTTTAAATTATTTTGTTTTTATTATTGAAAGTTTGAAAAATGTTTATAAAATATTTTTATATATTTAAAATAAAAAATATATTAAAAATATATATATTATTTATATTTAAATTATTTAAAAACATATATTTTAAGATACTTGTTGCTAAAAGCAATAAATTTATTATGCACTACTAAAATTAATAACAATTTAATTATTTATATATTATGGTACAGGATGTTCTATTTAAAAAAGTAAAAAGTTTGTCATTTTGAAAATTAGGTTTTTCTTCAATTATGAGATCAATAGAGATTTTGAAAGTAGGACAGTAATATAGAGAGCTCTAATGAGTCACATATTATAGAAAATAATTTTGGTTGAAAAGCTAAAGATATGTCTATTAATTTTTCATAGAGATTTTCCCAAAGATTTACTTTTTGCTACGAAGTGTTGTACATAGTGGCTTCAAGGTCCCAGTCGATGATTTACTTAAACGCTTCGAATAACTGATTCCAATGCACTGAATAACGTAGTTCGACTTATCTATGTTCCCGGTCACTGTGGCATAAAATATATATGAGGTAGCAGATTCATTTGCGCGAGAAGTATCGTCATACACTCTTGCCTGAACACTTTATTCCTATTGTCTGATACTCTATTATAAGAATATCTTGTTTTAAGGACAGGATTTGACAGGTGCACCTTGATACCTGGTACTTCATAGGTGGTATACTACAGGCTAAGTTGTGTATGACCACAACTAAACCATTTAACTGCTGGCGAGAGTTCATTTAGGACGACTAACGGGTCTTCTGACAGGGCACTGTCGGTTGAACTATCACCTTCATAATTTAGCAATTTCAGATTATCGTCTTCGTGTCTGAAGAAACACCATTCACGTCATTTGTAGAAAACTTCAAGGTGCTAGATATAGAATGTTCGGGTCTGAAACTCTGGTTTCATCGATCAACAATCCCGGCGGAGAAGCTGTGGACTTTTTTAGTGGCCGCCGGTCTCGATAAGATCCTATAGTATCATCCTGCCCTTTAGGAGATGGAGTGTTCTAAATGAGAGTTCAGAAGACGAAAAGGTGTAAGTGCAAGGGATGCAGCTAATCTTCGACATTTTCTTCGTTGAAACTATTATCCAATGTAATATTTATTGGTTTTTAACTCTCTAAATATCTATTGTTAATTTTTTTTTCGATTGGGTCTTTTCCCAGTGAAAAGAAGTATCACCAAATTTATTATTAATATAAAATAGAGGAGGGGTTATTTTGCGCTTCTTTCTAACTTTAAGAAACAAAGATCCAGTTTAATCTAAATTTCTAAAAATTGTATGCGATGATTTATTTATTTATTTGTTTTATATCTTTGAAAAATGCAAATAAATCAAAAAATTAATTTAGATCCGGTTTTATTTAGTTTTTATTTCCGGATAAAAAATAATTTATTGAAATTGAAAAAAAAAATAAAAAAGTTTTTGGCGTGGCATTAGCAAATAACGAATCAAAATACATCTTAATATGGGTCAGTTCAATTTTTTTTATATATTTAAATCATATAATAATCATAGTCTAATGTTTTATTTATTCTTATCAATATGAATATTCATAATTTTACTATTGATTATAACTAATTAATTTATGTAATCAAAATAATATATTAGATCAAATTACTTCCATATTACAATTAAATCGATGCTTATATTTAATTTTTAGTAAAATTAAAGTTAACATAGCAACTAATATACATAATTGTTTAAATACTCAATGGTTTTAAATATCATCGCTTGAATTGTTTATTATTCAAATATTCAAAATATGTTTATGTAGACACAAGTATTTACCAATGTCCTTACAATTTGAAAATTCGCCATAATTTTCTCGTGTAAACTTATATATAAACTTTTCATATTACCTGACTTTTGCTACCTGCTAGAAGTTGATCTCAATCTGAGATGATAGAGTTACGACAGGAAATTTAAGATCACTTTAAAGGAAAAATGGAAAGAGTTAAGGATAGTTGTGAATTTAATTTGCATCCTGAAGGCTGTTAGAAGTAGTCCTGAACCTGAAATGAAAGAGTTAAGAGAGCACATTTAAGATAATAGGAATCTGGGATGATTCAGGAGAGAGGGAGGTGTATTTTTTGTCGTATATCGAAGCACAGCGTAGTTTTTGTATATCGCTCAGTTTTTTAGTAGCAATGTTTCGAAAATTACCTGCTTACAAATGTCAGTAAAGTCATTGCTTAACTAACTTGAAAATTATAAAAAATGATTTTAAAACGATAAATTAATTGTATCATCAAAATATTGTACTTTTTTAGGGAGTTTTAAAACCTTCTATTTTTCGAAAGTTTTTGTTCTGGATAAAAATGCTTATTTCGAAGTTTTTAGAGGTTTGCGCATGTGTACAGTCCCTCCATATTGAGCCCTAGAGAGTTGAAAATTGGTTATTTTACAAGAAAGCTGGAATATTTGAGCGAGGCAGTCGTTTAACGGCTAGTATGAAAATATTTCATATCATACGACTTGATGATAATTGATAATTATCATCCAAAAAATATATTTTCATAATAAATTTTAATGTAAAACATGTGAGATATCAAAATTTGAGATATTTTTTCGTCGCTATTGAAAAAATAAAACAGTGCGGGGTCACAAGGGTTAAGTTTTTGTAATAAAACAAAAAAAAAAAAAAGATGATTAAAATAAACGATGGATAATCGAACGTGTAAAATAGTTTAAAAGTTCTATTTGAACAGAATTTTGAATTTGATGGGTCCGGTCCGGTCAGTCGTTCAGTCGTCATTGTCATCTTGACATGATTTACGATTTAAGATCTCAATTTTTTTAAGAGTATTAAGTTTTTTTTAATTTATTTATATTTATTTATTGTTATATAATATGCATTTTATTTATTTTTTGTAAGGTTGGTATTTTAAAATTGTTGAGCTTTTAAAAAGTGTAAAATATTTTTAGTGTTTACTGTGCTAAAATAACTAAGTGCTAACATTAAGTTCTCTAAATTTTTTTCGAATAATAATTCTCGTGATTACAATCTGAAGTTTTTCCTATTCACGCTATTTGCGCCTGTAGTAATCTTCAAGATGTTAGATATAGATTACAATGGCTGGATCTGAAACTTTGGATCCATTCATCATAGGAACAATCCTAGCGAATAAGCTATGAACTTTTTGTGTGGCTACTGGTCTCGATAAGATCCAGTAGCCTCATTTGATAGTTCTTTCACAGAACCTTGATCTAGAAGGCATCTAAACCTACAGGTGTCTTAGATATTGAATAGTCTGTTCCGAATATGTGGATCCATTCATCATAGGAACAATCCCTCCGAAGAAACAATTGGCTTTTTGTGTGGCTACTGATCTTAATAAGATCGTGTAGCATCATCTGATAGTTCTTTCACAGAACCTTGATCTAGAAGGCATCTTGACCTACAGATGATGTAGTTTTCGAAAGTAAGAGCACATTGGACCAATTTTTAAGTGTAAGCCACGCGTCTACATTTTCTCTTTTTTTTTTAATTGTTAAGTGATGTTTTAAAACCAAGAGAATTAACAGATAAATTTTATTTTCAGGGCCAAAATGGCGCAATACGCGAATATCAACAACGTCGTCGCTACGAATCAAAAAGAAGAAGAAGAAGCAGTAAAAGACCAATCAATAATAGAACACGACTTATTATTTTCTGAATCATATTTAATTGACGAAGAGGATATTAAAAACAAAAATGTTAAATTCATCGGATGTGGTCATATTGGCATGGGATCAAATGGATTCCAGTCAATCGACACCGGAATGGAAACAGGAAGATTTGACACCATGCACATCACCAAATTCATTCCATTCGGTTCCGTGCAATTCACCACCCTCCCAGCAAGTTTATGATTCACTATGTGAATCATCATCTTCGTCTTCGCCATTTTATCAATCGCTATTTGACGAATGTTCGTTTAATAATTTCAATACAAATATTTATTTAGATAATATAAACAGTATTAATAATATTAATAATTATAATAATGATGGAGTTGGAACAACAGTGGGAGAAAAAATGGATGATGGCATCTACTTAAAAGAGGATCCATTAAAATTTGAAGATTTATTGGAAACATCAAGTATATCGAATCAGATTACATTCACTGAAACTAAAGCACAAGTTGCTAGTAAATTATTAGATGATTTGGATCATTTAGAACATTTGGATCAGTGGATTAAAGAAGGTAGGATTATTTTTTACATTATTATTAATATATAATGAAAGAAGTTGATACGACTTAATTATCTCGTGTCTTCTGGAGATTCTTAAAAAATTCGTTAGATGGCATCACTAGGTACAAGTCTTGTACTGGATACAAGTCTTAAATATTTAATTTAGCTTTTAAATTAATTTTTCAAATATATCTTTTTTTAAGTTTTTTTAAATAATTCTATTTTTCAAATAGATTGTACAAATTGATATAATTTTTGTAAGTTTTAATAATGAATTATAATTATTAATTTCAAAAAATACGCTATTTAATAAGCTTAAAAAGTGGGCTAATCGTTGATTTTGAGAAAGATATAATGAGAAATTCGATTGTTTATTTAAAAAAAAAAAAAAACGCTTTCCAACAAATTAAAATTATCCTTTCCGAGATTATTGAATTTATTAAACTAATTGAACTCACTGGCTAGTAATGATATCTATCGAATTTTTTTTAAATCTTCCCTGGAAAAAGTCATATAGAAAAATATTAATGAAAATTATTGTATTCTAAATAAACTTAAGATAAATAACGTTCAGTCAAAATGTTCATGTTTGGAATAGAGGAAATTGTGCTCTCGAAATAATAGTACTTATTGGTGGCACAATAAGAAAAATTTTCTAAAATTTATTTATTTATTTTTTTTTTTTTTTTAAATTTCCGGCTTTAGCTATTTTCAGCTATACAGCCATTAACTAAAGGGGATTATTATTATTATTATACAACAACAGTACACAGTAATGCTAGGTGGTCACCCATCCAAATACAGATTGTGACTGCTGTTGCTTAACTTTTATTAGTTGGTCTAAGCATGTCATTACGTTACGTCAGTCCGGGGTCAAAAAATAAAATCGATCAAATTTTAATCATGATCTAACTGTCCAATTGTAAAATAAGTGTTAGTTTTTGCAACAGTGGCGCTTGAATTCACTCATAAAGAGATAACTAAATTTTAAGTTCATACATAATTCCAGATAGACATATCAATTTACAAACCACGAAATTCAAATACTTACAATTTGTTTTAGTTAATTTTATTTGTTTTAATAATTTTTTTTAAATAATTTAACAAGTCCACTCAATGTGTACAAAATATTAGGTAAAAATGATTTGTACCTTGAATAAAAATTTTGCATAGACATCTATACACATACCATGGAGTTAAAAGTTTAAATCTATAGATACCAAGTTTTTCAAAACAGATGGCTAAGGCGTATTTATTATATAAATGTTGGGGGTTTCATTCATATAAATTTCATTTGTTTTTCATTTCTATTCCTTCTTTAATAAGTTAATTTAATATATACAAAAACTTAAAAAAAAGGGTTTATAACTTGAATAAACATCTAAGTAGAGACATCTATACACATACCATGAAATTAAATTACTTCAAATTTTTTTTATTTAGGTTTAAATCTATAGATACTAAATTTTTCAAAACAGATGGCCAACTTGTGTTTACAGACTTCTTTAAGGGTATTGAGGTTACATTCAAATAAATTTGAAGGCTAGATTTCAATTAAATTTAAATTAATAATTTTTACAATGATTCGGTAATAACTTGACAGTAAGTACTATGTTTAATAATAGATCCATTTTAATTGAACACGAGATGGAACAGTGATTTTCTTAAATTTCCGTATTAATTTTTATATTATTTCCGACATGATTTAGATAACCGGATGTTTAATTTAACACAGCAAATAACATTTTTTTAAATCTATTTCTGTGTTTTTTTTTTGTTTGTTTTAAATACGGAAATATTTTATTATTTATTTTAATTGTATTTAAGAAAAATTATTAATGGCGGAAATTTATTTCTTAAAAAAAAAAATTGGTTTTATATATAAGGAGAAATATGCCGTTGTTATATTGATGGGTTTGGGGGGGGGGCCTGTGTTAAAGGAAAATTCTAATACATAAATATTTTATTATTTATTTAATATTGTATTTAGGAAAAATTATTATGGCGGAAATTTATTTGTTAAAAAAATTTGGTATGTTAGAAAAAATGCCGTTGGTTATATTGTTTAGGGTGGAAATTAATGGAAAATTCTCTTTAATTTAAAAAATAATGCTACTTAGCCGATATACAGAAACTTATTGAAAATAAGGATAGAAATTAGATAATCAAAAATATAAAACTCATTTCTGAATTTGTAACACGTAGTGCCACCTGGCGGAAAAATTTTAGCATACAAAATATAACAAATTTAGCGCACAAATAATTCAGAAATAATTATCCAATCTCAATAAAATTTGGTATGCGTAATTTTGACAGAAAAACGGACATACATGTTTTCCAAAAACATTTCTAAATTAAATTTTTGTTTTTAAACATTGTTTTAAAAATAATTAATTCTGGTGAATTTTTAGAAAAATAAATATTTCTAAAAATTCACCATTAAATAATTGCAAATTGAATGGAATGTTCCATTTATTTATTTTAAATAAATAAAATTAGTTTTTTTTTTTTATTCGTTTTATTATGACTGTTGTCTCAGTTTTTATCTTGTCTTGTGTTCTTGTCTAAATATAATGACGTGTCAGCAATTTTATCAAATGATTATGGAATTTTTTTATTCCAATAAATACAATATTGAATTTATTGATAAATTTTATATACAGGTTGAATTTTTAATAATTTTTTTTTATAGAAATTCAATAACGGTAATTATTTAAATAAAAAAGAAAGGTATACATCCTCTTCCTTCTTCCAGTAAACATCTAAGGAGGTGTATTTATTAATGTTTTACCTTCCCTATTAAGGATTGTTTTGATTTGCCTTAACTTTGACGTTTCTTGAATGGCATGTGTTGCCATCTATCTATATATCTCGAAAGCTTTTCATTTTGACTTCAGTTCTTTATCTGCCGAATTTCTCTCTCTGTCTACTGTTCGCCACCAAGTGTGCTAAGGTTATTCTCTGCTTCATTGCCCCTAGGGGTTCTAATCCAAGTTTTAACTGGCCTCTTCTTCCAGTAAACATTTAAGAAGATTGCCTGCTTAATTCAATTGACTCATTTCTTGAAGTTTCTTGGATGGAATGTGTTGCGATCTATATGTATACATCGAAAGCTTTTTATTTTGACACAAGTTCTTTATCTGCCGCATTTCTCTCTTTGTTCACTGTTCACCAAGTGAATGAATGTTCTCTTGAAACGCGCCTAAAGAAGTATAATTTCAAAAATTGATAAAGACATTAAACATGGACATCGGATTATAAATAACATTATTTATTTATGTTTTTTTTCAAATATTTTTTTTTTTTAATTTTGTTTTCTTTAAATTTGTATATTGATAGCCTTGAATTGATTCCAAATGTATCCGTTATTTTTTAATTTAAATTTTAAATTATTTTTAATTAATAACACAAATCACACAAAATCGTGCAATCTCGACAATTATCGTTAAAATTCAACTGCTCCCAAAGTTTAAATATATACTTCGAATTATTTTCCAAAGCTTTTTAAAAAAAATTATTTTTTAAATTTAAGTCATCGACCTTAATTTCTACGTATGAATTTTTTTTTATTAAAAAAAACAGATAGATAAATTATTGAAGAATGTGGCGTTGTAAATTTTAATAGTAAAATGGGTTTTCCCACTGTTCATTGATAATTCTTAGTATATCGGAAAATTGAAAAATAGATAAAATATTTTTCAAATTCTCATTATAATTTGATTAGGGTAATTTCATTCATAAATTTTCCCCTATTCAATAGAAAATTTTTAAGTAAAAATATAATTTTTTTAATTATCCTATATGTACAGTGTGTTCAAGTATAACATTGACAAGGGCATTTTATTATTATTTCCATTTTATAGAAAATAATTGAAAATTTTTACACAATAGATATCGAAAACTAATTTCGTTCGAATTTACAGAGTGTCCTTTTTAATTGGCCCGACTCATATCTCTTTAACGGATGGTGGTATGCAAAAAAGAATAAATTTCAATATATTTTAAAATGGTGATCCATTATTTAAAAAAAAAATAATTTACAGGGTGGTACAGGGGTATTGTAACTTCAAAATTTCAAATGGCACTCTATACTTTACGATACCCCATTTTAAGGAATTGTTTACGCCACCCAAAAAAATTGGTAAAAGAAAATTTTTTGTCGGGGAGCTTTCAATACCCCTCTCTGCTCTCACCCTCTCGATCCTCACGGCCTCTCCCATAGAAAATAATACTAGCTACATTTATGTCTAAAGAATTTGGCGAAAAATGAATTAAATTACGCAAAACATATCAACTACAACCGCATAATATTATAAATTTCCGTTTTGTGTGTTAAAAAAACCATTAAAAATTTTTCGCAATAAATAAATTAATATCAAATTTTTAAATTTGCGGATGTTCTTATCATGCAAAAAAAAAAATAAGTTAATGAGTCCAAGTACTTGACCAAGTTTTATAAAATTTATTGATCTATTTAAACCAATGTTTTTAAATGATCCAAAAACCTTTAATTGAAGAAATCTATCTTGTTTTGTTGATATTTTTCGTTATTTTTTATTTATTTTTTTTTTTTTATGGGGTATACAGTGTGTGTCAGTGTGACGCTACAAGTGTAACTATAATAATCATCTATCATTAAATTCTATATATATATATATGGTCTTTAATAAAATCAAGAATATTGACTATTAATAAAATTACCGGCGCCTGCAATTATATTCGAATATTAATAATACAGTCGCTGGAATTATTACTTGAAAATATTCGTTATCGGCGCGGTTACGGAGACACTTTCGTTGATTTATAAAAATAAAAAATAGTTATTGACCCTCAAGTGTGAGTTGTTGGTGTTTTTATTTGGTCTTTGGTCATTCATAACAGAACTAAGATAGATCCCCAGCCTTAGTTATACAATCAGAGATAGTTGATATCCTTGTTTGTATTTTCAAAAATTGATATATCATATTTGCAAAAATTTCTTAATGTTTCAAAAAAATATTTTTATCAAAATTTATTTATTTATTAAAAACAAATATAAAACTTTCCATGTTTTATCTTAGTTCTCTCAATGCCCTTCATCAAATATTAAGGATTGAGATGCATGTAAATACAGCAGCATTCTTTTCTCTGCTAATAATTTATTGTTGGTAAATTGGGCACTTTTTTCCAGTCATCTTAAAGTAGTAATCATTCCCACAAAAAAAGGTTAAATTTTAATGGTGTATTCTAGACATAAAAATAGCGTCATCGTAAGTGACCCAAACATCAGTTCGTAAACTGTTTAGATTCGTGACAATTTAACCTCAAATGTTGTTTATATAATAATTGTAATACATTGAAAATTATTATATAAAATTAAGAATTATCGACGCACGCCTTAAAAAAGGCCTTCAATTCTTTAAAAAATTAATTATAATATTAATTTAACAAAGAATATTCTTAAATATATGCTAAATACGTGAGATTCTTGATTTACTACTGTGTTCAGTCTGTGATAAGATAAAGTTGAGTTTTTTTTTTATGTCTGTACTCAACAAAATATTTTTTTTTTTGTTCTAATTAGATAACTTTTTTTTTTGCAATCCAAAAAATTCATATTTTAATAAAATCATGCGAACACTTAGTGAAACATGAAATTTTAGTGCAAAAAAAAAAAAAAAAAGTTTGGTAGACCAATTTTGCCTTCAACAAAATATTTGTCTAATTATTTACATGTTAAAGGTGATATAAATCATATCACCTCCATATGTAAATTGTATCACTATATGAAGGTGTTATGAAAAATTTCCCATCTCAACCTGAAGATAGCAGCACTTGTCAATAAATGCTAGTGAATGTAGTTGTGCATCTTTTGACTGGGACTCATAAAGATTTTCAAAATAGCTGAAGGTTCTTTTATAATATGAACTTAAAAATAAATTTTAAGTGAAAACTGCTCTTAACAAACGAATTATCGTACGAGTACTAAGATCTAAGAAGAATTTTAGTACCGGTTTTTTCACTATCTCTGTACATGGACGTAAAAAACTTTCGTTTTTTTAAAACGTTTGTTTAAATACTCAACTTCCGTATTGCATATTTTAATATTATTGATTTAAATTTCATATATTTCATGAAAGTCGTACATTTTTAAATAATTTAATAATAATAATTTTTTTTTTGTATACATATCGAATCCTTGTAACAAAATCCAGAAATTAATAATTTCCTTTATACAAATTTTAATTAACACACATTCACTAAAATTTTAATTAGCTTGCAAAAAAATAAAAATAAATAAATAAATTTTAATACATTTACTAAACATAAAATGTTTATTAATTATTTGCTAATAATTATTTCTCAATTTCTGTTTTTTTAAAAAAAATTATGTCCATTTAAAATTTATTATTCATCAATATTCAAATCGTTTTATTTATTAACAATTATTATAATTTAATTGCTATTATATTTCTAATTGATATTTGTAAATATATTTCAAGAAATTTTTGGCTGTAGTCTAAACATTTTTCAAAGTAACACGTATGAATTAGTTCACTTGAATCCTCTCTGATTTCTGAATAAATAGCCAATATGAAGTTCTGTCAGCCATCTTTATCCCTAGTTCCTTCATCGGGAAGATTGACTTGACTTGCTGTTGAAGATTAGAATCTTGATGGCAGTCTTAATTTTAGTTTTCTTCAAATATGCCAGAACAGAGATAACTTCTCCTGCGTTATTTCCGAATTCTGCTTGCGATTTCGGCATCCTGTGCCATTGATGAGATAACAGAATCCATCGATCCTCATAACAGTTTCTCCTTCGACTGTTTTTTGGAGTTTATATTCAATCCAACTTTTGCCCGTTCCTTTTTGCATTAAAATATCTTCCAGTCTATATTTTTCTCAGACATTTACTTGATTGGAATTTCGGAATAGTAATTTTTGACATAGTGAACCACTTTTTTTGGAAGACACTGTATTTTGAAATGAGATTAAATAAATATTATCAAAATATATATCTTTATATTATAAAAATTTTCTTTTTGTTAAGTAATCGTATCTCGCAAGTCATATGATTTATGATAACAATAACTATTATTCGTAATAGGATTAGAATCGAGTGACGATCGGTATTTGAATCGTGTCCGATCAGAAGATCATTGTACCTTGTAATTATGATCCAAACAATTAATTTTAAACAAATTAACAAATTTTTTTTTTATCAAATAAATTCTGATAACACATTTTGAAATATATTATTTGAATTTTTATTACTCTAAAGAACTTTAAATATATTATGATGTGACAACAACAAACGCTGATTTAGAGAGGAGGGGGTGATTTTGGTATTGTATTTTATAAACAATACCACCGTACTACGTATTGTTTATTACAAGTCAAGTTCATGAGAATTTTATATTGAAAAATGCAACGATGTTAGCATAATAATAGTTAAATATATTGGTCCGTAGTCGAAATTTGTATTTTGTCCGTGGGCTCGTAGGCTCCAAGCCATACATTCAGTATGATGAAAATATCAAGCTAAAAATTTGTATGCGATTTTGTTATTACATTCCGTCCGTCAATAACAATTTCAAGAAACAATTTTTCCGACATGTAGCAAAACAAAGTTTCGATGTTTCAACATACTGCAAAAAGATTTTGGTATTATGAAAACCGTACATAAATATTCTTGTTTTTTTTTCTCGTTAAAATTAACAATGTATAACCATTTTTGGTAAAGTCATACTCACACGTGATAGGTCGATTGTATTATTTTGTTGTTTTTTTTTTCTTCTAACAAACTGACAACTAACAATATGAAATTGAATGAAAACCTTGAAAATAAATGTAATATTGTTATTATAGACAATTTATAAGTGGGTACAGGATGTTTCAACGATCCCTTCAAATAATAAAAGGACTAGAGAAGCACAGTCAATAAAGCTCAGTTTAAATTTGATTTAATTCAATAAATCTTGCTGTATTTATAAACTGTAACATAAACCATAACAACAGCTTCAACCTGTCAAATTTTGTGTGACGGTGATGCACGCGTATCGTAAAATTCCACTCTCATCATTTTTGCATCACGTGCCTAAAGAAGTATAACTTCAACAATTTAGTCCGGTCCCAAATTATCAATTGTTATTTGAATACAAAAATTTTTATATCAAATAACCCATAATTTTTAATTAACATTGTACCCAGTAAGGTGAAGACTTGTTACTTTTCAACCTCAATAAATATTGAGGGAAGAGGTTAAAATTGAATGAACCACATGAACGGACATGTTCTATGGACGTGATTAAAGATAAGATTGATTTTACTGAAACATCATGTATATATGAATAGTATTTATGCTGCCCAGTAGTTTTATTGTAATTATACACTTTGTTAAGTCGATTAATAATTTTAATTACAATTGTAATTTTATAAAACTATTAAAAATTATTAATAATAACCATTTAATTATTACTAATATTACTATTTATAGATACGTTTAATCAGTAGCTTCTGTATTTATTAAACAGCGATTTCGATATATTTGTTTTGTAGATATTTGTTCTTTTCTGTTTATCAGAATTTCCGTTTTCTTTGTCTTACACACATTGCTTTCATATGTGATTTTTTTATACAGATAAAATTTATTTAAAAATAATACGACGATAATCCTCAAATTAGTATTATTTAGAATTTTACTTACGAAGTGTTAACAAGTCTTTTTGAAATTATATTTCTTTAGACGCATTATGAAAAAATAATTAGAGAGAAATTTTAAGATGCGCGCGCGCATCATCGTCACACAAAATGTCACAGGTTGAAGCTGTTTGTTGTGATTTATGTTACATTTAATGTAAGAAAATATATATTTATTTATTTATCAAATTTAAACAAAGCTTTATTGACTGTGTTGACTACGTCCTTCTCTAGTCCTTTTATTATTATATTTGTATGCAATTAAAAATTGTTTTTGTTATGCTACCAAAGAAGTATAACTTCTGACACGCGTACATAACGTACACGCACTCATTTTTAAACAATTCTCAATATTTATAAATATATCGAACACAACTAATAATTGTAACTATATTTCAATTTAAATATAAAAATTATATAAAATATTTATTTAATTAATTTAAATATGATTTATTTATAATAAATTTTATATGCGTTCGTAGGTTTTTAATATTCATTCTTTCTGTTTGTTTTTTTGCAATTTTGCATTTGTTGGAAAAAATAATTAGAGCAAAACGCTGCGTTCACGGTTCACTGAACCTACATATAATAATTTTTGTGTTATATCCTTAAAAACAACTTGTATTATTATTCAATAATAAAAAACAAAGGATAATAATTATATAAATATCTTACTTTAATATCCAAAACAACTATTTATTATGGTGTATTTTATTGGTTTTATAAGAACGCTCGGGGGGGGGGGTAGGTAGATCTATAAAATGGTTGGGGTAAGAATGTGGGTCAAAAAACTAATGTTAATACTTTCCACGATTTTGAGTAAAAAAAAATTTTCAGATATAAGAAACTCACTTTCAGACAGTTAAATATAGAATTTTTAAGTCCACATAATTAAAAACTTTGATTTCATCGACTACGGTAATAATTCATTCATCTCCAAAGGATCTATGGTCGTTTTGTAACGCCTTTGATCTCGACAATCATGCCATTTTATACGTTCATATCACAGTTCAGTTTTAGCACTCTACACCAAAAAGAAGACCTTTCTTTCCACACACTTAAAAAATTTTGTTTAAAATCAAAAGATTTCTTCATTTTCGTCTGATTTTGGCTTGTTTTACCAATATCGTCAAATCGAGGCGCCACGGATATCGTAATCTCCCCTTTTATACATGTGATTCTTTTATCATACCTTAAAAATTCAGTTCAAAACATTTGAATCTTTAAATTCTTCTAAATGTCAATAGATTTTATAATCATCAATATATGTTCATAGAATTTATAAAAATAGATAGCCTGCAAAGTATTACAAATAAACAAATATGACTTGACTCTCTGTGTGTATGTATGTATTTTGGGGGCATATAAACACCAAACATACATGCATACATACATACATACATATAACATACTGATATCCTTGGGAGGCGGCATTAAAAAAAAACTCGTTCAACAAAGTTGTATCTGCCTCTCACTTTAACTAACTCTATTTTAACTAGAGAAAACAAACCAATCCAATGTATATTCATTCGTATAACACACATTATTATTATTATTATCATATACTACTTATTTATTTAAAGTATACTTTACAATGAACCAGTTTGTTGCTAGAAGAAATGTCGTACGACAACATCTAACACTAGACAATTGTTATTTATAAGCGATATTTAAAGTTTTTTTCTTATGAATTATCTTGATGAGTTGGAGGTATTTTCAGATCACAAAGTGTCGATATGTCTCGGAATATGTTATCAGGAACCTGGGGTTTTCATATATGACAAAATCCTAAATGACGGTCCAGACAGCGGACACTCCTCTCCATAAGAATTACGCCACTTATCTCCATAAGTATCATATTACATTATTACATATACGCGCGTATATTTTATACGACTTGCGACATACAATCATTGTAAAGTAAACTTTAATTATTAAGTTTGATAAAGTGGTGGCAAACTCAGCACACAGCACAGCAGTGTATGCTAACAAACTGAGCTACTTAACACTACTAGTACAACTTTAACTTGCAATTATTTAATATTAAATTTTTACAAAACACATTTTTGAGTTACTGTTGAAAATATAAACTACGTCATTCGAACCTAAATCAGTAGTTTCAATTGATTTTAATCAATGTAATTGTTCGAACTGAAAAACACGTGTTTTTTTTAAATTAAATATAGTGTGCACAATTTACACCACAAAAACATTTTTAAAAAATCGTGGTTAGTTTACACTTGTGTTACGATATCGGCCATATTGTTTTTAATATTTTAAGGTTATGACATTTTGAAAGTTGTGTTTTTTTTAAAAAAAAAATATATTATTTTATTTTGTAAAAATAATATTTAATTTTTATTTTTTTTTTTTTATTTGTGTTTTTGATCGTAAAATTTGTGGCAAGATAGTAAAAGTGTTTCAAACAAAAGTGATAGTGTTTACTGTTGACAGTTCTCAATGTATGTGTTCACAAATGAGCTACGTCCAGGACGTACTTAATAGCATGAAGGTCACATATCATTATACCTGGAATCGTGAGATTGTGATTAATTCACAAAAATTGGTAAAAAGACGTTGAAAATTGCCTTATTTTTGGGTTTTTTTTGTATCATCATCAATTTTGGATCTGTAAAACGGAGGACATTTTTATATATAAATAATAATATTTTTTTTTTATATTATTCTCGTAACTGTTTATATTAATTAATTAATTAAGAACATTTCATTAATCTGCTAATTAAGAAATTCATTTTGTTTTTCAACGTCTTTCTTTCACCATCTCATAAATTTTCCGTGTATATAATCAAAAAATGGCTGTGACTTCGTCAACATATGGTAGGTTTCTTAAGAAATTAGTTCTTAGAAGGGTCAGGATTTGTTGTTATTATTTAAAAAAAATAAATCTAAAAAAAAAAACGAATGATTATTATTCGTAAAAGAGATAAGAGATGAATCAATAAATTGCGCAAGCTGTTTCTAGAGAGGGGAGAGAGGAGATTACAATATCCTCGAGTTGATAAGCCAAAATAAGACGAAAATGAAGAATTTTCCGAGTTATCGACAGAAACGATCGTGTTAATGTCACATAAATACGTCACAATTTAAACTACCCATGGATAACTCGAAAATTGTTATTCATTATTTTCGTCTTAATTTGGCTTGTTTTGCCAAAATTCATAAAAAAAATCGACGCCGAAGGTATTAAGTCTTCATTTAATACGATGACTCAAAATTATACTATACACACTCTAATAACGTGTTTTTCATGCTCTATTACATAATTGCCTCACTGACTAGGGATTTCTCTTTTGCCTGTATACTAAAGTCTACGCAATCGAAGGATCTCATGAAAATTTCTTAGCCATTTAGGCCTTGATAGCTAAGAAAAGTTCGCGTTTTCAATAATTTGATGTACTTAAAATACGTTAGTTAACTAGCACAAGCAGTTTTTTCTCAAATTGAAAATCTATTTTTTAAAAAAAAAGATGAAAACTTCTCCTGATTCATAAAATTAAAGTTTAACTTCTGGAAGAAATCGTAAACAAAAATGAATCATTTAATAAATAGGTCAGTTTGATTTTAATAGTTACCCAGAAGTATCAATTTACCCAGCAATAGCATAAAAATCCTGACCCTAATTTAATTTCCAAGTAGCTTTTATAATTGTTTTTATATTTTCCTTATGGTATTTATTTATAAAAAAAAGATAAATAATTATAAAAATAAATTTAAAAATTTTCCTTAAAAGTAAAAAGTCCCCCTTAAAAATTTTTAAATTAGTAACAAATAAATAAATAAACTAATAATAATAAAAATATAAAAATAAAAATTTATAGGTTATTGTAGGTTAAATATAAATATATATACATATATATATATATATATATATATATGTATATATATTTATATATATATATATATATATATATATATATATATATATATATATATATATATATATATATATATATATATATATATATATATATATATATATATATATATATATTTATATATATATATATATATATAAATATAAAATGATTATTAGGTTATCAAAAGGTTATTTATTCATATTGCTTTTACTTATTTAAAGTTAAATAATCATATATTAAATATAAACTACTATAATATACAGGATGATCAAGAAGAAATTTAATTTTAGAAAGTATTTACCCCCCAGTTTTAAACCCCTGAACATGAAACCCCTTTTTAGTAATTAATCTTTCACATTTTGTGATGTTTTTAGCACAATAATCTAAATTTCGTTACCCGAATGATAAAAAAAATGTTAGATTATACTGAACCCACATAAATTGAAATAAATTACCCAGCTCGAAGTACCAAAAATAGTGATAAATATATAAAAATGATAAGAATTTGATTTTTCTGTATTAGTTTTCTTACACACTGTACAAAAATTAATATTTATTTAAATTAGTATTAAATATTTATTAGAACGGTATAAAGTACAATTTTAATATTTTCGATAATTTAGTAGTCATATTGAAGTTTGCTTTGCAGATGATAATTATAGAATTCTTTCACTTAAAATTAATTTCGGGAAGTCTACTATAACGATTATCTTACTTCGAATAATCTAAACCTGTTGTATTAGATTTAAAAATTATACTGTAAATATCATTGTGGTAGAAATAAAACTCTATTGAAAAATGAGCTTTTTTCAAAATTTCTAACACATGAATCTATGTTTTCTCGTTTGAACCAGAAGCCATTTTGTGAATAGGATCCCAAAAATGTTGGATCAAATACCAGTTATTAGATGTTTAAAAAACTCCGTGGGCGTTTTATTATACAAAAGGTATAGTATGAGATCTACTATATCGACAATTCGCTTATGTATTATCGCCGTATGTTTAGAATCTCGTAGTTCGAGAATCCACAACCAGTTCTTACATATTTAAAAAAAAATTGTGAGCTGTCACGAGACGCCTGGAAATTGCACACTATAGGTGTTTCACATCAAAATGCATCTTCCGTGGGTTATTTTAAGTTCTGAGGTTCTTGTAGTTTCTAATTAATAAATTATTTAATTTGTTAATTAACAAGTAATTTATATATATGAAAAATTAAAAAATTTATTAAACTATTTATATAATAAAGAAATCAATATTACGTCTAAAGTATCAATAAATATTTAATTTACTGTGTTTTATTGCAAAGACAAACTTAAAAATTGTGAAAGTTGTAAGAAAATATTGTCATTAATGAATGGTACCTATATAACACCTCTTTCTAAAGAGTTCATGCTGAGTGGTTAATTGTATCATTTATTGAAAAAAAAATAACTTAAAAAATTGACCTATAACTTATTAACTGATTTGTCTTAAGAGTTGTCAATTTTATTAGGCAATAAAAATAATAAAAATAATATTTTTTGTGTATTTTAAATCATACACCTTTGAATTGAGGCCTTTTTTTCTCGATATGTTATTGGTCGAATATTAAATTTCATAACAATGATCATAGTAAATTCTTCTTAAGGCTTACAAAAATTCAACAACTGAATCATGGTCCAAAGCAAGAATATAAAGATTCTGAAATTATAGACATAAAAGACACTACAAAAACAAAACAAATTGAAATTTATCCGGTTCGAAGGACCAAAAGTTGTAATTGATATAATATTTTCGTTTTATATTTTTAAGACTTATGGCCCCATAAATATTTGTTCATACTTAAATGTTTGTTCTAAATTGTATATATAATTGATTGAGGCAAGCAAGTTTTAATAATTTATTATTGGTATCAAATATGATATTACATATTATTTATATTAATTATTTTTTTTTTAAATAAATAATATAAAAATAAGTGATTGGGGCGTGTCTGTCTGTCTGTCTGTCTGTCTGTCTGTCTGTATGTCTTCTGTTTACGACTTGTTGCTTGCTTCAATTCAATATAAAAATAATATTAAATAGGTGTGGTGTTTTGTATTTCTATTATATTTTATTTATTGTGTTTTTATATAATCAAAACATATCATATTATAGTTTTTACGTATTTTGTATTTTTTTTGTTTTTGTGTGGAAAACGTAACAGGCCTACCACCAACTTTTTGAAGAACATGTTTTATACATTATTCTATGATGTACTTTTTATAATGTATAAAACATGTTTATATAGAAATTTTATTAAACATCAAAATCAATCAAGTTTTTTTTATATAAAATAGGGAAAATATCAAATTTTATGTTTAACTACAGAAAAAGGTTTAGTCATTTTCAATATGATTTGATGTGCATTGTTCGAGAAATTTGGATATAAGATTCGGAATTAACATCATAATATAAATACAAGTCAACTTACAAACATTTAGCAGCACCTAGCTTAAGCTTTATCTTTAATACATCATCTTATATGTACTAGTTACATCGCTATTATAATTTTTGATACATCGTCTGGGAAATGGAAAAATTAAAACCCTAGATCGCTACGCCAACAATCAGGTTTACCTTCGCCTATAGATGTTTCACATCAAAAATGTCACTAGGCTCACGGACTAAATAAATCTGATTTGACTGGTTAAATGTTTGTAACACTTTTTCAAATAAGGTGATAGATACGAACAAGATAACTGGTAACAAGCCTCTGTGTGTTCAATGAAGCATACGCTATTTAACTTTTTATTTTTTTGATTTAAAAAAAAAAAAAATCTTATTAATTAAATATACAAAAAACTGGTTAAACATGTTGAATTCATTTTGTATTTTATTAATAATAATTACTCGAGAGCACAATATGAGTATTTATTACAAGACACAAATTGACATTGCCAGTAGATTAAGGTTCAGCGCATACCCTCAGATTTTCTTACATTAAGTGTAACATAAATCATAAAAAACAGCTTCAACCTGTGAATTTTGTGTGGCGGCGATGTACGCGCATCTATAACTTCAAAAACTCTCTTGAATCAGAATAGTTATATATTAATTATTTGTTATTAATTGATTATTAATTTTAATTTTTTTTATAATTGTTTCAGAACCATTACCATTCTCCGAATGGTTAGAAGAGAAAATTGATATACCGTTATACAATGGTGCAGACACAACACCACAATTAATTCAATCACAATATCAATTCGAAAATGTTACAAAATCGAATAACTATTATCCAACAAAACTTCAAACCAATGATTGTATTAATATTACTCCAGCAGTGGGTAATCTTAATACATCATCATCACTGGATCCCAGCGAGGATACAACGACGCAAACTCTCTTACAAGAGTTCGAAAATGTATTCGAACATCATGTTAATAACACACAATACACTCCACCACAGAGTCCGAATAACACGGGCAACAGCAGTTCATATATAACAATGCAACCCGTTCAAATCATTCAACCGGATGTTGCAAAAGCTCTTGCTGTGGTCGATGAGCTAGTACGCTGTCGTGCCGAAGGATTAGTCTATCAACAGAATGACGATAGCTTGCAAGCACCGTTGTCACCATCTACTTCTGAAAGCAGTACCACTAGTAGTATTACAGGTCACGATGAATCTTCCCTATCGTCATCATCCAATGATCCCGAATGGATACCAGAAACAATCTATCCAGATCGTGAAGACACACCGTTAAAACATCGTACACAAAAAAGTAAACAACATCGTTCAAAACCATACGAACGTCGTGACGTTATACCAGAAGATAAAAAATCACGTAAGAAAGAACAAAATAAAAATGCAGCCACAAGGTATCGCCAGAAGAAGAAACAAGAAATTGCCGTGATTCTAGGCGAAGAAAAAGGTTTACAAGATATTAACGATCAGCTCCACTCAAATGTTAATGATTTGTCACGTGAAATTAAATACTTAAAAGGTTTAATGCGTGATTTATTTAAGGCTAAGGGCTTAATTCAATAAGGCATCGTTTCACACCAAAAAAATGAAGAGTTTTTTGGGGGTAAATGGGTGTAAAAATTATTTAGAAATATCGATAATATTTGTAGAGTATAAAATAATTATTAATACTGCTTATAGTAAGGATATTTTAAAAAGAACGCATCCCTAATATATCCACATATACAGGGGGAAATCCCTTTTTTTAAATGATGCACATGATTACTTCCTGACACGTTTTTTTCTCGAGGAGGATAAAAAAATTTCTTTCTCCTAAAGAAAAACTTTGTTGAAGGAATTTTTTGGCTGCATCTTATTTTAAATGGCTCACCCGGTATATAAAATTACGTTATATTCATTAATTTTTAAATAATGTTTTTTTTTTTTTGTAATTATATTTTTTTTTGCTAATTTAATTTTATAAAAACTATGGTTTGGATCGAATAGAATTTTTGTAAGTACCATCCACCACCCACATCATTAATTACTTATTAGTTAAGATTTTTATTAAACGAACAATTTCAAATAACACAAATTTTATTATACATCGAAAAATTTATGGCAGTCGTGTGTGGGGTCTTTTTGGAATTTTTGTTTCGCAGCGATTTTTAAAAAATATTAATTATTTAAATATATTTAATAATTAATTAAGTGTGTGACGTTTTTTTAAATTAAAAACTGATTTATTTATTGATTTATTAAATATATTTTTATTAATTAAATATTATTATCGCAAAAGTCTTAGAAAAAACTAATAACTCGACTCAATTAGTATAATTTTGGCCTCAACATCGTAAAAATTATGATTTGGTCCTTCGAACCGAATAAAGAGATGAATATTATCATCGTTAATTTTGGTCTTTCGAACCGGATCAAAATATTAATTTGTTTTTTTTATTTCAGTAGATTTTCAAGGTTGGATGTTTCTCATTATTTCTGAGTTGTATTCTGGCCATACAATGATGAATCAAATGAGGTTATTCCAAATCGAAAATCATCGAAAAATCTTATTTTAATTGAGTTGTGAAATCAATTATAGATATTTTATAGGATCTTGGATCCATAAAACGTCAAATATTTGTACTATTTTCAGTGGAAATTTATAATTGTTTTATTTATTAATTTTTTTTTTGAGTTTTGTGCAAAAAACAATCACTGAAGTTCGAAAAACTTTTTTATAGAAACAGAAAAATAAAAAATATGGAAAAATAAAAAATATATTTGTAATAATTTTTAATTTGTGTTTGTTTTGTTTAAACATTCAACTCTTTATTTCTTATTAATCAAAAATAAATTAAAAAAATTGGATCCAGTAGAAATATTTCTATGGGTTTTGGTTTTTTTTTTTTTAGAAAATTAATTTCATTTCACAATCCCTTTGTCCATATTTATCCTTTAATTTTTTTAATATAGATCTGAAAAGTCAAAACGTGCAGAAAAATCAAAAAAGAAATTGTCATAACATAAGGTAAGTTTCATCATCGCCGAATTAAGGCATTTTTTAATTTCTACGCCTCGCGATAAAGGCATTGTACTAAAAAGTTGAAAATAAAATTATTAATTTAAAAATAAATTCATTTTAAACATGATCTTTATTGTACTAAAATGAAAATCATAACTTGAAAGGACTTAAAAGCTTGTAACACAAATATAAAAAAACGAAAAATTAATTGAAATTAACTTTCTTTGGGTTGGAAGGTCTATTTCTATAATTCATCCATGAAGCTAAAAGTTTCTTTGTTGTTTCAATTTGAAGTATCGTATAAAAGTATAAGCTTTTGGGGAATACTTAAAAGCTTGTAGAATCCATGAAGCTATTAGGTTCCTGGTTAAACAATTGAAGTATATTGTATAAAAGTTTAAGCTTTTTGAGGAATTAATTGTATTGATGATAATAGAACGTTTTATGAAAGGTAAAATAATAACAGGGATAATCCCGATACTAAAATGGGTAACGAATTAATGAAAAATAAAAAAGGGAGCTTTTTAAGAAAAGTTTCTAAGTACTTCTAGAGATGAAGAGTATGGCGAGAGAGAGGGCGTTGGAATGAATTTGTGTATAATATACAATAACAAAAGAAAAAAAACAAGAGATTGTATATAAAAAATATAAATGACGCAAACAATTTTTTCAATTTTCTATATCAGTTAAATTTGTAAACAATAACGCACGTTTGTCCTTTGATTTTTTTCCCTGGTAGATTTTAATCTGAAATAACTGGTTATATATTATCGTTAATAAATACGTCGGGTGCTATAGGGGCGTCCGCACAAAAATTTTGAGCAGGAAAATAAATAAAGCTTTGACAAAAGTATTCAAAAATTAATAAAAAACAATGAAGTTATACCCATCCAAAATATTTGAATGCAGTTTGAAAATAAATATTTTGTAATTCTAATTTTTCATACAAATATTTTTGTAAGACTTTTAACTGTTATGTAATGTAAATTGCATATACTTAAAATATTATTGCATCGAAAATAATTTTGATGTTTTTAATAACGACTGATGATTTTTGTGGAGAATTTTTTTTATATTTTGTTACGGATGATTCTCCTAATTCAAATCTGCTTATTTTTCTTTTATATAATATTAGCACCTCAAACCGGCTTGAAATGTGCAAATTAAGCATACACTGTGTTATACTGCGTTTGTTAGACCTTCGACATTAAATAAATTGCATTATAACTTTGTTTTAAAGATATATATAATCCCTCTAGTCATATCGAATGATTCTAAAATTTCAGCACATGTTATCGAACATTTAAACAAGATATTCGATTTTATTTGCAATTTACATTTAAGTAGAATGATTATTATCCGGCCTAGATTTTTTAAAACTTTGTTGAATAAACTGCAATATTTTTTAACATGATGACAATTTTCAAAGCATTTTCTATACCGTGGAGAAAATTCCATTTCTCCCTCTCTGAATTTTTCCTCCCCTAAGAATTTGCCGCCCTGGGCACTAGCCATAACTGCTCCTATTATAAATCCAGCTGCTCGTATTATAAAAAATAGAATACATATTAATTGAATAGTAGTCATTACACAAATTTTTTTCTATGATAGTTCTCATTCAGCCTTGCCAAATAATGCAGGAAATCAAACATTAAATAAGCGTGACAATTCGCATCAAGAATTCACTAACAATTGGCAACGAAAATCTCTCTGGCTCTGAAGTTATTAACTACGTACTACTGTTTGGGATAAAAGATAACTGATAAGTGATGAGTTAGTTTATTGTTATTTCCTCTACTTACGACCCCTTCTACGTCAGTTGTCCTCGTGCGCTCATCTAGGCTAGCAAGCAAACAAACAAGGTCTGCTCTAGGTACCGCTGTTGATAACATAACATATAAAATTGACAATAAATGTTGTAATTCCTTGATTCCACTTCACATAGTTTCAATTTTGATGACGTTGTTTATAAAATGTAGGCGGTTAAATAAGGATAGACAATTATACAGGACTTCTTTTTATATATTTTTGATCAATAATCTCTATAAGTCTGATTTACAAGTAAAACTATTTCTACGCTTATTTATTGAATTCAATTCAATTCTTTATTGCATTTTTTTTTAAAACAATACATAATTATACAGAATAAGTAAAAAAATAGGATGGGGCAGATGAAAGAAAGGAGAAGGTATGCAGCTATGGCTGACTTTATTAAGGAACTCTCCCAGTATTCACTTTGTGGAAATCAAATGATAAACCAAGAAAACCATTGGTAAGAATAGCAGGCACTCGATAGTAATGATCAAATGCCTCCCGAATATCACTGAGACAGTAATTCGGTTCAGGATGTGGAATACATTTGATACTTAGATGAAGTGCATAAAAAGAAATTTTGATAAAATTATGTCAATAAAGATTATTTGACTAGTAGATTTCAAAATTAACATTTATCGATTGAATGTGTTATTCTTCTAATATCGTTTAAAATTCGATTCGCAGGTCATTACTTTAAAATTTCTAAAGATTTTGCGAAAACTAGCTTTACTATAGGATAAATGCAATTTTTGCTTTTCCTAAACCCCAATTATAATTGATTTATTGACATCAGAATCAATCTTTATATTATCAAACATGTCCGAACTATTTTGAATGGATATATTGTAATAGATAAACAGAGAATTGAATCACGTGATATATAAAAGCGCCACGCTTCACCCACACATTTGATGTAGTACTGTACGTATGTATGTACAATCTTATGGCGCCTAGCATTCACGAGCTCATTCATACACTCATTACGTATAGCTCCGACTGACATATGACGTTACCACATCTAATATGGTTTGTCATTCTTCGTTCCTTCGTTAATTTAAACACCACCGTCGTATTAAAAATGTTTTAACTTGCTATTAAACATTTTATATTCGTGTTCTATCGTGAAATTTTATTCGTATTACATCGGCGGTTCACTATCGTCATTTGTTTATTATTATGTTGTTTTAAGTGCCACCTGTACGAGTGTTTTATGAATTAAAAAAACATTTACATTCATTAAAAAAATATTCATAAAATATACCAATTTATTGAAAGGTTTGTATTTCTTTGATTAATATTATTACTTAATTGATTAATTAATATTAATAATATTGAATGAATTTGTAAAACAGTACAATTGAATTAAATCAAATATAAATTGATTGTAAGTCATTAATCATTTTGTGTAGAAAACGTGAATAAAATACTTTATGTACGATTTGACTTTATATGTTAGATCAAATTTTTAACGAAATGTGTCTTTATTTATACCAATCGTAGCGCTACGAGTGTCTAGAGTAAATATAAAAACATTCTTTTTAATCGAAATATAATTATTTTTCAATTGTTTGCATATTATTTATATTCTAATGCAAAAATTATTATACTTTACTTTTTAATGGTAGTTATTATATTGAAAATTATAATAATAAGGGGAAAAATAGCATAAATAAGATTTTTTAATTGTAAATTAAAAGGATTATTTTAGTAAATTTGTTTATAAAATATGAAAAACTGTCTATGATCCGATATTAAATAATTTGTAAACTCCAGACGGTGTATTAAATATGATTGAAGTTACTATGGTAACGCCTGAAAATAAACTCATACTCGGTACGAATAGATTTTTCAACTAAATTACTTTATTATTCTGGAAAACCAATTTCTTTTCGATACCATTTCAAAAACTTTAGTAAAACAGTAGGATAACTTAATATCACGCTTTTATAAGCTCGAATGTCATGCAAATAGATTTAGTTTGATCGGTTTTGTCAACACTCATTCGGAACTTCAAGACCTATTGTGTTGCTCTATATTAAAATCTCATTAAATCTCTGTTATTTTTTCGTTCTGAGACATTTCATACATTTTAAGAAGCTCTTTAGTGTCTCGATGCCTATCTCTGTTTTCTGGGTCTGGCAATATTGGTGCACGGTCTGGATGCCACATATTTGTTTGACCCGTAATGCTTATTGAATGATATATTCAAATAAAGTATTCCTTATGTTCAAGTGAACGTATTTTGAGTATATAAATAATTAACACATTTAGTTGTTATCTTCATATTTTAATTAGTTTTGTATTTTAATAAATAGGAGTCATCGTTGATGATAATTTCTCCAGTTGATAGTAGAAAATGGGGTATTGCTAGATTATGTATTCATATATGTAAATACAGTGTGTCCCCTCCGCTTCAATTGTAACAATATTTGTATTTTGGATTCGAAATAACATCAATTAGAAATGATATAATGATGTAATTAGAAATGTTGGTGTAAGCAAACTCTGTGCTTACTGGATTTTCTGTTTCATAGGGTACTAGTAGTTCCGTTGAGTAATAGACTTTACTGACGGCGACACCCCATTCTTATTAATATCGAAGAATAACAGTGCTTCTTTAAAATTTGTTATTACGAAACACCTGTTGATCCAATGTAAAGCCCCTGATGACGCATTTTACAGTAAATTCAGAGTATGATAAACGTGTGTAGAAAATTTCATAAAAATTGACAGATGCGTTCGAAATTTACAGCGAAACAAACATAGAAATTAAGATTAGTATAACAATTTAAGTTCGAAAATTGTGAAAAGCTAGCCATTTTCATTTTCTGAGCCCTGACAATTTTCGATTGCACTCATAAGTTTCACATTCATAATCGTTTTTTTGGTATTGTAATGAAAAGATCAATCGATCATATGAGCATAGATAATTTTCTTGAAGGCATAGCATCCGAAGGACCCAGAGAAGATTATAACAAGAAATTTATAACATTTACTTCAGTTTAAAAAAAAAAATTTATGAATCTACAGCTTTAAACAGTGATTTATTATTTTCATGATATAAAATTTATTAAATTCATTTGTAATGCAATATTTAAAATACAAGTGAAGTGAATGGTTACACTTCCAGTGTGGTGTGTGTGACACACCATATAAATAAATGTATTGTAAGTTTAGTAACTATATAGATAGTAACTGGTATTATTGAGTATAGTAAGTATTATATGTATACATGCTATAAAAACAACTGCCTGTTGCAAATGTTATTAGTGATAGTAACTTATTTACTTGAATATATACTATATGTATACTATAGTGTATATGTTATATATGTATAGTGTATTATTATTATATATATACAATAATTGAATATCGAACAACATGCTTGTTGCTTGCTTGCATGAATGTGTAATAAACGAATATGTTTTAGTCGTACACGAGTCGTGACACATACATACGACCATCGTAGACCACGACTAACTAACGACATACACACAACACACATACATACACACATACAGTGTATAACAGACTATCTATCTCATTCTGGTATGTTTGGTGTCTTTGTTAGTGAACTTTTTGAATATACATAGTTATAATTTTCATCGTGAAAATCAAAATAAAACAAGTGAAGATTGCAACTAGCAGTGTTAATTGTTTAGAAATGGGTGCGTGTACGTGTGTCAGTAGTTATACTTGTTTGGTATCATTAAAAAACAATTTTTAATTGCATATAAATAATTAATTAATAATAATAAGGACAGGAGAAGGATAGTCAATACAGTCAATAAAGCTCAGTTTAAATTTGATTAAATTCAATAAATAAATATATATTTTCTTACTATTAAATATAACATAAATCATAACAACAGCTTCAACCTGTGACATTTTATCTGACGGTGATGCGTGCGCATCATTTTTCCATAACGCGCCTTAAGAAGTATAACTTCAAAAACCCAATATATGGTTGAGTATTCCCAAACAGTTGTATCAAATGTGTTTATTTTTAGTAAGGACAATTTTTTAGTACTTTTTGGCAAGCTTTTATGGTTTTAGAGATGTGTTTTGAATCCATTGGACCCAGTGGATCGATTTTGCACATTCATGAACTCAGTTTTTAGGATCTCGATGACTGAGTGACATACAAAAATCGACCTGTTAAAATGATTCCATGAGCACCTATGGCAAAGTATTGTTTGTGTCTTGGACATTTTCTATCGTTACAAACTGTAGACTAAATTTAATATACCCTCATAAATTTAGGTTCATTTCGATAATGAAATCGTATATGTAAAGCATATTTCAAAACAATACATTCAATCAATTTGAAAATCAAATTTTGTTAATGAAAATTACCAAATATAGTCAAATTTTATTATCAAAACCATAATGATTTTTGAAAATTTTCTTTTTTTTTTTGGTGATTTTCAATTTTCATTATGTTACAATATCCAAATAAATTGACCAACTGAAGCGTTGACCAAGGTGAGTTTACCTTGAAAAATACAATACGATATCTCGAAATTTTGATTTATATTCTTAGTAAAATGATTATATTTTTGATAACCATAGCCATGCATATTATATAGCCATGAGTATACTTTTGTCTGGAAAGAATAGAAGTTGTCTTAAAACATTGTGCAGTATACCTAATGCTTAACAGAAAGCTTCTAATCTGACCCGTATGGATTCTATCCAACACAAAAGCTGATGTAGCTTTTGGTATATGTATGTTGTTTATGCTGTTGCTTTATCCACATTCACGAACAGTGAATTTTACAACTGTGATTTGCTTGTGTTATTTTGTGCTTGCTACGAGTATGCTACGACAACAACATTCGCACTAGTATTTGTTGCGCGTTGGTGGCCGAACATTTTTCATTCAAGTTTTAGAGGTTGTGAAAGCTTCTTTCTTTCTGCGCTCTCCGCTGTGCTGTGCTGTGCTATGCTCTACAGTTGCTGCTCTACACAGTCACTCACATACACACAATAATAACAAAACGAACAGTCATTGTGACGTGTCGCGTCACAACGGATAGCTTCAGACGCAACAAGTTGTGTGTGTGTATAACAAGTTGCATAAACAAAACTTGTATACAAGTGTTGTAGATGTCTTATATTAATTATTAATTAAAAACTTATTTTAATTATGTATTTTTAAAAAGAAATTTAATAAAAGGCATTTTGGAATTAAAAAACTGTGGGTTTTTGGACATTTTTTTGTTGTTTTTCTTTTGAGAAAATTTTGTGAAAATCGGTAAGTTGTTTTTGGAATATAATTATGAGAAAGTTTAAAAAAAAAATCAAAATTTTATATTATTTTTCCTTGAATGTGTTTTAGCTAGGGCAGCCAAATTGTATCACAATAATTATTCGTTTTTATTTCGGAATACTTTTTATTGTTTTTGGTTAAAGTCCGTGGACCCCTAGTTTTCGGGATGATAATCTTAAAATTCGTATATGATTAATAATGAGAAAAGTAATAGCTTTTTACTCTTTGAAAATTCTGAAAAGTTAGGCGTCTTTTTTCGATGGTTGTAAAATTTCCAATTGCTTCCACAAGTTTCAAGTTGATGGATTTTCAATAACAATTTCAAGAACCATTTTGTCCGAGACGTAGCAAAACGCAGTGACCAGATCTGAACCAAAAAATGTTCAGGTTGTGGGACAATGGAAAACGAATTTTTTCGAGTATCGCGCAAAATTTGATTTTTATTTTGGATATTAGATCTTCTTATTACAAGCTTATGAGTGCATTCGAAAATAATACTAGCTAAGAAAAAGAAAATGCCTGCCTTTCCAGAATTTTCCAGAAGTAGAAATAATTGTTACTTTAGACATAATTAAGTCACATACAAATTTTTTGCTTAATGCACTTTATCCCGAAAGAAAATGGGTCACATTATGGTCCACTGACCATAATTTTTAATAAATAATTTTCATTGCCCTAACGACTTTATAGATTGGTTTTTTTTGACAGTAGATAATTGTGCTAAGCCTTTAACTGTCAGATTACTTGAATTAATTTGTTTCTAGTCGCAAATGTTCCAAGAACATTTTACCAAGTAGATGATTCTTATATTTACGGCCCTTCGAAAGGTCTTGGTCGTTAATATTTTCCCAGGAATGGTCGAAATTTTTTCTTTCACATAAATTAAGTGTGCTGGCGTTCGAAAGCCCCAATCGGAAGTAATATGCATGCGGGGAAAATTGGAAAGGTTCAGAGTTTTCTACTTTTAATAATTAAAGGACACTGAGACGTATCGTGTCCTAAGGACATCTTATCTATCAGCTCTCGGACCACAAGATAAAATTCCCAAATTTCTCAACAAAAACTTCTGTAAATTTTGAAAACTTTAGCAATTCCACCTTTTTTTTTTTTGAGAACATTTGCGAGAATTTTATTTTAAAAAATTTCATTAAATTCTTGGGAATAATTGTCAAACATTAAGAATTCTTTGAAAATTTTAGACAATATTTCTACAAGCTCAACAACACCAAGTGCTCAAAACAAATTTGAGGTGGATTTAATGTGCATTTTCAAAAGTTATAATAGCAGAAAATTGGCAATTGTTCCCAAGTAAATATTCCCCATAACTTTAATGAACGCCCAAATCATTCTTTTGGATATCCAAATCATCGTTAAGAATTTAGATAAAAAAAGTGACACTAGTTACTGAACAGAAAATCTCCCAAACCCAAATATGAATCGCAGTTTTTGAACATTTTCAAAAGTTATATGCAGTTTTTAAATTTCACTATTTTTTAACTTTTTATAAAATATAGAAAAAATTATTCACAAATTTTTTTATAGTCCCATCAAATTTTAATAGAAAAAAAAAACAATTTGTTTTCATCTCATGTATGCCCAAATATTAATATTAGATACTTGAATTAATGTCAAAAAAAATAATTTTTTAATAAAACCTTTAAAAAAAGGTTTTTTCTTATTAATAATATAATAAATAATACCATCTCATATATATAAGATTTAGGTATATAATATAAAATAATGATTTATGTAAATCATTATTTTTGTGTTTGTTCAATTAAACCTTTTTATAATACTAATATGAATATCTAATAATAATTTTAAGTATATAAAGTAGCTATGTCGGTCAGTTTATTATCATATTATATATATAATAATATTAATTAATATTTCTTATATGATTCATATATAATCCTTTGAAATTAATCTCAAATATAATATTTAAAATTCAACAAAGTAAAAGTTGCTTGCTTTATTTCGTACTGAAAGACCAAATTTTTAATAAAACCAATCAATTTTTAATCAAACTAAATATTGTCTTTGTCAAACTTATTATTAGTAGAAACAAAATTTAAATACTACTTTCGATAATGAAAAAAAAATTATAAAATTTGAAGTTTTATACTAAAATTAAAAGTGGACATCTTTAATCTGTATATCACGTGACCTAAACCATTAGACTGCCATATTGTGACGTCATGTTGGTATCAACTATTAGTTGTTATCTGTCAATTTAAACTAAATAGTTATCTGAAATAAGTAAATATTTGACAGTGTTAGGTTTTGTTCTTAATGTATTTATACCAGTATTCTCAATGTTAAGTACCGGTATTGCGTCACCAAAATGGTAGAAAATGTCTTCACTTTTATAAAAAAAGGTTTAAATTTTAATGTAATTTTATACCAGGAATTCGTGAATTATTTTACCAAAATATTTTTTTGTGAACTTTTCATTAGGCAATCAACATTTTGGAGTATTTTTTAATCATTAAAAATAATATTGTGTGGCATTTGAGTCCATTGTGATGTATATTGATTGATTGTACCTTTGAAACTATATATGAAAAGAGTCCTGAGGAAGTGAACAAGGTTAATGAAACGTTGACGATAAATAAAAGTTTTTTTGCATACAGTATTTATCCATCCAAAAACCAATCAATAATAAATTTAATATTGTTAATAAAATGGTAAAATAATTGTAATAAATATAAAAGCTTTAAACTTTTTTTACCAATTTCATATTTGATGGTCTCACACAGTGCATCCTGTAATTTTTTTGAAGTTATACTTCTTTAGACGCGTTATGAAAAAATGATGAGAGTGAAATTTGAAAATCTGCGCGAGCATCACCGTCACACAAAGTGCACAGGTTGAAGCTTTATGTTACACTTAATGTAGGAAAATATTGATTTATTGAATTTAATCGAATTTAAACTGAATTTTATTGAATGTGTTGATTATCCTTCTCCAGTCATTTTTTTTGATCAGTTAAAGAGATATTTAGACGGGTCTGTTAAAAAGGCCTACCCTGTTGCTTGCTTGTAATACATACTTAATAAATAATTATTTTGATTCAGAAGGTAAAATACATACTTAATAAATAAATGATTAATTAAATAATATATATATATATCTATAAACTATTTATTTAAATAATATTATTAACCTGTTGTTTAAATAAATAGTTAATAATAATAATATAATTATTTTATTCAAATATCTTTGTATGTATATCATCACAATTAACAAAGTATATTAATGAACATTCTAACACTTTAAATATATTAATTATTAACTTTAAATGTATTATTTAAACAGATGTAACTATTTAATTTTATTATTATTTATTTTAATTATTAAATCTACCTTGAATTTATTATATATTATTTATTTATTATTTAAAGACATTTTATAACAAGTGACGATATTAACTGTTTAGATAATACTCAACTAAATTTTAATCATTAACATTCATTAAATACGCTTATGTTCATTCAGTTATAAATACATACATAATAAATATATCTGTAGGTATTGTTTAATTAAATTTGAGCTTTTAATTGAAAATGGGTGCGTGTACGTGCATCAGAAGTCATACTTCTTTGGCATCATTAAAAACAATTTTTAATTGTATGCAAATAATTAATTACAATATAAGGACTGGAGAAGGATCAGTCAACACAGTCAATAAAGCACTGTTTAAATTTGAAAAATTCAATAAATAAATATTTATTTTCTTACATTAAGTGGTAACATAAATCATAACAACAGCTTCAACCTGTGAATTTTTTGTGACGGTGTTAACTTTAAAAAAAAAAATGTTTCAATTAAATGTCTTTTTTTAGTCTTTGAATGGGGCATAGATTTCATTACAATTATTTCAAATTTTTCACTTTGACGTTAACAAGAATTAAAATTAACGGTTTGAAATTTGAGATCGTCAAGTCAAGATCTATTTTTCCAAACTAGTTACCGGTCTATATTAGTTTTGAAGTGATGTACCAACCCCTCGTTTAGTTTTAAAAGCAATGATAATTTATGACATCAATATTTAAATATGATGATGCAATTATTTAAACCTTTGTACTGAATGCTGTTGTGTATCGATAATAAACGAATATCTAAAATATATAACGTAATATTTTTTAAAAAATATTGATTATTTTAAATCACATTGATAACAGGAATGATGTAACGGGGGGGAGGGTAGGTGTAGGGGCTGTATTGTTTCTGATAGTGATTTACATTATAAAGACAATGTCTATAGAGTTTTTCCTGAAAAAAGGATTCTAAAGTAAAAATCAAAATTTTTTTTTAACATTTAGAATTTTTTTTCGTGTAAAATACTTCAACACAAACGCAATTGAACAAATAATTTTATTTGATATAAATATGAATGCCGTATTACACCTTGTAGTTGCTCGTGGCCCTTTCATCGATTAAGAAGTCCCTTTCACGTACGGTACGGATACTACAACAATAGATATATACATATAATAATAATAACATACAATAATGGTTGATATAGTAGTGAGTGCATAAAATAATCCCATGCATGTGATATGTTTATTAAAATATCATAATAGAACAAGTCAAAATAATATAGAATTCCAAAAATAATACAAAAATAACAATAACACAATGTTATCGCATTCATTGTGTGTGTACAACTGGAATAAAATAACAAAGGACCAAGGATGATTTTTATAAACAGACCCCGGCTTTAACAGATACAAAGAAAAAAATCTAGTCAAATCGAGTTCTCAAAGCGTACAGGCTGATCCATGGTGGTCTATTCCTTATAATACCTCATTTTATGGATTTTTTACAATACCTCAAATGAGAAAGTTCTGATAATAAGTTTGATAATTATTTTGTTAAGTTTTCATAATTAATTTCAATAAATTATAATTATAAATATATATGCCAGAGTATATTAATTTTAGTCTAAACACATTTATCTTGGGAGGAAGGACAAAGGCCGTGATATCCAACAAAACACTTTCTTACAACCAAGACTGAATGGCCTGTTTTCTTACTTTTTGGCGGTGTATCTTTACTTTAAAGCAAAAATTGAGACCCAATACCAAAGCCAAGAGATGAATACATCTCCATCTAGGGGGGCAATGATTATCTCTTCGCTCTTTGTACTGTCTGCTCTATCAGCGCTCGTAAAATGCAACAAAAGTGAAATTCGATGAAACTAAAATTATATAATCCCGTAGTGTAGAAGATTGTTAAAATTTTATTGCTGACCTTCGAAAACTGAGAATAATTTGCCGACTTAGATAAGCCAATCTAAACTATTATAGACTCTATCACGGCGAAAAGACTGTAAAAAATTAAAGAAGGTGATATTTGTCTGAACTAATCAACGTTAACAATTAAGAGACCAAAGTTGATTAAGAGACTTATTTTTCGATAGCTCGCATGTGTGACGATATATCTAATTTGCTAACCCTTGAAACATTAGATAAACTGGAGTGGGTGTATAAGTTCATTACAGGGGCTGTAGACCTGTCAAACTGATTTTATTTTGTACATTATTTTCATTCATAAATTTTATTTTGCTGTATATTTGTAACTTTGGAAAATCAATTAAATATAATAATATTCGAGTACCAGCTAGTATAAAATAAATATGTTACAAATAGTAATGATAGTATGAACAATACTACAAAATAAAAAAAACTAGGAATGAATATAAAATCAAATTGATAAAAATAAAAAAAGATATATAAGAGATCTATTTTATATTCTATCTATGTATATAAAGTATAATACAATATATAATATAATTCAATATATATAATATATATTGTATAAGGACCTATGTGTTATATTCAATAAACAACAGATATATATATGTAAGAGTTATTTTTTAAGGATTCTGTAAGGATATTTCTCTCTATCAATTTGACTTCTTTGCTGAATCGATAATAAATAGTTGATTTAAATTTTTAATTATAAATAATATTGATTTCATTTTGATAGATCAATGAATTTTCAACTGTGGAAACTTAACTTTATTAAACTGCTACAATTTTACAACTTTTATTTAAATTTATTAAACTGCTACAATTTTACAACTTTTATTTTATGTATTTCATTTAAGTTCCAAGTGTATTCCTCCACATTCTGAACCGAATCACTTCCTCAGTGATACTCGGAAGGCATTTGATCATTAGTATCGGGTGCCCCCAGCTATCCGGATGTTGGTTTTCTATAGTTTTCCATTTGGTTTGCACTTAAATCCTTGTTTTTGACATACTCTGTACAATTTTTTAAGATGGATTATTGAACAGCTGTTAGAATCCCATTACGTTTATGTAAAATTTGCCAATTTTCACGCACATACAACTTAAAAATAAGTACTTATCGAAATTTTTTGAATCCATTTCTAAGAGTGTGCTTCTAACAATTTTAAAAGTTAGTTTTTTTTTCTTATCATTTTTATCTTGATAGCCATATTTGTAAATAAACATCATTTTTTTGGGATTAATAATTAAATACTAATTAAGTATTTTACTGTTTATTATTTAAAAAATTTACATATTTTACTACCAATCAAAATGTTCCTTTCTGGGGAATAATATTTTGAGATTTAAGTACCAATGCCTATATTTAGGATCGATTCTTGATTTTCTTTACAAACATATTAAAATTAATTTTTGGTGTGTGTGACACTTTGTACGCTACTGTAATTGATAGCAATACAAATATAGTAAAAATTAAACAACTAAATAGACTATTTTTAAACGTATAATTATGATAACTGCTAATGGATGTCCACTAAAACAAAATTTTAATGAACAATTAACCGAACTAAACTAATGGTTAGTTTAGTTAATTATTTATTTTAATTCCATATACTACTGTTGATAACAAATATCCAATTACTTACTCAATTGATAACGAAAAATTATAAAAATGGTTAAAAAAATATTGTTAAATTATATATAACTTTTTTAATTTAAAACAAAAAACATTGTAATATGTTAAATTTTAAGTGCTTTGGTATGGAATTAGCAGGAAGTTGCAGGAATGGCCTTTAGGATCAACCGTTTTCCAAATTTTTTTTGTATTTTTTTGTCGATTTTCAGAATCGCGTAAACCAGTTTATTATAAAATAATTTTATTTTAGCTAATAAATGCATGAAACTATTTAGGATAGAACGCATTTTAAAACACAATCTTAAGATATTATATGCTAATTTTTTATTTTTGAAATTGGTAAACACACATAATAAATAAAATAAAACACTTATTTGAATTTCAATTATATTCTATCGTTATTATTCTCCTGTCTAAATCTAAATTGAACAGCTGATACATCAATAACTATCTAATAATTGAATGAAAAAGAAATTCTGAGTACATACATATAGACGCGATTATTTAGAATAGAATATCTTGATGATAAAATACAGTTCGCGGAGACATGCAGTTTAGAAAATAAATTGTGAGCCGGTCACACAACGCATGGCAGATGTGAAACATCGAAATAATTTTGTTGGTTATCCGTCACATGTGTAATGTAGTAAATAACACTGTATATACTATAGGTATGCGAGATCAGTGTGGCAAGACAGATTGCGTGCACAGTCACTTGCGCATTACCTATAGACTACGTGCAGTACATATATTCCATCATATAGCATGGAAATGCGTCGCCACGGTCTATATCGCCACGCTAACACTAAAGTTTACGCTCGCCTATAGATGTTTCACATTAAAAAGTCGATCTATTGTGGATTCATTCCTTTTTTTTGATTTTGTATTTTAAAGCAAGAATTATTTTTCTAAAATTTCTAGAAACAATTTATGAAATTTCATCGCTGATCAAAATGTTGACAAGAACCAAAAATTACTGGATTTTTCAATGTATAATAATTGCAGACATTCTAACATTTTTATCGTAATCAGAGAAAATTCTTAGAGGTTAAGCCCGGGCAAGTTTAGTTTACTTCTGCTGACGGACTACGTCGACTGCTAGTAGCTCACGACGACAGAAATGAACTAAGCTTAGAATATTGTCATCGAACTGTCGGTTCCAAAAATAATTAGATTGGCCATCTGTCCCGGACTTTCTCCTATACCGAGTTTCATAAATTTGTATTAATTTTTAGAGAAAATAATGCACTTTTGCATACATATAATGCATTTTAAATGCATAATTAAAAAAGCCATGAATATCATGCAAAAAACTGCATGTCTTCTACGACCAGGTATTTTAAAATCTCGACATATATATAGTAAAAATGATCAACTAATAGTCTGACTTCTGTATGGAGGAGAATCTAGACTAAATGTAGACTTTATTACAGACTTTATACATAATGCTTTTAACAAATACAAACGTATTATCATCATACAAATCTGCAGCTTTACTCAATTATTATCAATCTAAAATTCATCAGTTTTCAATCAACAATATTTATAACTTAATTTATCATAGTACAAAGTGATTGATTTCATCTAAAACAAATTCAATAGTATCAGTCAAAAGCTGTCAGCGAAAAATATATTTTGTTGGTGCGGGGTACACGGTAAGATTTCTACATAAGACATCAGATCAGAAAATATAATAATGTGGGCGTACAAATAACGCTGTCAGAAGTAGCATCAGAATGTTTAATCAGAAAATCTTACGATGTTATCTGTAGTAGGCCATCTGTTAGTTAAAAAATTAATTAATAAATTTAAAATATTTGAAAGTGCATTGGTTCATTGTGGTTCGGTATACGTATCCGATGATACCCGATGATATGCGCTTGTTTAAGAATTTTGTCTGATATATGATCAGAATTTCTTATAAGAATTTCTTCTAGGATTGTCCGATGGTGTGCGTTGACATCAGAAAATCTTACGGTGTGCACTGGCCGTAATCATCAATATATAAGTTAGGATATTATTATTTTGTCTGTTCAGTCACAGTGTACTACACCTGAACTAAAAAGAACAAACCTACCGGTATAGAGTTAGTTAAATCTACCTACTTGTATCTAGCTAGGTAGTAAGAGCTAGATATATATTTTCATATGACTACTGAACAACAAATTTAATATTTTCTCAATTCCCAAAACTAACTAACTTTACTAATGGATTCTGGGTAGCTCTGGAGATGAATAGTACTACCTATACGTGGAACTACTGATGTCAGACTTCGGTGGACTGACTTGAACTTGATTTAAGATGTACACAAAAAAACGCATGTCAAGTTTGCTATTTATTTTATGCTTCGTATATTTACAATGTCATTTGTAAGGCCCCCTCTCTCCTATACGACGACCAACTGTCACTCATATATAATACAATTATTATATACATATCATATATTATACAGCATGTCTGGTTTTAAATGACTAAAGCGAAGGAATTCATGAATTGACCAAATAAATTTTAATACGTACTGGTTTAAAGTTTGAATAAAATTTGTGTATATTAATTGGATTAGAATTTTTCCAACTATTTCGCTTTAACTTTTGAACGCATTGTCTGATTTTGATAAAAGTTGGTAAACATATTTATCAAATTTAGGATATTTATAGTTTTAGGGAAAATTCAATGCCTTTCTTTGAGGAAAATCTCTAAAAATGCCAACAAATTTTTCTATGCATCCTTCAAAGATGTAGTTTTTTGCAATCGAATTAAAATACTAGCTAGGGGGAAATTAGACAACATTGTCTAGTTTTTTAGGGAAAGTCTAATATTTTTATTGACCCATTTTTTTGGTAAAAATTTACAAAAATATCACGTTTTTAAAATCTTAAATGTAAATTTTTATTTCAATCTTGAATGTAACCTTTTCAGAAAATTTGCTCATGTATTGATAATATATCTATTAAAATTTCCATTAATATAAATATTTATAAGGTTGAAAATTATTTTTTGTCGATTAGGTGGTGTACGTTGTTTAATGAACGTGAACAAAACGACACTAAATACAGAAAATATAAAAAAATATAAAAAAATTTAAACGATAAAAATGAACAAATGATTCTACACCTACTAATCTACACTGGAACAGCTCCTCGCGCTAGCTCTGGCTAGCTTTAAGGCATCTTACTTACAATCAACAGGCAAAAAAAATAAATATGTAATTATTTTTATGATTATAGAGATATTACGAGAATCTATTTACAATATACCAGGATAATTAGGGTAAATGCAAGATAATATGATAAAAATGAAAGGAAAAATACATTACGAGCGATCTCGGGTTCGGGACGTTGGAGGGGGGTGAGTTGTTAAGGGTAAAATTCGGTTTATCTGAATTTCCGGCAAAACTATGGAAAAAAGTTAAATGGCAAAGTTGTAGGTAAGAAAAAGATCTACAACATTTGTATTTACACTTTTTTTAAATAACCTTAAAATTTATGTGAAAAATTGAAATAACCAAGTTTTTGGTTTTCTTTCTCCGATTTTTGGTGAAAACTTTTTATGTTCCAATAATAAATATTTATTTTTTCATCTTATTTTGAATAAATATCGAAAAAGCAGCCTAATTTTCAAACGAAAAATTTTGAGTTTATGTGAAAAAAGTGTTAATACAAAAGTTGTAGATCTTTTTATTGCCTACAATTGTGTCATTTTTCCATACGATTTTTAGTTTACCCGGAAATCGAGATAAATCGTGTTTTATCCTTAAAAACTTACCCCTTTCCACACTTCCCGAACTCAGATCGGCCCGTAATTTAGTTTTCCTTTCATTTGTATCATATTATCTTTCGTTTCCAATGAGTGTTTCATCCTACTGTAATTTTCTTTCACTTTTTATCATTTTTTAAGGTTTCTACCCTGGTCAACATAATAGAACAGATTCGTAACATCACTAATAACAATTTACAATTTAATATAATTAAATAAAAATTCTTTTTCTTTTATAACCGTAAAATTTCTATATAAAAATTTGTACAATTCAAATTGGTTTTACTTATGAATTTATTTATCATCATCATCATCATCATCAATATAAATCAATTGATTGATGATTGATTGATTACGATCGTCAATAAAGTGAATAGTGTACGTAAAGAAAATAATAATCATAAGAAAAAAATACGAATTATCTAAATAAATATTATTTTTTTATTCTGTTTTGAAATAATTTTATCAATATTTTTACCAACGAAATATTTTTAAGTGAATACTTCTTTCTTTAGGCGCGTTATGAGAAAATGAGAGAAATTTTAAGATGCGTGCGCATTTCCGTCACACAAAATGTCACAGGTTGAAGTTGTTGCTATTATTTATGTTACACTTAATATAAGAAAATATTGATTTATTTAATTATTCACATTTAAACTGAGCTTTATTGACACTGTGTTGATTATCCTTCTGCAGTCCTGTTGAATTTCTTACAAAATCCTTCTCGGCTTTGTTGAATTTCTTACAAGCTTTTATTTAGCTTGCCTTACAAAGAAACCACTTCCTGTGATCCTCTGCCCTGGAAATTTTATATTTTGGTTCGATTTGCACTCTTTATGGTGAAGTATTCCAACATAACCTCTCCCACCATGGGAAAAAGCTTCAAAAATACCAACTTTTTTTCTATGCTATCTAAAAAAATGCAGCTTTTTGTTGCTATAAGAGGATTAAATAATACTTTAAATTGCATCTCTTTAGTTTTAAAAACAAGCTTTTATAATAATATTTTAATTATACTAAAAAGTAATAATTTAATGGAAGAGCTTAAAAGCTTCTATCAGAATGCAATTAAATAAAAATTAATAAATGATTTTCATTTTTGTACTGAATAACGATGTTTGTAACAATAATCCAAAAATATGAATTGTTTTGGATTAATCCGATATTAAATCCAATAGCAATAAATAATTTTTCTGCTTTTTTCGACTTAAAAATCAGCCCTTATTTTCGATTAAAAAAAAAAAATGTATCCACAAACGTTGTATATTTTTCAAATTATTAAAAAAAAATTAATAATTATAAATTTTTAAATTACAAATATAATCGTATTACGTATAATAAAATATATAATATTTAATTATGAAAATATTTCTTTAAACGTTTATAAATATTATTTAATTCAATCATAAATATAATTTTATTTACAGTACCGGATGTATCAGATATAATAATGTTACAAATGTTTGCTTACATATTATTGTGTGTAATGATACTTGTATCTAGAATTCTAATATCTTGTATTTCGAAAATTTATTTCACATTTTTTCGAACTAAAAAATTTTTATTGGGTAAATTTCTAGCAAAACAAAGTGTTCGTTGTCCGAAAATTCGAAATTTTTAGCTAGTCGCACCCCCCGAGTTATCGCACAAAATTCTTTTCCTATTACAATAACAAAAAAAACGAATTCAAATAATTTGAATTTTGTGGGTGCAATTGAAAAATTTACATGCTCTGAAAATAAACAGCTATCTTTTCAGAAACTTATAGCTTATTAATTAAGCTCAAACAAGCCAAAATATTAAATATTCAACTTGGGATAAATCAATAATGTTCCTTACTTTGAGCAGCAAAGTGGTTACACGTTATTTGGACTGTTAATTCCCTGAATACAACCCAGCCCAAACAAAGGGTTATTTGGGTGAAAAACAGGAAGTCCAGAGAAGTGCTGAGTTCCGTGGTTTCCTGTTAAGATGTATTGCTACTCAGGATCATCATATGGCAAAAGAAAATTCGTAGGCCATACCCATACTTGCATTCCTTGAGGAAGACATTTTTCTTGTACCTAAGTATCAAAGGCATTCTTGACATGGAATTATCTTAATAAAATGATGATGCTTGTATAAATCTTCTTCCAGGTTCATCCTGTATGTGTATATATAATAAAAATGACAATAATAATAAATATTTATCTAAATGAATTGACAGACAAACACTTCTACATAGACTGATGGTATAGACTGACTGAATGATAGACAGATGAATAAATTCATAGATAATATTTGTATAAATATGAATGAAATGTTTATGGTATTGGTTCTTGGTTTAAAAAGCATTAGAAGCTTTGATGGTAGGTGGGTGGTTTGATGGTTTTAAAATGAATAAATAAATAATACTAAATATTTATATAAAATTCATTTGGTTAGGATTTAAAATACAAATAAATAATCATCCCAACCATAGACATATAAAGTATTATCAAGTATTATTTATAATTTAATACAAGCATCAGATGATGGATTATTAAAATAATTATTAGTATGTTTTATGTTTTGCCTATAATTAAAAATGAACATTTAATGCATATTTGATTACATTTTTACTTTTTGAAGTTATACTTCTTTAGACGCGTTATAAGAAAATGAGTGAAATTTTAAGATGAGTGCGCATAATCGTCACACAAAATTCACAGGTTGTTATAATTTATGTTACACTTAATAGTAAGAAAATATAAATTAATTTATTGAATTTATCAAATTTAAACTAAGCTTTGTGTTGAGCAAATTTAAACTAAGCTAACTATGTTGAGTATCATTCTTCAGTCCCTTTCGTTATTTTATTGTAATTAATTATTTGCATACAATTAAAAATTGTTTTTTAATATTGACAAAGAAGTATAACTTCTGACATGCGTACATAATGTACACGCTCCCATTTGTTTTTTATTGACACTAGGAATGAGGCTAATTTATATTGGTTTTTTTTACGATCAACAGTGTTGAAAATATAAAATATGAAGTTGTCATCTTACAAAGTACAACAATGTTATTTAAAACAAGTGAATCACCTGGTATTTGTTTCTGGTATATTTTATTTATAATATTTACATAGATGGTTTGATATTTTATGTTTAATTAAAGATTATTATTTTTTTATTTTTTTTAGTCTATTTCCGTATTTTATATAATATTTTTTTTGAAAATATATAAAATAAATACAATTTTAATTCTTATTATTTACCATTGCAAACCAACTTTATGTATATATGTAAAGCAGTTAATATTGTAGATGTCTACTTTATCTACCCTTCAGTGTATGTTATCTACGAATGTATAAATATAATTGTTGGTAAAGTAGATATCTGGTTATTTTAAAAAAAAATCATTATTATTATTATTATTATTATTTAAAAAATAAAAATAAGAATAATAAAAGAAGCATTAAAAAAATATGCTGTTCTCATAAATAATAATGTAACTATTTTATACCAAAAATAAAAAATAAAACGGACTGCAATAAAAATCTATAATTTAATTATATCAACGATTTGATCCAGGTAACGTAGTTATCGCTTGATGATAATCTTGATGGAGACACTGAAAATTTTATAAAGAAATGATTTGAATATTTATCATGTAGAAAAATGGCCCTTGGACCATGGACTATATTCGTTTGTAATCTTTACAAGTTACAAGTTATTACTTTTTTTTTGTAGTCGGTTTTGTAAAACAGAGAAAAAAACTCTGTATAATAAAAATAATAAAACCGTATTATGATTTTTTATACATTTTATGCTAATTTCCTAATATGTGGTGGTCATTGGTTGCGTACTGAAAACCAAAAAGAAAAAGTTTAAAATAATCATTATGCGTGTTTTCAAAGAAATGTTTCAAATAATTATACTCAATTTGAAGAAAATCGTTGGAGCTTTTTTAGTGGAAAACGGAATAGATTAATAATGTCATGAATAAAATCGGCCACCCAATATTCCAAATTTAACCGAAAGCTTCACGGCAGCCTAAAGGTAATATTAATTATCTTCCAATTTAACTAGAAAAAATCGACATTTTGATCGAATTTTGCCGTCAGGACTTTATAGTTTGGGGATTGTATATAATAAATAAAATTACCAGAAAGTTGCTGATATTACCCACCAAAAATCTATACCACCACAAAACTACTTATTATTGTAAAGATATTTAGATACGTAGAGAACTACGTCGATCTACGTCCGTAGTCTTGTGCTACATTTAGTTGAACAATAAGTAATAATAAATTATGTTTTTTTTTTTATATAAAACAAAAAAAATAAGTTTTCAATGATGACAATTGAAAAGTTCGTAGTAGCGAACTTTGTTCTACGAACTACGAACTGAACCCACCCCCACTTCGTTGTAAAATGAAGTACAAAACGTTTTATTGAAGAAAACGATGTGAAAACTTGTGAAAACTTGGTTATGAATTCAATGTGTTGTGATGAATAAAGGTGAACAATAACTTTATCATTATCATATTTTGTACAGGGTGTGTAAGAGATTGATGATTTCAACTAGAAAATAAAATTAAAATACAACTCGAGGGAGACATTATTGTGCATTGATGAATGTGCAATCTTTGAAGACAAAACATACAGATTCCAAAAAACGGTTTTACATTAAGAAATGACTGAACTTTTTACGTCCCATGTAATATATAAGGGTATATTAATATTAGTCTCAAGTTTGAAACGTTAAAAAATATTGAGAGCACGAATAAATCTTAAATAGGGTAAATCCGGTGCCTTAGAAGTTATACTTCTTTGGCATCATAAAAAAATCAAATTTTTAATTGCATATACAAATAATTAATTACAATAAATTAATAAAAAGGACTGGATAACGATCAGGCAACACAGTCAATAAAGCTCAGTTTTAAATTTGAATAATTAAATAAATAGATATATATTTTCTTACATTAAGTGTAACATAAATCATAATCAACCTGTGAAGTTTGTGTGACAGTGTAGCACGCGCATCTTAAAAATTTGTTAATTGTATCATTGTTTCTTGTTCATTCTGTATATAACAAAGATATCATTATACAAGTTTATTGGAACACATTGTAGTTGTTATAAATAAATTATAATAATAATTATTATTATTAATATAATTTATTAAATAATGTTTTTGTAGTTAAGTTCATGTAATGAATTACAAAACTTTTTAAATGTCATGAACAATTAAATTTAATTTATGAAAAAAAATATTTATAAATTAATTCTTAGTTAATTACTCTTAAGGATGTTGCCAAATTTGATGATAAAAATGCTACCTATTTATGTTAAATTTTGGTTTTAAATAAAAATTTAATTATTTTTTCAAAAGCATATTTGTTTTTAAGTAAATGTTTTTTAAAGCCCTGTTCACAATAATCAAATAATTTTGGTAATTCACGTACATTTTAACTAAGTGTTTACAAAAGTTGTTTAGTCAAGTAGTTCGAAAAATTATGTGTGCAACTAAATACCCTCATCACGCTTCAATCACAAACATATAAACTTAAACAAATGTAAAGATCTTCTGGACATTAAGTTATATGTTCCGATGTACACTGATTTTTAATAGTATACATCAAATACAATCACAGTCTAATTATATACACAACTATATTATACAAAAATTGTATTATACGAATGTGATTGTTTACAGTATACTATTAAAAACCGTTGTATATCGGTATATTAACTTTAATAAATTATTTATCACTTGAATAAATTATCAAATTATAATTGTGAATGATTTTTCATCAATAAGGCCTTATAAATATTTGCATTTAATATTTCAATGGAAGTAAAATGTATTTTTTTGAGTCCTTCATAGATTGTGAGTACGTCTAGCAAGTTTTCCTTACCAATAATGATGACTAATAATTTTCTAAATGACTGATTTTCAAAAATTAAATAATTTTTCTAAATTTATCATTTAAATTTCTTAAATATTTTATTTTTAAAAACAAGATTAATGTAGAGGTAATTAAGATGAAATAAATACAAAACTACAGTCAGGATGCTGACTTCGTACGACCATCCGACCATTAGACGTGTAGCTTATAGCTTATAACACTCGCTGCTACGTTCAAATTATAATTAACTATTAGCTTACTTTATACTGTTGTCAGCCATATTATTGCTGTGGGTATTTATATAAAACGAGATGGAAAACTTGTTGAAAAACTAACCATATACTATCAATTTTACAATAAAAAATCATCTATTTAGTACATTTTTGTCTATGAAGATAGCTTCAAAAATGGAATAGCGAGCTAACATTTTGATGGCATTTCATACAGCCAGAGCCAGATTTAATCTTAGTGCCGCCTTTGGGCACTGTGTAAGACGCCGACCCATTACCAAAATTTTATATAAAATGAGTCAAATTTCTGTATAATACCATTCTCAATAGTACTTTCAGCAATCGGCCGAAGCCTTTTTAGAATATTCTAGAATGCCACAAATCTCAATTCGATTCGATCTATCCGTTCAAAAGTTATGTGAGTGTTTGTAAATGGTTATAAATGGCTTAAAACACTGATATCTGATGACAACTTATTTCGTTCAAATTTGATGGAAATCAATAAGGGAAGCTAAAAATTATGAATTGTAATAATTTTTTTAAATATCAATTTATCACTGAAACTTTTTCACAAATTTGTTAATGAAATTGCCCTGGGCACTAGCTCCGACTGTCCCTATCATAAACCCAGTGCTGTCTACAGCTGTAAAGTGAGTTAAGGTTTGTGAAGAAGCAAAATCGGTTCATTGGGTCCCATAACCCAACTTTTTAAACATAAGAGATAGCAGATAAATACTTATAGAACACAATTAAGCCAACGATCTATTTGGCACATTGGACATTCAAAACAATTATTTTATAAAATGTCATTATATACTTTCTTTTTTTTCTCCTGTATTTTCAGAAAATAATTTATATTTGAAATTTATTTTCTCTTATTTTCCAAATAGAATTCAATCATTTTATTTTATTTTTAGATTATTTTCAGTTTTGTTTTAAGTCTATTTGTCTGTCTGTCTGTCTGTCTGTTAGTCTGTTAGTCTGTTCATATTATATCTACTTTATTGGTAGGAGAGCCCATGATGCTAAATAAGGATTTACTACGAGCGTCATTGGGACCTACTGTGTTTTGAAGATTAGATGGTATAAAGACAAAATGAGCATGTGAAAAAAACAGCCACTTTGACATACTCAAGCGTGTCAGATTATCATTGGGTGTAACTCCCAGGTGCTGAATTTCCCAGTTTTCCTGATAGAAATTGTTGTGTAGAAGGGTAGATAAGAAAAAACTTCCCTTGAGTGCGTCAGATATTCTTCACGAAGTTCATATTTAAAGTCTCGTGGCAAAATGCAATAAAAAATCATCACTACTTCGATTTTCTGATCGTGCTGGTCCCTAATTTGACAATTATTTTGAGAAATTTTCAGATTACGTTTTTTATTTGCAAGTTTAAAACCTTCCCGCCCCATTTTGTCAAGCTTAGAATCTTCATTTTATATTCCGTAAGCTTTAACTAATTTCCTTCAAACTAAACAAATTGGAACGCCAAGGTTTGTGATCCTCCCACTTCTTTGCATCACGCTTAAATTATATTTTTCCCCGCCATCCTTGTATTATTTCCTCCAGACTAAGAAAAATTTTAGCCATGCTTGAGAATGTAAATGGGACAAGTTTTTCTTGAAAGTTTGTGACTTTTTTGGAACCCTAATCCTACATCAAAATAAAGCAAAAATCCACAACGCTAAAAAATGTCCAGGTGGCGTACTTTATTTGCAATTTTGTGGCTCTCTTGCTTCCGTGATGCATGTTCAAATTGTCAGATTCTTGTAGTATTTACTTCAAAATAAAACAAAAACAAATCACGCTTGAGAATGCACCACATGTCATTCTTTCTTGCCACTTTGCGACCTTCCCATTCTCTTGCATCACACTCAAAATTTAGTACGTTGTTAATCTACTACCACATTTAATCCGATGGGCTCGAGTAAATTCAAACATCCTCGCTTGAGCTCCCCTACCATAATACATACGTTATTCATCCGTAAAAATAAAGGTGTAGCCATAAAAATGATTACGAAAATGAAATGAAGAAAGCGTAAAAAAAAGGGAACCAACAAACAATTCAAAATAAGAACCTTTTCTAGCAATGATAATCTTATTTTTAAAGCGTTTATTTGAAACGCGCGCGACATTGAAACACTTAAAATAATATTTGAAGATACAAATAGCTTTTTATTGGTAGCTGTTAATTATGTCATGAATTAAGGTTGTTGCAGCGTTGCAGGAAATAAAAAATAAATATATTTATGGCTTCTACTCACTATTCTGATTGAGTTACTAGTTTCGTTTTATTATTATTATTATGGTCTACAGATAATTGTAGATGTGTAGTGTAGCATGTAGTAATATAAAACGTAGAAGCAACGTAAAATGCGTAGGTCTACATTAAAAATTACAATTTACATTAACAATTAACACATAAATTAAATGGATACAACAATTTAATGTTTTTTGTATTATTATTGTAATATAATACACAAATTATACAATATTTATTATTCTTGGTATTTTAATTTAATTTATGCATGAAACTAGCTGGTACCCGAAACGTCCTTACTTCTTCATTTAAAAATAAGCAAGATATAAAGATTCAAAAAAAAAAAAAAAAAAAAAATATATATATATATATATATATATATATATATATATATATATATATATATATATATATATATATATATATATATATATATATATATATATATATATATATATATATATATATATATATTAGAATGTGTTCCTAAGCGCAAATCTCTAAAACAGTTGAACCAATTTCGATAATACTTTTTGTAAGAATATTCCTTGAAATACGAGAATGGTTCTTTTTCTATACTCCCATTCAAACGAGTTCAAAGGAACGGCTGAACTAATCCAGTTATACTCCAAGACAGGTTTTTATCGAGACAAAAATTCAAAAAAAATTGCTTAGATAATTGGTAAAAAATATCATTTTCTTTTCTCTCTAAATACTTTATTTGCCCGAGGACTACCTTAGTTTCGAATCATTTTTAGACACTTCGACGGAGGATTCATAGTTCGTCGAAGGTCTAAGCAAGACCTAAGTATGGTCAGAAAAATAATCGTCATCTGCTACAAATTTTCAATGATGTGGAATCAAGGCCGACGTCCATTCCGTGGATCAAGGATCTGAGGTTCCAGGATTCCTACACCAAAAACCGGGTGTCCCATATCAAATACTGGATGTATGTATAAAAATTTCGTGCCAAGAGTTTCCTACACCAAATATCGGTAGCTCCAAATTTTCACAGCAACGCGTGACCAGGTCTGCTAGTATATAATTTTTTTTTTTTTGAGGACAAACGATATAAGAATATTGGGATAAAATGTAATTGAATGTGTATCAATATATATCTGTTAGTATTGAGATGTCAACAATATTTATTTATTATGATTATATTACAACAGAATTCAATTCTATCATCATCATCATCATCTTAAATAAGTAAATAATACCAAGTGGTAGCTTTAGAAAACACTAGAGTGGACACAATGACAGAGGACGAGAGGACACACAATGGAATGAATGAAATGGACGACAAGACTAAACAAACTTAATAAATAAACAAATCAAAGAAACACAATATTATGTATATAAAAAGTGAATTGATCAAATAATAACTATTTTATACAAACAGCGTTGGATTTATGATAGGGCAGTCGGGGATAGTGCCCAGGGTGGCACTAAAAAAGGACGGAAAAATTCAGAGAGGAAGAAAAACTGTGAAAACTGTCATCATGTTCAAAAACTTCTTATTATTACAAATAAAATAATTTTTTTGTCATTATCAAGAAGTATACTATAAAATTATAAATATTGTAGTTTCTTTTAACTTCCCCCGTCTTCCAATCAAGTTTTGTTTGGAAATTTTTAAGGACAGTTTCATAGCTTTCCCAATATCTCATGACCGCCTTATAATCATAACAAGTTTCAAAGCAGACGTGGATCTAGAGTTAATCTAGAGGATGGGGGAAGGACAGAAACTGACGTATCTCGGAAACTTTAACTTCAAAAAAATAAAATATAAATAAAATAAACTAGTTATTTGATTCGACAGTAAAACGATAGTACTATTGCTAGTACAATCCTTTGAATATCTACTATAGTGATAGTATTGGTCTATCTATAATATAGTACTTCAGGTCACATGATGCATGCATAGATAGCACCACTTGACGCACATCTAATCAAATATTGGTGTATGAAAGCAGAGTTAAAAAAAATGAATAGTTACTGTACGTAACATAAACATTACATATATTGAATTCTCTAGCGAATTTACAGTACAGTGAAACGTTGTTCCAAGTGGAAAGTTCTAATTTTGACATATCTTTACATTTTACAACCAGTTTCCTGCGGCCCATAATTATTTAACTTATGACTGAATAACTTTATCAACCAAACAGGTCTAATTGTCGTAAAAAAATTAGGAAGTTTGTAGTGCGACCAGCACTGGATTTATAATAAGGGCAGTCGTGACTAGTGCCCAAGGTGGAAAAGTTTTAGGGACGAAAAAACTGTCATCATGTTAAAAACTTCAAAATATAACAATAATAATTTGGATGAAAGAGATTGCCATCAGATATCGGCGTTTAAAGCCATTTCTAACCGTATCGAATTGGGATTTTGGAAACTTTACTCATTTTATGTAAAATTTCGGTAATGGTGTGGCATTTTGCACGGTGTTCAAGGGCAGCACTAAGGTTAAATTCGGCTCCAAATGTGGCCCTTGTTACTTTTTATAATAAAATCAAGACAGCTGATATCTAATTGAGGCGTAACACACAATCAAATTTGTGTGATGCAATTCTGTATATTACGTATAAATACATAAATAATTGGATAATGTTCATCGATAATATTATCGATCTCATGTTACAAGTTACATTTTTTATGTATATATATATATATATATATATATATATATATATATATATATATATAATGTTTAAGTTTCACTTTGATTTAATAATCTTTCATGGGAAATAGTGACTGCTTTTAATAAGATATGTAAATGTCAAAATTATATAATTTATATACATAAATGGTCCTACAATTGCCAATTAAATGTATTACAGAGTGTAATAAAATATTCGTCATAGCACAGTCAACGCACACAATCGGACAGTCCTATAAGAAAACCTAATCATACATCAGACAAAAATCTTGAGCAAACGTATATCATTGGATATCATGGATCGAACCACAATGAACCAATGACCTTTCAATTATTTTAAATTCATTAATTACTTTTTTAACTAACAGATGGCATCGTAAGATATTCTTATAAGAAATTCTGCTGCGGGGTCTAATATAAAATACATGTTGATCAGAAAATCTGATGGTTTGTGTCCGTTCTTAGCAACTATTCTTGAAATTTGTAAAGATAGCATCAAGATATCTAACGCCAAAACACAATAGATAACGAATTGAACAAATTTCGTGGGTACTTTTTGTGGACCTAAAAAGTTAGTTTCGTGAGTGACCAACGTTTTTGTTAGTGCCAATTCAAATAATAAATTTGTTTACCAAATTTAGTATACCTTTGTATATTCCGTATATGTGGAATATAAAAACAAATATTTTTTTTTTGGGATTGTGGTCTAATAAATTTGATGCCTATATATGCATTTATTACAGTATTGACCGAATAGGCCATATTGGAATTAAATACCTAATAATATCTACTTTGTTCCAGGTACATTAAAATAAAATAACCACATCAAATATGTGATTGATTGATTCATTCATTCTCATCAAATTTAAAACATCAAAACCTCATGTATATTGAATGATGATTATTGATTAATATTTTTTAGAAACTGATCTAGCCAATTTAATCAATTTTGCTGTAGTACACTTAAGCGGTACCTATGTGAAGTTTGAGGAATTTTCAGTAATCATATCTCATTCTCTTGAATCTTAAAAGTACATGTAACTATTTAGATGTCCATTATTTTCTCCAGTACTACGACATCAGTTTTTTTTATTTAATCGTAAAATTGTAGGTTCTTGGCAAGGTGAAACGTATATGAAAGACGATGGGAAAAGAATCAATTCGATCGAAAGAGTTAGAACTCCAACAGTATTTGAAAAACGCATTTAAAATGTTATTGATCAAGTAATATTACGCTTACTGGTTAATCTATTATTCCTGGCCCAGATGGGCTGTAACTCTTATTTGAAATATACATTTCAATTTCGTATTAGTTTCAGAGTTCTAAACGAAATATTCAATAAATAAAATCTTTTAATTTTTTTAATTTATACTAGTGTTCTTAATATTTGACAGTCATTTGTATGAAATGAAATCAATCAACCTGTATGTATATCAAATCAATCACATAGATATGAATGCAATCAATATATACATATGTGTGTGTGTGTGTGTGTGTGTGTGTGTGTGTATTATTAGTAGGTATGCTGGTTTTAATAAATAAGTATAAGTTAATAAGAATAGATTGATAGTTAATTAATTTTATTTTGATATTCGATAGTTTGATTTGATTTGATTGAATCATTAATTGAATTTTAACATACCTTTATCTATTAAACATATTTATTATATGTTTATTTTGTATTTTATTACATTATATATATATTTTAATTATATATACACATATATAAAATAATTAAAATATATATAATGTAATAATGATTATATAAGTGTTTACATAACAACTAAACTGAACTGGGCCACGCATTGTGGTCAGTTTAAAATACGTCAAATTAATATTATACATGAATTATAATTTTTTTTTTGAGGTCAATGATGCTTTGACCACAAGAAGGTATTTTCTATGAAATAGTTTTAAGTATTCTTTGACTTAGTACATAAAACAAGGAACTTGTATTGGACGTGTAACGAGTGTGACGACAAGTATTTACTATATGGGTCAATGAACAACCATCAACAATATTTTGATGTACAAAATTAATGTTCTCAAACCATTAGCATTAATACTATTTTTGTACTATGATCACTACAATAGTACAGGGTGTACAAATGTATATTATTCATTGATACACTTTACGAAAATAATTTATTGATACCCGGTGGTAAAAACTATTTTTTGCAAATTTTGAACCTGATGTTTTTATATAAATGACTTCGATTAATGACTGTATTCTAATTGAAAAAGTGAACTTTCCAAATCACTTTAAACCAAATCTTAATATTTTAAAAATTATTTTCTATTTTCTACTTTGTAGCTTGCTAGTAAAGCTTATTTTTCTTTAGTATATTTAATTTTGTTTTTTTTTTTTTTTGCTAATGAATAAATTATTTTATTTTTTTACTATCTAATACTTTCTCACGTCTGAAAAAGAGAAATTTCTAAAAATATAGTGACTTAAATATAATTTTTGTATATTCTGTAACATTCTGTACTTGATTCATTTATATATTGTACATAAATGTCCACATACTGTGCACTTTTTTAAGTGTATTTTCATGTTAAACATTTTTATTTATATTTACTTAATATTATATATATATAAAATCATTAATTCATTAATCAGTATATAAACCACTATTTTCTCAGAAAAACAAAAATTTTTTAATTAATATGTGCAAAAGGTTATAATTTGGTTGAATGAACCAAATAAGTTAAATTATAAAATTATACTAAATTTTCCTAAAAGTATATAAACGTAAAAGAAAGTCCTGAAGTCAAACTTGATGAAACGATTAGTCTAGAGAAAGAGACAACCACATACAATTATAGAGCATAATAACCATAAGAGAATGAGATAGACATCATTATACAGTGTTTATTACATGGTTAGCATGTATTTATGATAGTAAAATAAGACAATCACATACATTATAATGTGCGAGAGAATAGTATAAAAGTATCTATAAGATTTAACTTGCGAGAGTATAAGATAGAAGGCATTGTATACGCTCTTGCGTAAAAAATCATAACAACCTTGGTATATATTGACTCGGAGACTGAGTAAGTGCATAAAATTAATAATTTTAATCAAAATCATAAGAAATAAACTCTATAATTATCCAAATCTTAAAATTCTATAATTGCCTTCCTCCTTATCTTAAAGTTCACATTTTTTTATTCATTTCTATCGCATATGAACCGCACACACATATGATGTGAACTCTCCTTGATATAATGTATACTTCGTGATAGTACAATTCAATTCATTGATAATAATAGATAATCCATGATAACTAGTTCTATGATAACAAACTTTTAAACAAAACTAAATATATAAAACTAATAACTAACAACTACCTATCTATAAACTAACTAACCAGCTACAAAAATAAGTTTATAAAGCCTATAGTTTTATAGTTTATAATACTAAGTTTACATTATTATTATTATTATTATTATTATTATTATATATTATAATTATAAATCATTAGTTATAATCATTTTTAATCCGATTTAAAAAACAATTCATTTTATATCATATCAACAACAAAAATGAAGATTATTTTGTTTGTTTGTCTATTAAAGTATACTACCATGCAAAATGAGTTTATCTTGAATTCAATTCATTCTTTTTTTTAAACAATACACATAACTATACAGAATAAGTCATAAAACAAGAATGGGGGCATATGTAGGGAAGGGGAAAGTATGCGCAGCTATGATTGACTTTATAAGGAACTATCCCAGTATTCACTTTATGCAAACCAAATGGAAAACCATTAGTAAGGATAGCTGGGCACCCGATACAAATGATGAAATGTCTACCGAATATCACTTAGGTAGTGATTCGAATACACTTAATACTTAGATGAAGTACATTTAAATAAAACTTGTAAAATTACAGCTGGAAAAATAGTTAAGTTTATCTGTTGGGATCGATGCAAGATTGAAAAGCCAAAGAAAAATTTATTTATCAATCAAAATGAAATCAACATATATACATGGTGTTTTTGTTTTAATGCTATTATGCAAAAAAAAAACACAGTGGCATTCCGGGAGTTCCGATAGAATTGAAAACTTGAACATGTATTTTACAAAATTTACAATCAATTACTTAAAATTTTTGAAGTTATACTTCCTTAGGCTCATTATGAAAATATGTTGACAGTGAAATTTTCATCGTATGCATTATCACCGTCACACAAAATTCACAGATTGAAGCCTGTTGTTATGATTTATGGTTACACTTAATGTACGAAAATATAACTGAGCTTTATTGACTGTGTTGCTTCTCCAGTCCTTTTTATTATTTTATTTGTAATTAATGATTTGCATATAATTAAAAATTGTTTTTTTACAATACCAAACAAGTATAACTTCTGATGCATTTTTTTTTATTACATGTTTATTTCATTAAAAATTTTGTAATTAATAAGAAATAATCGAAAATTGTAAAAATTAAAATGATAGAAATAGTCTTGTAATAATTTTCTAAACTATTTAATATTTAAATAAAAAAACTGTAAACTATATATTAAAATATAAAATACTTAGTTAAAAAAAATGGTGGAAGCGTAAGTCACTACACTCAGTACACATAGCATATATCTCTTATACTAGTTCCTTGCACCTCCACCATATTTTAATATATGATCAATGTATATATATCATCGTCCTATTTTATAACAATCAATAATAATATGAAAAAAATAATTTTAAATCAGTCAATGTCGGACAAGGCTGTTAGTATGAAAATTAATTTTTAAATAAATAAAATTCTTTTTAATGTATGTTCAAATTTCAAAAAAAAAAAATATATATTTTTATATAAAATATCATTAAATAAATATGATTTAAAAATATATTATTTTTATAAATAATATTTATTTTATTATTATTTAATACTTCTTATATTATATTTATTTTTAAATTAATCATATATTTTATTGAATTTTTTTAATTGATATCATATTACAACATTTCATATTCTGTTTAAAAATAATAAATACTTGGTTAAGGTAAATAGATTGAGGTAAAATAAAGGTTCAATTACATCAAGTAATAAAACTAAGTTTTGGAACTAATTGTATAGATTATTTAAATACCATGTGTATAATAGAAGGTCTGAGAAAATTTTGATAACAAATTTGGGTGCGTGTACGTTATGTACACGCGTCAGAAGTTATACTTCTTTTACATCATTGAAAAACAATTTTTAATTTCATGCAAATAATTAATTACAATAAAATAATAAAAAAGACTGTAGAAGGATCAGTCAAGACAGCCAATAAAGCTCAGTTTAAATTTGAAAAATTCATTAAATAAGTGGTAATATATATCATAACAACTGCTTCAACCTGTGACATTTTGTGTGACGGCACAAATTTCTCTGCATTTCTCGATATTTTCTCGCTATGTTGAACAAATATTACATGGCGTATTTCTTCAGAAATTTCTCTGTCACTAACTAACAGTCTCTTAACAAAAATGTACCATCACAAGCCCCCTTTTCAACGTGCGCTCTCGATTTACCGCGCCATCAACAGCAATTTACTGTCTAAAATATCATTTTGTGTGTGTGAGTGGCCACCCTATATTTATATCAAAATTTTAATATCAAAAACCATTTTACCAAAGCGCGTTTCCGATTTACCACGCCATCAATTTACTGCCCAAAAACGGAAGAAACTTATTCGATTCCAGTCTCATTTTGTGTGTGTGAGTGAGCCACCCTATATTTTTTATTTCTAGAATAAAGATAGAATGAATTGGATTGGAATGAATCCTTACAATACACACACAAACAAACACACACACATCATATACAAAGGATAACGGATAGATATGTAGGATGAATAAGATGAAATGAATGTGTTTAATATATAAATATTTAAAAAATAATATTAAAAAAAAAAAGTTTAATATTTGTATAAAATCGAATCGAAAGGAGAACAGTTTAGAAGAATTTAAAAAAGGGTTTTTTTTTATTTATTTATTTTTATTTATTGATAAAAATATATAAAAAACCTTCTATTTGAAAACAAACACATATGGTATCTATTTATTTATGTTGTAGAGCACATGTTGAATATACTTGAGTACACAAAAATCGAGGACACGCATTCTATTGTGGACTTCAATACATTTCTCTTATACGTCTTGTATCGACTATACTCGATATAGATGATAATATATCACAGTATATTAATTTTAGACTAAAATTTCTAACGCTACTTAATATTGACCGAACAAACCAAAAATTTTGGAATTGATGTTCATAGAAATACGTAATTAACACGCAATTTCTGACAGTCCGTACGTTATCAGGTTGATAACTCAAAAGCAAAAAGAGATAATGAGCAGAAATAAACAACTTTTGTTTGAAAAACATTTTTTTCGTAAAATGTCTGAGTTCTCTACAAATTTAGTTAATTAAATTTTTATTCTAATTATCGCAATTTACGTTGGTATAGCCGCCTCTCAATCAAGTTGACCATGAATCACGCTCGGTAACGTATACTTAAATAATGGACTCATACTTTATAGTTTATTAAAACTGGGCCAAAAATTGATTTAATTTGACCTATTATTTAACACATATCTATTATTATAATGTGATTTTTAATTTTTGCCTGGTCAAGTACCTTCAGCCCTTCTTCTAATAGTACAGAGTAACCATTCTATTCTAATTCCGATGTCTGTTTGAATGGTTTGTGAACGGTTCATCAGATGAAAATGGAAAAATTGATGGGACACAAAGGAAAATGTTTCATAAAACAGCGTGTATCAGTAATATTGGATTTAATCTCGGATCAAAATCCTCAGAGAATCATTACAACCAGGTAATTCATACTAATGATGACTACTTTGTAGTTGAAATACGTATTCATAAAAATACAAAATAATTTGATCTAGGAAATTGGGGGCAGAAAATCGAAATTTATTCGAAAAATCTTAGAGTTCTTATTAATAATTATAAAATTAAAAATCTTAATAATTGTTCTTGTGACCACCAATTACAATTTTAGAGTATTTTTTACTTTTAAGTGGCATTTATTTTCCTTTGAAGTCGATTCTTTTTTATTTTTGATGAAAACAGTTTTAATAAAATCGTCTATTTAAAACTTTGGTAACGAAGAAAATGAAAATGAATTTTCTTTTCTATTGACTATATCCTAATTTCTGTTGATAAATGAATGGGGAACTAGATTGAATGGCGAATTAAGCGAAATGAATTTTCTACATTATCAGTTTATATATATTTATTATATAAATAAACCTTAAGGTATATACTTAGGTATCATCGATAATATGTAGGTTTTAGTCAATATAATACCTTCTACCTTCTACCTTCTACAAAATGATTAAAATAAAGGTACAAACCAATAGACAACAACGTTTATATACAAATATCATATTATTGAAAATTTAACACACAAAAAAAAAAATGAAATAGCAAAATAAAAAAATTATATTGATTTGATACACAGTTCTAGAAAATCAGTGTTGAAATTGTTCGTCTTATTAAATACATATAGGGTGTAACACATAATCATATTATATGCTCGTGTATCTTAAAATTTCACTCTCATCAATTTTGCATAATGCGTCTAAAGAAGTGTGTGTATAACTTCAAAAATAAATATGTTAAACATCAGAAGCAAAAGGGAAAAAGAAAGTATTTCCTTCATCATGCCTATAAGAGTGAAAAATAATTACTATTTGTATCAGGAGAATATGATTTTTCAATATGTATAAATTTATTATGAGTTCCTAATAAACCACTCTGTACCATTTGAAGTGGTCGTTTTTATTCTGTAGCTCCAACTTCATCATGTCATTTTTATGGAATCGTAAGCGCGCAGCTCACAAATTCACTCTCATTCAAAAGCCCCAAAAGAAGTATAACTTCACAAATTATTTACAATTTCTCATTAAACACACTGTACAACAGATATATTTATGTGTACATTAATCATGTAAACAGGTGTTTTATATACATACAGAATGAATTATGTGGTTTAAATTCCAAATATCAAAAGTATATATAATATAGGATTAAAATAGTAAAACACTTCATAAAATGAAAAACACAAATTTTGTTTACACACATGCGGAATTCATTTTTTTATATTATGGGGCAAATAACTGATGGCCAACCCACACAACAGTCAATGAGTCTAACTAAATTATTTAACACATGAGAACGAAACGTGTGAAAAGACAAAACGTACTCTAAGCAACAGACGAAGTTTTTATTAGGCTTCACATTACTGTAAACCTGAAAAGAGTTTTATTCTGTAGCGAAGTTTGTATTACACTTCAGGCTTGAACATTATGGCTATTTAACCCAAGAAGTTCTTCCTTCCAAGCAGACGAAGTCACGGGAATAACTAGTGTTATAGTTGTATATATAATTATAAGTTAATAGTAAAAAACTTTTTTTTAAATAAGCTTTTATTTAAATACGTTAAAAAGGAAAAAAAAATAAACTTTAACTTTAAAACTTTTACTATCAATTTATAACGTCATTACACAATTTATATGAAATAAAAGCTTGTCGCGAGATTTAAGGACTCATATTTACTTAATTTGACTTTTTAAATATACCTTGACTAAAAAGCCACAAATCTATGTAATACAGCGTTTCATAAGTTCAAAATTAAGTTGCAAGCTTTAGAAATTCGTCATTTTGGATTTACAATGAGTTACCCTACTTTTCGAGTTATTCTTATCAAACCCTTTCATTTGATACTCATATTGTACGAATACATTAAAAATAAGTAGTCCGCCATCTTGTGTGTACCGCCATGTTGTATATAGAATGACGTCACACAATTAATCATGCATTGTCATCCAAACTGAACATGTATACAAAATTTCAGTTCAATCGGTTAATGATATCAACTCCAAAATTGAATCGCAAGATTTCATCCGAAAAAACAAGCAAGTTGAATAGAAGCTTTAATAATTATACTTGCCAGCCATCTTGTGTATGCCGCCATTTTGTATTTAGAATGACGTCACACAGTTAACTATGCATTATCATCCAAATTGAACGTGTATACAAAATTACACCACAATCGGTTAAAAATATCTACTCCAAAATTGAATTGCAAGATTTCATCCAAACAAAAGCTTTAATATAATAATAATTATTATTATGAGCAGATAAATGTGATGCGGTTTTTTGGTATGACAATTGAATACATAACACAGATTTACATTAATTTGTATAAACAGATATCTGGGCTACAGTGTGTCCCTCCCTCCCACCTTACATCACCAAGTACAGAAACAAACTATCACAAAAACATAAAAAAGTGTAAATACTGTTATAGAATACATCATGGTTATCTTCTAAAAAGTATATTCTTAGAAGCCGGTCTCGTGAAATTCAGTACAGATAAACATTTTTGAATGAGCTTTGAGCCACTAGGTACAATATATTACTGATGATGGTTCCAGATTCCGTAAATGTATTCTAGGGAGAAGAATGGCAGGAAAGACATAAGCTTCAGTAAACATAGTCTTACGATGGCCTATTTAAATCGTAATCAATAATTTTAATTAAGTATAAATTAATGGAATTGCTGAATCAAATGGATTCATATCGAAAGAGCAAATCGGGAGCAATTTATTGAATAAAAAAATATAGAAAAAAGCATTAATTAGCTGTGAGATATAAGGAAAACATTTAGTAATTTTGATTGCAAATAATTAATTAAATAATTAACATAATCACTGGACCAATTACGCATTTTGGCAGCAATTTTTTTGAGATTTGGTAAAATAAATTTTATTAAACTTCCACGCTAACTTCATTACGGTCTTACCTGTACCAGATATTGTGTGTAGGTGTTGTGTTGTGTTGTGTTGTGTATTGTATTGTATATATATTATTATTATTTATATGTAATGTTGGTTTTGCAACCATTTACATTTAGGTAGGTATGGTAAAATATGGCATAGCGCATATAATATACCATTTATGTATGGTATAAAACCTAAAAAAGGTAGATATGTATATAAGGTATAAAAGGTTTTAAAATCCACCCACACACACAAATAAAGAAATTGAAATTAAAATTCAATGCATATAATATTTATATAGAGTTGAATATAGTTTTATATTATTATTATATATATATATATATATATATATATATATATAGATATATAGATATATAGATATATAGATATATAGATATATAGATATATATATATAATAATAATAATAATAATAATAATAAACATTTATTCACTAGGATTGAATTAGTGACGTCAAAATGTGTACATAACTATTATATATCATATCAAAATATATTTTATTAAATAACTATAATTCATATTATAATTATATATGTATTTATAACTGTATACACTTGATATTTAATGTATTTTATGAATGCTAATTAAAAACAGATGAAACATAGATACTCACCCATACATCGAGTATTTAAACCATAAACTCCGTTAGTTATTTGTCTTCAATTATTTGTATTTAACATAGTAGACTTAAAACACAATTTTACATAACATTTTTTTAAAAACTAAATTTTAATTTAAAATATTTCAATTCGCCACAATTTTATCTCAAATTTAACTAAAAAAAATACACAAATTAGTCTTTATAAGTCTATAGACTTAATAAAAAACAATATGAAACATAAATACGCAACCATACATCGAGTATTTTAACAATGAACTCTGTTAGTTATTTATTTTCAATTATTTTTATCTAATAGTAGTAGACTGTTAAGAACACAATTTGACAAATAAAATTGAATAAAGTATTAAATAAATAATAGACACAGGTAAAAACAGGTAATGACTATGAATAAATTAATAAAAAATTATTTGTCTCATCAAATATATTTTTTATTATGTAATTTATTTTTGATAAACAATTTATTTACAAATCTATTCTTGATTTCATCGTCAGTCCACTTAAAAGTATTATTTTTTATAAATAAATTATTTTATTTGATAATTTGTGTATTTTATTTTATACATTTTTGTTTATATTTATTTATAGTCCTGGAGGTAGCAAAGCAAATAACACATTCATTTCAAATCGACTTATTCAGAATTGAATGTTTATTAGCAGTCCATACATTGTTATGAAAGTCAGCAGGCTCTGAGAGGGATAAAAATTACTGCTGCGTAGCCATGCAATCAAATGTCATATTCAGTTTGTAATTATTCCACCTGTAAATATTCTGCTGAATATTTTTTTTATATTTATTGTATTATTGAAACTTTATTATTAATTTCAAGCGACCTGAAATATATTTTATTATTCCTACACCTTGGGTGCGCTTGCCTGTTGTACCGTCATTCGATTATCAACTTCATATAAACTTTCAATAAAATTGATCGGCCTGTAATCACCATGATAAATACAACGCTACTTCCCGCATTATTATTATTATTTATTTTCGTTGTTAAATATTGATACAAGAAAACAAAAAACAAGATTATCTTCAATTATTTTTATTTTTTATTAGAATTTATTTGACTAAACACGTAGACATTTTTTTATTCAATACCCCGAAAAATAAAGGTGTTTGACCTTTTCGCAATTCAAATATGTTGTTTTTTTGTTACATAAAGCTTCTTAAAGTGATTAGTCACTTGGCTTATTATCAGTTGATCCTGAATACGAAATAGTGGATTAAGTATGAATTAAATTATTTTTTTTTTAGAGCATAAACTCTATATCTTATACTTTGTTGCTCTGAATAGGGTATGACTTTTGAAGTCAAAATTTAATGAATTGGAAAAATTGTATAATTTTGAAGTTATACTTCTTTTGGCGCGTTATGAAAAAATAATGAGTGTGAAATTTTAAGATGCACACGCATCACCGTCACATTAAATTCACAGGTGGAAGCTGTTGTTATGATTTATGTTACACTTAATATAAGAAAATATTGATTTATTTATTTGTTCAAATTTAAACTGAGCTTTATTGACTGTGTTGACGACTGTCCTTCTCCAGTGCTTTTAGTTAGTGCTTTTAGATTGTAATTAATTATTAGCATGCAATTAACATATATTTTTTAATGATGCCAAAGGAGTATAACTACATGATGTACACGCTGCCATTCTTGTTAGATCAAGAGGATTTTATAGAGCATAAACTCTGTATTTGATACTATATATCTCTTATACTGGCTTTTGAAGTCATGAGGTCGTAACAGTAAATAACTCTACAATTTTTCTGAAATTAATAACTTCACTTAGAAAAATTATATATTTTTAAACAGAATTCAATAAATATATTTTCAAATTGGCCGTAGAAAGGTTTTTGAGTATACGAGGTTTTATATCAAACTTTACTTAACTAAATTAAATTTGGTAAATCATTATTCATATTAGATTTAAGAGTCGATTTCGATTTTATAGAGTATACACCTAAATTTACCTAATATCTTTTTAATATGATAAAATTTTAATATTGATCAATAAAATATAATACAAATATTATATATATATATATATATATATATATATATATATATATATATATATATATATATATATATATATAAAGTGTGAAAAATTGTGATAATAATAAAAAAAATTACTTGTAATATTACAAATATTTATATATTGAATGTTAACGGAACATTTATTAAACTTAAATTTCTCATTTTTATATCAATAATACGAGTGTTTGAGAAATAAAACAAAACATATGCGTAAACTAAGCAAATTCTCTCATACAAATAATTAATAATAATGAAACTATTAAAGAAATACTAAAATATACTATTTTATTAAAAAAAAAAAAAATTGGGTGCGTGTACGTTATGTACACGAGTCAGAAGTTATATTTCTTCGGCATCATTAAAAAACAATTTTTAATTACATGCAAATAATTAATTACAATAAAAGGACTGTAGAAGGGTCAGTCAACACAGTAAATAAAGCTCTGTTTAAATTTAAATAAATAAATATATATTACATTAAGTGTAACATAAATCATAACAACCTGTGAATTTTGTGTGACGGTGATGCGTACGTATCTTAAAATTTCACTCGCATCATTTTATCATAAAGTTAATTGTTATTCAACAAGTGACGATCACTAGAATTAATTATTTTAAGACATGTGAATGATTATCAATTATTAACATCCATAAAATACTCTAAATACGTTATCCATACAGTGTGGTGAATGTTAAAAGTTTATGAAATAATGTTTAATATACAATTTTCGGAGAAAATAAAAGTTTTCTCATTCTCTAGTTTGTAAGGTAAGATCTGCTCACTTTTTCGGTCTAGAATAAGAAATCACAAATTTCAGTCCAATATTTAATATATGTATATTGAATATATATATTTTAAGTGTGTGTGACATCCTGTATATCCCATACAATATATATATAATGATGATTAATGACTGTATTTTCATAATAAATCGGTATCTATCGTAAGTATATTGACCGTGTGCCCATAATCAGATGAAAATATTGTTTTTCTATCCTTCAAAAACTTGATTATTTTAATTTTTCACCTAAACTTTGAGATTATGTGTAAAAAGTATAAATACAAAAGTTGTAGATCTTTTTATTATCAACAACTTTTTTCCATACGACTTGTAGTTTTTTACCGGAAAACGAGATAAATCGTGTTTTACGTCAGATCGCCCCGTAAATAATTTTTCCTTTGATTTTTAAACGCTTCTTCCCAGGTCTTTATATTTATTATTAATAATATTTTTCAAGCGAATTCAAATAAGTTTTGATGCCAATGGAAAGTGCTTATATGTAACGCATTCCTAACGAAATATTAATTGGCACCAAGTGTTAACACCAATTCTTTCAGAGTAGATTAAAGAAAATTGTTAAATTGCAGTTCGAATTCTTTAAAATGTAGAAAAAAAACCAACTCTAAATTGTGCTTCAGGTCTACAACTTATTACAATACTTTTAATATTTTAAATACATATAACACTATGGAGAATACTTTTAATAAATTGATGTAAAAAAGAAAAAAAAACGGGTGTTTGTCTAAATATGTATTATTGAATTGGTTATTAATTATTTTAAGAGTAAAACTTCTTTAGACACGCTTATATATACTTTAATAAAATTCATTTTATAAAACAATATATTTTATAAGTCAAAGCCTACGCTTTATTTATAATACACCCTTCTCATAAATTATCGTCCAAACTAACTATTTAATTAAATATTTATTAACAAAGTACACTTAAATAATAAGTGTCATTTCAAGTATTTATGTTACAAATATTATAATTGTAACCACTTATCAATTATTATTAATAAATTGATCAAAGTAAATATTAAAACTTAAAGTCAATTCAACTTACCGTACCTCGAGTACACACTAACTCAAGTATTTTGTACAAACTTTAAATAAAAAAACATAAATCTATCTAACTATAACTACACTGTGTTCCATTTTAATGTCCATTTTATATTTCATCATGGAAATCTCCAATAAATATCTGTTTTGATTTTAAGAAAAATCGCAGTGGTTGTAGCTTTCATATATTTAAAATTTTGGGATACAATTTGGGGTTTTTGCTTTTTTACTCGAAATATTTATGTAAAAATTTTCTAACTCTAAATGGCAAAGAAATGCAAAAGAATCGCTTCAGTATTATTGTAAAAGTTGAACTGTATTATTCGGAGTAATAAAATAGTTTTAACTATAAGTATTATAAAATTTAAACTAACATAATTATTGAATCGATATATTAAAGTTTTAATACAGCTGTTTCAATGCTGAAAATATGCCAAATGTATTATAAACACTGTTTCCTGCATATATTGGGTTGAATAACTTTATAGAAATGATAACACAAGTATTACATGCATTTTATAGACTATTGGTATTGATTTGTACAAATCTATCTAAAATACATCTCTATTTCAAATATATATTTATATAAAGTTACTAGCGAATCTGGCCACGTATTGATGTGACCAAACTGAACATGAGAAGACATCTTTAAAATAAAAGTATTTTATACTCTACAAACTATGTGCAACGTGTATCAATTCAACCAAATAAGTTCAATTGAAATGTCATTTTTTGTATTTATTCAATAATTTTTGTTTGACATTTGCTATAAAATTTACAGGCAAACAATTGAATAAATAATTTTTATGTGTTTCATTTTCTATGATCAATTTTCGATTTAATATAAAAGTTTATATGAAGTTGATAATCCAATGACGGTGTTCAGCAGGCAAGCGCACCCAAGGTGAAGAAATAATGAAATATATTTCAGGTCGCTTGAAATTAGTAATAAAGTTTCAATAATTTAATAAATTTTTTAAAAATATTCGGCAGAATATTTACGGTATAATTATCAGCTGAATTATGACATTTGATTGTCATAGATTGCATGGCTACTCAGCAGTAATTTTTATCCCTCTCGGAGCCAGCTGACTTTCATAACAGTGTATAGACTGCTAATAAACTTGAATTGATTGTGTTATTTACAACGCTACCTCCAGTACTATATTTATATTAACAAATAAAATGGATTAAAATAAATAGGCTTATATTTATTTACATTTATAAACAATTAATATTAGAATATTAGTTAGTCAGTCTATAGACCATGTCTAGAAACTTTTATCAACTAAATTAAAACTATTTGTAAACAAAATGTAAACAAATAAAACATTTAGATTATATTTAGATTTTACAAATAATATAAATGAATTGATAAAACTATTTATATTATTATTGTTGTTTCACGATCATTAATAAAACTATAAATTTTATATTCTATGCATCAAAAATTTGTATTCTTGAAAGCTGGTTCACGCCAGAACTCCCAAGCGAGATAAGAAAAATCGTTAATCTTGTGTAGACCTATTTTTTTTTCTTCAATAACTAGAACAGACGTTGCAACAGATTGCAAATATACAGTTGATTTTTTATGAATTTCCTATTAATAGCTCGACAAGTTCCTGACAAAATTTAAACGAGCTCCTATTTTTGAAGTTATACTTCTTTTGGCGCGTTTTGAAGAGAGTGAATTTGTGAGCTGCGATCCCCTAAAAACGACTGATGATGAAGTTGGCTACATAAAAGAATTAATAATATATATTTCTTTAAATGACTAAGTTAACTTATAGGTATTGTAAACTGACTATACAATACTTACTGTACTATAAGTATGGTACATAGTATATACAGACTGAATGCAAGGTATCTAATAAAACGTGTAGTGTTATTATTTTAAATTTCAATAAGCAATCGGTTGATGATGTGAAATATATGATTTTATTAATAATCAATCTATGAAAACTGGTTTGATGCTACAACAACCTTAAATCAATATTAATATAAAATACATAAATACACATATAATTAAATTGATTATATTGTAAATAATAGTTTACAAGCATTGCAATTTAATAAAATATATAATTATAATTAATATATTATTATTTAATAACGTAAGTCCGTTTTTATTAAATTTATATCGAAGTATATTTTCTAAGAAAATCGTATGTACATTATCACAAAGTTATCAATTTTAATTTTATAGAATTGAAAATTTATCTCCATTTATTAGCTTCGATTTTATACATAGTTTTTATCAACGCCCTTTCTTGTACGTCTGTACGCATGGAGTTTTGTAATTGATTTTAAATTTATGTCCCGATAAGATAGATACTTGAAATTTGGATTATAGCTCAGAAAAAGATGAAAATTTATGAAAATGCATGGAAAAAAACGAATTAAATAGTCAAATAAGTTATTAATAAATTTAAAATATTTAACAGTTTATTGGTTCATTGTGATTTGTTGTACGTATCCGATAATAAGCGCTTGTTTAAGATTTTTATCTTATGTATGATCAAATTTTAATCGCATATCCGATGGTATACGTTCACCATCAGATTTTCTGATCAGAAAATCATACAGTGTGCACTGGCCCTTAAAAATATACTTTTTCTTAACCAAATTGAACATAATAATAGTGCAGTTAGTTTTGCTTGTATGAATATATTGTTAGCGTCGTTTGTCGTCTCAATGTTGTTCAGTTTCTGTCATAAACATGAATATAGTTATTGTATTTTATACAAAACATATTGTTCATATATATAAATATATATATATTTTTTTTTTTCTATATATTTTTATTATAATTAATAATTTTTAATAAATATAAATATGTATATATATATATATATAATATGTATATATATATTTATTTTATAATAAATAAATATGTATTTGACATCATTTTAATCGAATATATGTAAGATACATTACATTACATTATAAACGGCTGGATTTTTTTTACTTATTTTATTTATTTTTTTAAATCGATATTTATTTCAATTTTATACCGAGTGTTTTTTTATAAATAGATCAAGGTGGAGAAGCCAGTAAAAAATGATAAAAACTGGAAAAAAAATATTAGAGAAGGATGAAACTCATTGGAAACGAAAGATAATATAACAAAAATGAAAGGAAAAATAAGTTATGGGTGGGTTCTGAGGTCGGGAAGAGTGAAAGGGGGTGAGTTTTGAAGGGTAAAACTCGGTTTATCTCGATTTCTGGCAGAACTACCTAAGTCCTATGGAAAAAAGTTGTAGGTATTTACACTTAAAAAAAATTAGGGTACTTTTTCGATATTTATTCAAAATAAGGGTGGAAAAATAAATATTTTAAATCTAGAAAATATATTTAGTACATAAAAAGCTAAGTTTTCACCAAATTATGTGAAAAAAACCAAAAACTTGATTATTTCAATTTTTCACTTAAATTTTGAGTGAAAAAAGTGTAAATACAAAAGTTGTAGATCTTTTTATTACCGACCTTTTGCTGGAAATCAAGATAAACCGTATTTCACTCTTAAAAACGCATCCTCTTCCACACTTTTGGACCTCACACCGCCTGCAAAATTATTTTTTCTTTTATGTTGGTTATATTCTCTCCCATTTTCAATTGTTTGCAGGATCAGATTAAATCATCCTTAAATAATTTTATAATCACTTAGGCGTGTAATTAATGAATGCATTTAAAACATTTTGCTATTATTTCTTCCAACACCATGTACGTATGTTAAGTTTACACTTCAAATTTAATTTAACAGTAAACTTGTAAATTAATGTTGATATTAAAACGTTTACAAAAAAATAAAAGTTAATTACGAATGAAATTTATATTTTTAGGGTTCAATATCATGGCTACTGATCTCGATAAGATCCTAGACTATCACCAGCGTTGGATGGTTCTATGTCTGCACCGTGCGACAGAAGATATCTTGGCGGCCTTCAAGTGATCTAAATCAGTTCAAATAGTCTCACAGGTGCAAGGATCGCAGTTGTGTTTTGTCTAATATTATTATCTTATCTAATTTTCTTCAATACCAGATGAAATTTGGGGTGCTACAATCAGAATTATTATTTTAAAATTGTCAAACCATAGGTACTTTGTTTTGCTATGTATCGGAGAAAATGATTTCAATGAAAATGGATCAAAAAGTAAGACTTTTCTTATAAAATTTTCGATGAATAATGAATACTGTTTTAATCATGACAAAAGCTGTTAATACAAATATTAATATGTTAAAGAACCCTTTTATCTGTATGATATGTTCACACTTGCTTCACTTTTTCCATACTTTTCTTAAATAAATTACAAATTATACAGGTAACTTGAACACATAAGTAAAGCAAGCGAATCTTACTTTTATAATTATACACAAACTAAATTATCTATTTATTTTTATAATTGTGTCATGTATTAGAAATACAGATTGGTTTTTGTATCTCTTAAGGCATATGAAAAACATTATTTAAATGTATCTATAAAGAATATTACAATTTATGGTATACACACACATAAATATATTACACTAATACATACAACAAAATGCTATTATGTGTTATAAAAACAATCATAAAAGCAGGCTGCCATATAGGTAAATTTTAAGTGTTTCTGAATGTTTATTTTCATTGGCAAACATCATGCTTTTACAGGAAAACTCCTTTTGAGATATGATTTTTAGAAATTGGTCTGTCAGTTTGTCTCTAAAAAAGATATTTTCCATAACAAAAAAACTGCAATCAAATTTTTTCTAAATTTCTAAAAGCTTCAACAAGTATCACTTGATATAAGTGCTCTACTTATCAATATCTACAACTTTTTTGTTTCATACTTTTGCTTGAGAAAATTCATTTCAAAATGAGTTTCGTATCATACATTAGAGCAATTTGGTAACACAAGGACAGCAGAAATTTTGACAAACTGAAACAAACAAGACGCAGTTACGTCGCTAGTCAATTTTTCTCGCATCATTAACCGTCAGTATAATTAAAGCGAGTACAAAGTAACATATATTTTAATTGCGATCAACATCGTTGTTAAGTAACATCGAAGTAATATCTCCCAAAATTTTCCTATAAACAGTAATAGTTCAATTTTCCTTGAAGTGAATAAAAAATACACAGATGATAATCAGAATTCAATATGCGTTACATTATATATTCAAAATATGTCATCATATTTTTGTTGTTATGATGTTACAAACTTAACGTACGAATATAGAGCGAAGCACTTGATAGTCAAGTATAGTACAAGAAAGGAAAACTTATGTACGTATATCTTGTATCTTGTACTAACACTCGTACTACAGAGACCAGACCAGTAGTGTACATCACTTTTAAGGAGGTTATCTTATTACTAACATAGACTAAAATATTTTATAATAATTACTATTTAATTTTTTTGATCATAAATATTTAAAAAAAACTGTTCAACTCTTTAACAGTTTCTTAATGGCATTAAACTTATATTTTTAATTTAATCATGCAGACAAATGAGGTTGGTTGAGTTCAACCAACCAAAGGTAAAAGATTTGTGTCCGATATCTGATTACAACCTCTTTCATCCAAATTAGATGGAAATCAATAAGTTACAAAGAAACTGCAATATTTATAATTTTGAGCAAATTCTTGAAAATATTATTTTATTTATTATAATTTGAAGTTTTTTAACATAATGACGGTTTTCAAAGCAGTTTCTTTAACACGAAGAATATTCTATTTTCACCTTTCAGAATTTTTTCGCCCCTAAATATTTGAGTGCCAGCCCCGACTGCCCCTATCATAAATCCAGCGCTGATTGTAATATAATGCTGTGTAATTTTTTTCCCCAATTTCCTAGATAAAATTATTTTCTATTTTTATAAATACGTATTTTGACTACACAGTAGTCATCATCAGTATGAATTAGCTAGTTGTAATGATTCTCTGAGAAATGATACTCGTGCAAGCCGTCACCAAAATTAGCACCGAGTAACATCTCCTCAGAGAATCATTACAACTAGCTAATTCATACTGGTGATGATTACTTTGTCGAGTCAAAATACGTATTTATAAAAATAGAAAAATAATTTTATCTAGAAAATTGGGGCAAAAAATCGAAATTTATTCGAAAAATCCCCGAGTTCTTATTAATAATAATAAAATTCATAACAGTTATATATTTAAAATTAATAATTTTTATCTAACACTAACTGTGTGGACCTCCTTAAGTACTCAATACAATACTGTGTATTGAATATATATTGACTGTGTTGAATGATGTTACTTACTTTTCCTATATTACATTGATAATAAAGTCAGTCAGTTAACCAGCCGACAAACTAAATACAATTCAAATTTGTTAAAGCGACAACTTCTTCTAAGTGTCCGATGTATTGGACGACATTCAAAATACAATTGATTTTACAAAAAATTACAATACAACCTTAAAATATTTTTTATTCGAGGCTTCGCTTGTGTTCATAACACAAATATAAAACTAACATTTATTGGCTAGAACTGTATAGACTGAATATTGATAGTATTTTATTAATACTAAATAAAAAATAGTCAAAACAATTCTTTTCAATCATATGTCTGTTAGTATCTAAACAATTAACTCTGTTAAATGTAGTCTTCCCTTTTGTTTATTTAAAATATAGAAATTGTATTTTAAAATATTATTGTTTCAAACATAATGAATGTATGTATAATAATTTAAAAAAAAAATGGTAGAAGCGCAAGTCACTATATACAGTACATATAGCAACATATCCATTATATTAGTTCTTTGCACCTCCACCATATTTTTAAATGTTTATTATGTAGCAAACTTGTGAAAAGGTGAAGTTGGTTTAGCATTTTTAAAAGGCTGATTATTTTTATATTACTTTCTGAAAAACTGAAAAGTGAATGATGCAAGCAGCTTATATTAACTAAAAATAATAGAATTTACGTAGTCAGTCATAACCTAAAATTATCTACAAATTAAGACATTATCAAATAATTTGTAAGGCTTAGTGTTTTCTAAGGGTCATTTTGGTGTTTTAGGCTAGTTTTAATAGTTTAAAACAACACTATGCGCTTTTCTCCCCTTATGGTTCTTAACTTTTTAATAATGTGTCATGTATATTGAATCTTAATTAGACCTTAAACGATAAATTTTGTGATTGTTTTAAGTTGAGGTGTTTTTGTTATTGTACCTTTATATACCTTTAAAAACCGAATAAAAAGTTGCAATTTTTTTTGTTCGCTGTTTATGGATTTTCTGGGATAATTCATGTCTAAGAAATTCAAAAATAATATTTATTTTAAGATTGCTAGACTAGTTTTTGAGATATTGCATGAAATAAATAACGATAAATCGACCTCCGGATCGTATTTCTAGCGATATCTCAAAAACTACATATCCAATCGTTAAATAGATGTTATTTTTGAAATCTGCGGATCAAATTCACTCCAGAACATATATTTCATTCAAATTGGGAGTAAACAATTTTTTTCGATTTTCGCGATTTTGTAAGGGGTACCCCTTTGAAAATAACGGAAATATGGACAAATTTTTTTTTCACTCCATTTGGATGAAATATATGTTCTAGAATGATTTTGACCCGCAGATCTCAAAAATAACATCTAATTATCGATTGGATTTGTAGTTTTTGAGATATCGCTAGAACTACGATCCGGAGGCCGATTTATCGTTATTTATTTCATGCAATATCTCAAAAACTAGTCTAGCAATCTTAAAATAAATATTATTTTTGAATTTCTTAGACATAAATGATCTCAGAAAACCCAGAGAACTAACAATTTTGAATGATTCGTTGGTTATTAAAGGTAATAAAAAATGTATACTTTTCAACCAGTTTTCCACCCACAACAACATTATGTGCTCATAATAAAATAAAGTATTAATATTTATATAAAATAATAATATATTGATGATAAATACAACTACAACCTCAACCCACATCATTATTAATATATTCTATCAAAACTTTTTATTTTCTTCTCAATAATAATATGCAAAGTACAATCATTTTGTTGTTTTTTCTTCCTCACATCAAACGCCATTTTGATTGTGTAACTTGGTATGTATGTATGTATTAAAAACTTCCATTTCTTACATTATTATTATTATTATAATAATTCTTTTTATTTTTAATAATATTATATAAGTCTATGTTAACGTGTACAATCTATATTTATAATATTTATATATGTCTATCAAACAGTCAATATATATTATTATTTTATTATATTATATTCTGTTGTTATATATTATGAATACTTAATACTTACATTTTTTATGTTACACGTTTTACAAGCTTTATGTTCTTGCAGCTTCGCTTGTAAGGCACTTAAGGAGGTCGATTGATGTCTATGGCCATAGACATAGAATTATTTGAAAATATCATTCATGTCATGACGTAATTGTAGTCTTTTAAAGTGTTCATAATTAAATCAATTTCAGTTTTTCACTTTAAATATGTTTATAAGTTTTTAATATGCATATAAAAAGTTTTATAAAGTATTAATGAGAACTCAAGGATTTTTCGAATAAATTTCGATTTTTTCCCCAATTTTCTAGATCAAATTATTTTTCTATTTTTATAAATACGTATTTTGACTCTACAAAGTAGTCATCATCAGCATGAATTAGCTAGTTGTAATGATTCTCTGAGGAGATGTTACTCGTTGCTAATTTGTTAACAGTTTGCATGAGTAACATCTTCTCAGAGAATCATTATGACTAGCTAATTCATATTGATGATGATTACTTTGTAGTCAAAATACGTATTTATAAAAATAGAAAAATAATTTGATCTAGAAAATTGGGGAAAAAATCGAAATTTATTCGAAAAATCCTTGAGTTCTCATTAATACTTTATAAAACTTTTTATATGCATATTAAAAACTTATAAACATATTTAAAGTATTTAAACAATTAACTAAGTCAATTTTCATTATCTTCACTTTCTCCAACATTCATCAAACGTAGCAGCTGTTGCATATATTTTAAGTAATTTTTTTTTTGTATTTATATGTAAATAAGACTAAACTTTTTTTATATAAAGTTTATATTTTTAAATTAAATTTTTTGTTTTAAATTATTCATAAATAATCCTAATTATTGTACATATTAATTAAATATTGATTATAATCCACACTCTCTCTGTCTCTCTCTCTCTCTCTGCTCATCAACATGGATTAACTTTTCACATTAATTCTACTTTCAAAAAGCCACTAATGAAATTTTTTATAAATAATTAAAATGGTAATTTAATTTATTTTCGATAAAATAATTTGTTTGAATAAATACAAGAATCAAATTCTTATAATTTTTTTTTTTTTTGAGAATAGGATTTTTATCAGTGTCTGAAGTATATACTGTAGTCACTGATGACTTTAGTTGTTAAAAACGTGACTCAAGAAATTAGTTGAACCATTATCTGGTGATCTAAATAGTCATTAAACATTTCATTTAAACTTCAAGATCGCATTTTACTAAATCTGTCAAAAGTGGTATCTTGAAAGATGCAGTTTTCTGACGTTATTTTGTTGTTGTTGTAGTATACCCGGTATCTATAAATAAGAAACATAATAAATTTAATATAATTCTCAGCTGGATAATTGTACCAGGAGTGCCATTAGGGTGTCGTTCGTAAATTTCATATATCAAATTTAATAAGATACATTAAATTTATAAATTATTATTATTAACACATCACACACCAGACCAGTGCACAGGAGTTATATATTTTGTATTAATTTTTTTTTTTTAATTTAAAATTTTAATTTAATAATCATAATACTAATTTTTGTTTGTGTATGAATTATTTGTGTTTAAATGTATGAACACCATATCCTGAATAAGGAGTTCTTACATACGACATGCGTAGACTAAATGAATTTTCTACTAATTTATAATTAAATTGTTAGGTAAAACAAGAACTTAAATTATTAACAAGTGAAAATGGTACAGTATTATTTGTTTAAATATCCAATATATCATTGAATAATCGATAATTGAATTATGTTTAATCATTAGCATTCATAAAATATACTAAATATGCATACAGTTATTATAATTTCTTATATAACAATATTTATTATAATAATAAATAAATGTATTTATTCGCTAAATCACTAAATTCAAAACAGTTTACAAGAAATGTTTCAATTTTTCTAATATCTGTTATGGCTTACAAATTAGATCATGCATACGTTCATGAGACCACGAGGCTTATTTTGATCAATCACGAAGATCATGCTTGATGCCGTAAGGCTGGTCGCGCAGATCTAGAAAGAAATGGTCTATCTAGGTGATTCTATGATTCACATATTCTAAAATTTTGTTTGTTCCTTTAATATATCACGGTCTAAAGATGAATTCAAAGTTCCTAAAATGGAAACAATTCAATCGATTTCAATTAGTGTGATCTGGAGATCTCATAGATCACGTTAATTCCGAACAAAATCTGTTGAAGATACAGGTTTTACACTGTGGACCATTCATACCAAATTTTTCTGGGGGCTCAAATCATTTGTTTACCAACTAAAATAGTTAAAAGAAATTTTCTTAAGATATTTTTAAGAAATAGAATAAAGATTATTTTCAATTTTAATATTATAACATCATTAAAAATTTATTTTCGACATCTTCTAATTAGAATCTATGAATGTATGATTCTATAAAAATTGGTTACACAAAATCAATATCTCATTTTCGTTATAGAGGAAATTGTATGAAAACCACACATAAAATCTACTTTAATAGAATTTTAATTATTTTTTTTAGGGTAATGAATGAATTTTTTTTACACGAATTAATAATATTGAATATTAATTTTGATTAAAATACGTTCATAAAATTTATAATTTATTTTTTTTTATTTTTGTACAATTTGATTTAGAGATTAATAAAAAAGCATTTGTGTACTTTTTTTGTGATTCGAAAAAAAACCTTAAATGCTGTTTTTAATTTTACTATTGAATATCGAGGTCCAGGGAAAACTTAAAACTCAAAGTATTGTTTGTAATTAGTCCAAAGAATTGATCTCCGAATCGATATCTCAAAAACTAAGCATCTAATATATTTAACAGCAATTATCCACAGCCAATATTGACATAAAAAGGAATGTGCTCTTCTAACGAGCTGAATATCAAGTCTAGTCTGATCCCATGTTGAATTACAGTATATTTTATATTAGATAACTCTCGCAGACTTAAAAAAAATATGGCAAGGCAAATAATATTGCTAAAACTCCAATTAATTGTAATCAAGATATCAAAATCGAATTTGCTTTGTATGTAAGGACAAAAGAACAAAAGAAATGCTTTATCTATAAGGATGTCAGGATGCTGCCTGCTTATGTGTGCATTCAGTGTAACAGGTGAAAGTTAATATGTGTACAAAAATTTAATTGTCAAGTATGTGTATATTATATATATATATATAAATGTATGTTGAGAGTGGCGCCATAAAGTCGTTACAAATGTGATGATATGAATAAGTATGGCGTCTATAACTAATAAACATTGATGTTCACTTCATATAATACACTCTATAATATCGGGTGTATCAGTAAATGGACAAAGAATTAGTAGATAACATGTATGAGACTATTAAATTGATAGCTCTATTGAGTAGTCTTAACTCACGGATGAAGAAAATATAGGTTGCTTGTGAAAATCATTATAATTTTTGGATATTTGGGCTACTAGGGCTTAAAACTACTATACCTCTTGAATGCGCATAAACGTATGTCCATACAGTTATAAATACGTATATAACAAATAAAATGTATTATAATTATGTAAATGTATATTATTAGCAAAGTTTCGGTGAAAATTGTTGAGAATCAAAATATTTTATGAAAAACAGTTTCAAATAAAAGTTGTTTAAACCACCAAAATTTCAACTTGTTATCTCTTTTCGTTTTTGAATTACCTTGAGTTTACTTTTTAATGGACAAATTAGGACAAATTTTATACCAAATTTTGATTGTCAATTCAATATTTCCTATCTGTTATTACAAAACTTTAGACTAAAATTAATATTCTCTGACATATTAACTATAAATATATTTTTTCATATCACATATTGTGTCTACATTCTGTTACATACTGTACATAATGTCTCTAGCTCTCTCTATATATTGTTATAATTATACAATATCAAGTATTTGTAGATGTTTATTTAAAGAGCTCTATATTGAATTAAATAGAGTAGATATCACTAAGAATGAGCTTTATTTATGGATGAGCTAGAATACATCATCGATTCCAAGCATTTATTTATGTAGCTAAATTTTTATTTCAACATAATTGTTAATTCATTCAATTACTTCCGAGCTATTGTTTATTGATATCGGAAGTATATTTGTGTTCCTCGTTTTTGTTTGCTTGATTTCAAAAATTGGAACTACAGAACCACGCTCCGGTTATACTTGAACAATGCGATATGCTGCTCACGTTCTATTCAAAAGAAGAAATCAATAAATTTTATTTTGACCTTTTGGTTTTCATGGAAATGATTTGTAACATACTTTAAGTGAGTACTTGCAATAAAAGATATTTTTGGGAGTGGACCACCCGTTTCACTTAGTGGTATTAAAAAATAGCTTATTCTCGAACCTATCGAATGTACACAAAAAATTTCATAAAAATCGGTCCAGCCATTCTTTAGTTATAAATGGTGGAACTAACACAACTTTGTTTTATAAATATATATATAGATAAATATTCATATATTTTAAAAGTATGCTCTTAATAAATATCACTATCTCTTTTGTTTATACTTTTTTGTACAACCAAATATTAAAAAATCCATCACTAGATGGCACCATTTTCCAAAAACAAACTATAGATAATCAACAAATAAGGATACATACATAAAATAATGTATGTATCTTCTTTCTAAGTTGTTCAAAGAATATAATTTAATATTAGATATTCACTTATTACAACACATAATAATAATAATAATAATTATAATATTTTACATGTCATAAAATATTAAACATATTATTATTAGAATTATATATTTATGAAAATCTAATCTATTATCTATCATTGAATCTCATCTATTCAAGGACTTTTTGGTCATTGACGGATCAATTATTATTATTGAAAAAAAAAACACTTTGTTTTCATACTGTTCGAAAAATAATCACTAAAAAAATACAAAAATTCTATCAGCTTAAAATCCATGGAAATATAAACTTATATAAAAAAAAAAGAATTAACAAGTGAAGATAACAATTAGCATAGTTAATTGTGTAAATACTCGATGTATAATTGAGTATCAATGTTTCAAGTATTTTTTATAATAATATACACTAAATACCCAGTCTATACAATTATAAATACATATATAATCATATGTATTTCAAGATATGCTAAATTTTAGCTAAAATTGTGGTGAATCCAAAAAAGTTTTAAGAAAAAATGTTTCATACAAAAGTTATTTATTTAAAAAAAATATAGTTTTTCGTTTTTTTTTTCTTTATTAATTGATCAGAAGCAAATTAGCATGTATTTATTTAATTTAAAATTAATTTGTTACTTTTTAGTCCCTCTTTTTAAAGTCGCTTGTATTTTTTTTTCTAATTAATATGATGTCATGATTAAAATGAATTTGACACAAAATACCAATTGTACGAAACCAACAGTTTATATCGTTTGAAATGGAAATTCGATCGAAAATAGAAAAATTGTGTGTTACATTTTACAAAGAACAAGAAGAATTGAAGCCATTCAATTTGATATTCTTCTTCTTTCTATGTTTATTATTTCTAAGTATTTGTTCTTTATATATATATCAATGAGTAAATATAATATAAGATTGAAGAGAAACTGTTTAGAGCTTGATAACTATTGGGTAGCTACAAATATACCTGCTTACAAGTGATATATAAAATAGTATAGGAGCTCTGAATTGTGTTGGTTAGACGGTAGGGAAAGCGGGGGGGAGGGAAATAAGGTCATACGATTATAGAACAGGGTCGATAATTTTTGAAACCATTGGAAACGAAGGAAAATATAACAAAAAATGAAAAAAAGTGTTTATCTCTATTTCCGGCAAAACTACCAACTTTGTAGGTAATAAAAAGATTTACAACTTTTGTACTTCTATTCCAAATCGTCCATAAATTATTTTTGTTATATTCTCTTCCATTTCCAAATAGGTTTCATCCTACTATAATTATTTTTCACTTGTTACCATTTTTAAAGGCTATTTACCCAGGCCTATTAGCTAGCTATATGTGCATCTTAGATCTCACCAGAGAAGAAATAATCCAAAAATTTTATATATTCCACGATAGTTCAAAATTTTTTTCCTATTTGCCATCAATTCATTTTACATTCGATTCCAAAAATCATTCTAATTTGTATTTGGATCAAATTTATATTGTTAATGATTTTTCAAATTGGGAAGAAATTTCAAACAAAATATCAAACTTATTATTTCAATTTAAACAATACATACATTGTTGAGAACACGGCAAAATAATGTGCTGGGACCATATGAAGGAAAGGGGAGGGTGTGCAATTCACATCAAAAATCATTGGTAAGGATAGTCGGCACCCAATACTAATAATCAAATATCATCAGATAAGTAATTCGATTCAGATGACATATCTGCCCTCTTTTGGGCTCCTCTACTACATATATATAATATGATGCTGAGAACTGTTGATAGATAAATAAAATATTATATATTGTCTTGTAATAAAAGTCAAATAATAATATTTAAAATGATTTCTAAGAATTCAACTTTATCTATTATTATTATAAAGACAATCTAAGTCTTAGCCATATCTAATGTTTCTTTTAGTAGTAGTCAACTTAATTAGTTCTATCATCATTATTATTTTATATTTCTTTGTTTTTATAAAGCTGACACATATGTGAATAGACCGGCACCGTCGAGGTGTCATCGAACGATCACCGTCCCAGGGAACTGAGGAAGTGATTTGGTGCAGAAAATTTATAAAATCCTTCATCTTTCGTTACCAGACAGCCTAGAGAAAAACCTTACCCACATTAAATTTAGGTCTTGCCCCCCCCCCCATCACTGCTTACAAGTCCATGATTTTTATCGAACTGACAATCTTCTTACAACTCTGCTGCCTTTTTGTAATGATCCTGTGACAAAAATTTCCTTGTACCATGCCCATACATATATGTACATCTACGTATAAACGGCACTTATATAGTTTTGAATAAATGAATAAATTTAGTTAAATATTCTAAATAAAAATAAAAAATAGATATTTAATAATGATAAATTTAAATAAATGAATTGAGAACATAATCCAATCGGTCTGTCATTCTATCGGTCGAGTTAGTAGTCATTAATAAATTAGTTATTGATTTTTGTAAATACAAATCGAATTTTTTTTTATATATTATTATTGTTGCTGTTCATTCAATTGATTGAAATAAATGATTAAAAATAAATAATAATTTACATATTTAAATTTATTTCATCTATACTTTTCTCCACTTTCTAGATAGGAATAATAATGTGACACAAAAATTTCACTCAACCAACAAACAAACCACTGAGTTACGAATTTTAAATAAAAAAAAGCGAAGATAGGAACTAATAGAGTTAATTGTTTAGATACTCTATATATTGTAGAAATTACAATACAGTTATATATACTTCTAAATTAATATTTATTGTTATTAGGTATATGTGTTTATTAACAAAATTTCAGCAAAAATTGTGGAGAACTCATACATTTAACGCAAAAATGTTTTCAAACAAAAGTTGTTTGTTTAAAAAAACAATAGTTGTATATACTTATTATGTACACGCGTCAATACTTCTTTGGCATCATTAAAAAACAATTTTTAATTGCATACAAATAATTAATTACAATAAAATAATAAAAAGGACTGGAGAAGGATAGTCAACACAATTAATAAAGCTCAGTTTAAATTTGAAAAATTCAATAAATAAATATATGTTTTTCTTACAGTGTAACCATAAATCATAACAACAGTTTCAGCCTGTAAATTTTGTGTGACGGTGATGCGCGCACATCTTAAAATTTCACTCTCCTCATATTTTTATAACGCGTCTAAAGAAGTATAACTTCAAAAATAAACATTTTTTGTATTTAAACTGTTATTCTATCTATTATAGTTTACAAGTTGGGTCAAGCATCCATTAAGCCCAATGGACCGATTTTGCTCATTCACAAACTTAAACTCACTTTTTATGTTTAAGAATATATCCTCAAAATTTCAGCTCACTATCTCTTTTTGAATTATCTTGATAACAGACTAATGGACAGTCGAAAATGGACTAACAACGTGTTTAAAATTAACCAATGTGAAAATTGTCATACCAATGTGTGACTGGGTCTGCTAGTTTTATATAAATTCTTAGGCATCTAGATGATAATTCTAATTAAACGAAAATTATTTAATATTTGCATAAATTTATTTATTTTTTAATTTAATAGAACAATAAAAACTTTGTCATATTATTAATAGTTTTAAAAACTATTTATTAATTATTTATAGGTAAACTAATTTTAATCATTCGTTCATAGTTAAAATTTATTATCATAATTTTATTAATTACATTTAATAATTACTTAAATATGCATTTAAATTTATATTTAAAATTAACCAATAAATAAAAATACTTTTAAAACTAATAATATTTATTAATTTTAAATTAAATGTTGGGAAATTCTTTTCAATAAAAGTTTGTTTATTGAATATTGGTTGAAAATATTTGGCGTGCGAACAACTGTATAACTTTAAAACCATAAATTTAGATATAATTATTTCCTCTTCAATTCATGGCACATACAAATATATTAAAAATATCTATGGAAGTACAGTAGATCAAAATTGTGATGGGTATACTATGTGCAACTGTTTAGGTAATTTTAGCTTGAAGCATATGCTCAATCAATATTCTCTTTTTTTACAGATCCACCACAGCTTAATAAAAATGCGCTCAGAACCGTCAGATATGATTAACGATCGACACACGTGCAATGCAAACAATGTTGATATTGGAATTGGTACCGATCATTTAACAATCGATCAAGTGAATCAAACAATGTCTTGTTGGCGTACTACCACTCAACAAGACGAAGATAATATGATCATTACAGCATTAACGAATCATAAACAACAAGAGCATCAATCAACATCAATGAACAACGATCAAGATACTGATCAGGATAATAAAATAATATCAACACGAAGACAAACACGTTATTCAATTAGACGTAGTAATACATCAAATCGTACATCAATTACACCAGATTTAGACATAACAACGGATTCATCAACCAGTTTAAGTGATGAATCAACATCAATTAATATTACAACAACATTATCATCATTATCATCATCGTCATTATCACCAAATAGATGTTCAACACGATCTGGTAATTATTTAATTATATACATTTTTTTTATAGTCCACACTTTCATGGTTATATTCATGGTATATATGTGTGTTAAATCTCATTCATTATATATACAGTGTGCCCATTTCAAGTTATGGGTGTCGACACGAAATAAATATAAACAATAGAATTATAGCATCAAAATTGATTTAGAAAAAATTCTTAAAAACGGCCAAAGAAACCTAAAACAAAAAATTTTGTTGTTGTTTTAAAGTTTTCCAAGGAAATTTAGATCTAAGAAAACCAAAAATAACACTTTTTTTTACGATTGGATGGGTTACTGGTATTCACGATATCGCTTGAAATTTATTCCAAATATTTTTACAGCTTTAAAGCAACATCGAGATACGAGGCCCCTTAAAAAAAATTAAATTATTTCCAGGTCATTCAGTGTACTTTTAGTATTAGGATATACGAAAAAGAGTTCATGTCTAATGGAAGACAGATCTTATCTTTTGCAAGACAGTTGAGCAACTTCAGCCTATTATTTTCAAATGAAAGAAAATAATCTGCCACACTACATGATTCAGTGTTTGTTCCACATAGCTACAGTTACAATTTGGGTCTCAAAAAAATTTTACTTTGTGAAGTGAAAAGTTCAGATTATAGTGCCCGGCACGACATTTATTGATTGTGACGATTTGCTTCTTATTTAATTTACTGTCGTGAAACCACGGCTTAGGTTTTTGATTGTGGTACATTTGAAAATACTTTATTCCCTTTTCTTTGCCTATCATTTCGATTTCATCGGTATTTATCGTATTAATTTTACTTTTTAAAAAATACTTTATGTCAGAGAAAGGAAGTAAAAAAAAAAAAGTCTTTTTGAGTTGAAATCAGCACTCTCATAACCATCGATACCAATATGAGAAGGTATACAAACAAATTTTATATTTGTTTGAATAATTTGAAAAAAATAAAGATTATTTTATTTATTAAAAATAATAAATTTAGGTAGTACATAATAATCAAATAAACATTCTTTATTTTTTATTTTTTACAAAATTTTACAAAAGTGAGAAACATTAATTTTAATTATGTGTTTACAGTTTTATACAAACAAAAATCTATTCAAATTTTATTATCAAAATTAATACACCAATATTAGAGAAAAATTGATTTTATTATTAATATAAAATAAAATTCAAACATAAATATATTCATGTTTTATGTCCTTACATTGTTCATAGTCATATATTTCTAATACTATTTAAAAATAAAAACTATTGATGTATGCTTCCACTGATTAAGACCAAGGAGTAGTTACTGCTTGGATATATTTTACGGGACCTGAAATATAATTAAATAATCAAATCAAATTAATAAATATTTTAATAACCGAATTATCGCCTCTTGTAAAACTAACCTTACTTTGTTCACAGTTATATTTTTCTAATACTATTTTAAATAATAGAAGTTGCTGCTTGAAAATGTTTTACAGGAACTGAAAAATAATAAAATGAAAATTTTTCTAATTAATAAATATCTTAATATATCTCACCGAATTACCGCCTCTTGTGAAGCTAACCTTACATTGTTCACAGTCATATAGTTCTTAACACACACTGGCACTTATAATATAATAACACAAATATTAAGTCAAACTCTAACACTATCCAGTTTTATGTCACTTAGGTTACAGTTGGAATTAATTTTCTTTTAAAAATAAAAACCAAACATTCTCAACAATTATGTGTATGTTTTATATACCTAAGCCATAGAGATAACTGCCGAAGTTTCAGTCCGGTCTAACAAATATCATGACTTGGTAAAATCATCCTTTGCAGAACTACTTCATTGGTACACACACTATCATCGGGAAAATAATGATTTTTATGATTAGTATAAAATCTAATTCAAACAAAAACCTATTCAAGTATGGTCGGTCATTCAGGTTACAGGTCGAATTAATTTTCTTTTAAAAATAAAAACCAAACATTCTCAACAATTATGTGTATGTTTTATATACCTAAGCCATAGAGATAACTGCCGAAGTTTCAGTCCGGTCTAACAAATATCATGACTTGGTAAAATCATCCTTTGCAGAACTACTTCATTGGTACACACACTATCATCGGGAAAATAATGATTTTTATGATTAGTATAAAATCTAATTCAAACAAAAACCTATTCAAGTATGGTCGGTCTTTCAGGTTACAGGTCGAATTAATTTTCTTTTAAAAATAAAAACCAAACATTCTCAACAATTATGTGTATGTTTTATATACCTAAGCCATAGAGATAACTGCCGAAGTTTCAGTCCGGTCTAACAAATATCATGACTTGGTAAAATCATCCTTTGCAGAACTACTTCATTAGTACACACACTATCATCGGGAAAATAATGATTTTTATGATTAGTATAAAATCTAATTCAAACCGTCTTACCGAATTACCGCGTCGTGTTAATCTAACCTAACATTACTCACAGTCAGTCACACTGTTTTTAATTATTTAGAGGACCTGAAAAATAATGAAATAATAATAATAGCAAATTTTTTTAAATTAATATTTTAATATGACTCACCGAATTTCCGCGTCTTTTAAAACTAACCTCACAATGATCAGTTGTCAATATTTCTAACACTGTTTTAAATTATGAAGAGGACCTGAAAAATAATGAAATAATAATTATAGCAAATTTTTTTAAATTAATATTTTAATATGACTCACCGAATTGCCGCGTCTTTTAAAACTAACCTCACATGATCACTGTCAAATATTTCTAACACTGTTTTAAATTATGAAGAGGACCTGAAAAATAATGAAATAATAATTATAGCAAAATTTTTTTAATTAATATTTTAATATGACTCACCGAATTGCCGCGTCTTTTAAAACTAACCTCACATGATCACTGTCAAATATTTCTAACACTGTTTTAAATAATGAAGAGGACCTGAAAAATAATGAAATAATAATTGTAGCAAATTTTTTTAAATTAATATTTTAATATGACTCACCGAATTTCCGCGTCTTTTAAAACTAACCTCACATGATCACTGTCAAATATTTCTAACACTGTTTTAAATTATGAAGAGGACCTGAAAAATAATGAAATAATAATTATAGCAAATTTTTTTAAATTAATATTTTAATATGACTCACCGAATTTCCGCGTCTTTTAAAACTAACCTCACAATGATCAGTTGTCAATATTTCTAACACTGTTTTAAATTATTTAATGTACCTGAAAAATAATGAAATAATAATTATTTTAGCAAATTTTTTTCAATTAATCAATATTTAATATGACTTACCGAATTGCCGCGTCTTTTAAAAATTACATCACAATGATCACTGTCAAATATTTCTAACACTGTTTTTAATTATTGATATGTTCACTTCAACTGTCACTTTGAAACTGATAATGTTCAAATTTGCAAATTATGAAATATTTAAATTTGACAATCGGAGTCATTTAAATCTAACCTCACAATCATCACTGTCAAATATTTCTACCACTGTTTTTAATTGTTGCTGTGTTCACTTCAACTGTCACTATGAAACTGATTAAGTTCAAATTTGCAAATTATGAAATATTTGAATTTGACAATCGGAGTCTTTTAAAACTAACCTCACAATAATCACTGTCAAATATTTAAATTTTTTAAATTATTTAATGGGCCTGAAAAATAATGAAATAACAATTATTATAGCAAATTTTTTTTAATTAATCAATATTTTTATATGACTCACCGAATTGCCGCGTCTTTTAAAACTAACCTCACAATTATCACTGTCAAATATTTCTAACACTGTTTTTAATTATTTAATGTACCTGAAAAATAATGAAATAATAATTATTTTAGCAAAATATGACTTACTGAATTACCGCGTCTTTTAAAAATTACATCACAATGATCACTGTCAAATATTTCTAACACTGTTTTTAATTATTGATATGTTCACTTCAACTGTCACTTTGAAACTGATAAAGTACAGATTTGCAAATTATGAAATATTTAAATTTGACAATCGGAGTCATTTAAAACTAACCTCATAATCATCACTGTCAAATATTTCTAACACTGTTTTTAATTATTGCTGTGTTCACTTCAACTGTCACTATGAAACTGATTAAGTTCAAATTTGCAAATTACGAAATATTTGAATTTGACAATCGGAGTCTTTTAAAACTAACCTCACACCTTTCTAACACTGTTTTAAATTATTTAATGGGCCTGAAAAATAATGAAATAATAATTATTTTAGCAAAATATGACTTACTGAATTGCCGCGTCTTTTAAAAATTACATCACAATGATCACTGTCAAATATTTCTAACACTGTTTTTAATTATTGATATGTTCACTTCAACTGTCACTTTGAAACTGATAAAGTTTAAATTTGCAAATTATGAAATATTTAAATTTGACAATCGGAGTCATTTAAAACTAACCTCATAATCATCACTGTCAAATATTTCTAACACTGTTTTTAATTGTTGCTGTGTTCACTTCAACTGTCACTATGAAACTGATTAAGTTCAAATTTGCAAATTATGAAATATTTGAATTTGACAATCGGAGTCTTTTAAAACTAACCTCACACTGATCACTGTCAAATATTTCTAACACTGTTTTTAATTATTTAATGAACCTGAAAAATAATGAAATAATAATTATTATAGCAAATATTTTTCAATATTTTAATATGACTCACCGAATTGCCGCGTCTTTTAAAACTAACCTTACAATGATCACTGTCAAATATTTCTAACACTGTTTTTAATTAGTGATGTGTTCACTTCAACTGTCACTATGAAACTGATTAAGTTCAAATTTGCAAATTATGAAATATTTGAATTTGATAATCGGAGTCTTTTAAAACTTACCTCACAATGATCACTGTCAAATATTTCTAATACTGTTTTTAATTATTTAGAGGACCTGAAAAATAATGAAATAATAATAATAGCAAATTTTTTTCAATTAATCAATATTTTTATATAACTCACCAAATTGCATATGATCACTGTGGTTGGACTTTATTTGGATTTTTTTGGACTTGGGTTGGGTTTTGTTGGACTTGGGTTGAGTTGTGTTGGACTTTGGTTATGTTGGGTTGGACTTGCCTTGGGTTGGGATGGACTTTGTTGTCTTGGGTTGGGTTGGACTTTAAAATATTTTAACATATATATATATATATATATATATATATATATATATATATATCTATATATATATATATATATATATATATATATATATATATATTAAAATATTTATATTTTTTACATTGACTCACAAATTACCGAGCGAGAATGTAATGATAGTTTCAAAATAATTATAAGGAGAATCAATAGAAATAAATTAATGAGTGAGCCTCACAGACATAAGGTCACAATAGAAGTGAAACTTCTTTAAGCCGCTTTAAATAAATAAACAGATCAATATATATAAATATATATTGTAGCATTTCATTTATTCTCAAACAAAATAAATGTATTGGATTAATTATTCGGTTTTTAAGAATTAAATCAATTACACATTTTTTATAAATATTTTGAATTAAATACCAAATTATATAAAGAAATTAAACACTTTAATACTTCAAAGGCAAACGTTTAAGTGATTCTTCAACCGTTTCATTTATATTTATATGAAATTTATGAATTTTATTGTAAAACGCTATTGGTTAACTCTAAATATGTAAACCAATTAAATTTAAGAGGCGTGGCTTATATTTTATTCAATTCTTTATATAAATATATAAGGCTTGCTCGTCTTGCTATACAAGCGATTCCCCCACTCGCTTCTCCTCTAGCGCTACTTTCCCTTTTTCGCCTCAAATCCTTGAATTTTAACCTCCGTAAAGAAGTTTCACTTCAAAAAAAATTTCTTTGTCAAAAATCATAAATCTCCTTCAGTTCATATTATAGATGTCGCATTTGGTATGAGCAGCCTATCAATGCATAAAGCCCTCGTGAAACCATGGACTATTAAACACAAGTATGGACTGTTTATTCATTAAAGTATGTTGTTTTTTATAGGTAGAACAATTTCATATAATAATAATATAAATGGTACAAATACTTCATCATCGAACACGTCTTCTTCATCCTCTAAACGACGCAAACCAATATTAAATGCACGTGAACGAAATCTACGACGATTAGAGAGTAATGAACGTGAACGAATGCGCATGCACAGTTTGAATGATGCATTTCAAGTAAGTGTCAATAATTTTAATATCATTCACAAAAAATTTCGAAACATAAAAAATACATATTCATGGTAACTTGAAGAAATGTATTGGATTGTGATATAAAATCGTTCTTCACGTGAATGAAGTATTCGATATGTTCCGTGACTGGATTCGCAAAAGTTGTAAAACTAAACGATTCACGATCAGTAAAACTGTCTTTAGTAAAACTGAAGTTTGCTATGGAAAAAATAATATTCAAAATGCTCTCGTTGTCCAGGGTATCGAGAATCACCAAGTCTATCATTATCATTAAATTTCTCATAGCTCCTTAACTATTTAAGTTTTGAACAAAAATGTGTAATATATTTTCAAATTAAAATTTGAAATGGCATTAGATCTTAAACTTGCGCATCCAGTAACGCGAGACCTCCCTCCATATTTAATCCAATTTGTAAATTATATTGAATTAAATAAATTTAATATGTTATTTTTATAGTCATTGCGTGAAGTCATACCACATGTAAAAAAAGAACGTCGCCTCAGTAAAATCGAAACATTAACATTAGCGAAAAATTATATAATGGCATTAACCGATGTTATATGTGAAATGCGTGGTAACAATGCATCAACAATGTCTACTGCTGCTACAGTACCACAACAATCAAGTATTAATAATAATAATGATAACAATACAACAACAATAATATCATCAAATCATTTTGATGATATAATACAAGATAGTAGTTTTTATCATGATTCTGATGATACTACAAATACAATTACTACTATAAATAATAATAATAATAATAACACACAATGGAGGAATTAAATTTATTATTATTTCATTCAATCATAATACTACTAATTCGTATTTCTAAAGCTATATTCACGTATGGTGTAGATTTATCAAATAATACAGATTGCATACATACGGGGTTATTTTTTAATCTGAACTGCATTCTTTTAAATTCGAATTGATCATTAAAAAAATGTATCAAATATAAATTTAAAAAAAGAGGAGTTAAATTTCTACTTTAACAACTAAAAAAAGGTATCAAATGTCACTGTAAATACGTGTGTATGTAGCTTAATAATTTCAAAAATCGTACATGAAAGTGAATCAAAGAATAATTCTCGTTTTAAATAATATTCAAATTAAAAACAGGTTTAGTAAAATTCTAATGAAAATCAATAACAAAACAAACGAATGTGCCAATTTAAATTTTTTTAAATTATTTACAAAATATGGGCAAATTATTATATATATTGTTAAATTAATTAAAATTAAAGAAAAAATTGAAACTTCAAAAGAGAAGAATAACGAAGCTAAATACTATTTCAACTACATCTTTTATCATTTGTTCTTAAATTATAATATTTAACCAAAAGTAATACACAAATACCGAGATATTCATTTATTAAAAAGACATTTTTTTATTTGCCATGATGTGTCGTATTTGATGCCATCTATCAATCATTCTAAATATTCATTAAAACATAACCTAACAAATAATATTATATTATGTGTAGCATGAGATACATTTCAGTTGATGTACGAGATGTCATTATAACATAGTCAACAGGCTCTAATTTAACCACGTAGACACATTATTCTGTCTTTTTTTTAATCTCTCCTTCTTCAACAAAAATTCACATAAAAATAATAGAGATGGCCCACTCAAACGTGGTATATATATACATATACACTTGGTGACTATAAAAAATGTGACGGTATGAATATTTGATATCAATTTAAAATTATTTTAAAAAAAGCATTCAGTGAACGTACTTAGTATGATGCACATCTTTGTCGAGAAAATTGAAACCTAAAAATATCCGGGTAGAGTGGAACACTCGGTTGTATGATTATAAAGATACAAACAGTAAAATAATAGGAAATTTGTTAAGTTTAGAAAGAATCATTCGCTACGATTTCTTATTTTATTAATTCGTATTGTTTTTCTAATTCTAAGGATTCCACCAACTAGAATTTTAAAATATCCAGCTACGCTCGTGGTTAGATCCGTCGACATTAAACATATATAATACTACTTATATTGTTTATAATATTTATAGATAACAAAGAGGTACCCATCTGGATAAAAAAAAAAAGTAATATTGAAGCATTTATAAAGATGAAACATACTTTAATATGAAATATATAAAATATATAATAAATTACATTGTTTCTTTAAATAAATTACAATTTAAAATAATATATAGTTTATTCTTTATAATCATAGATGTAGCTGTCATTGACGTATTGTTTAAGGATGAATATATAGTCAAATGCGGTGTATAATTTATGTTAATATTATTTTACTCTTTACAAATATTAACTTTTAATTTATATTAATATGAATTAGTAATCAAAAAAATCATAATTAGACACATTTTTGCCCACTTTATGAATAATTAAACTGCCAAACATATAAATATGTGCTATAGAGAAGAATAATGGCGGTTGATAAGCAGCTAAGTTGAGAAATATCAAAAAGCCAAATATATGTAAATTAGCCCATATAGAAATAATATTACTTTGTATATACCTACAAAAGCTTTAAAATCGTAAATTTCAAAATAACATAATATGTAATTAAAATACAATTACTTACCAATATTTACAATAAATTAACATTTTAATAATTAAAAGTATTATTATTGATATAAAAAAATAAAAATAAATAAATTGAAGTGCTAAATGTGGCTGTAATATTTTGCTAGTAAATAAAAAAATATATCAACGTACAAAAATAAATTAAACAAAATTGAATAGACTTAGTCCAAATACTTTATAATTTTTTTGTCATTAAATATAAGAATCTTACTCTGACATAACATTATAACAATATTATATATTAATAAAACAATTGAGATTTTATGTTAATCAAAAAAATAATATTTGTAAAATAGGTATCAATAAAAATTAGAACTATTTCAAAAGTATTAATAAAAATATATTTAAGAGAAATAATTTTTAAGAATCATTATTAATTCGAAAAAAACAAAAATATTATGCTTAAATTATTATATAAATAATATTTAGAATAATTATACAAATTTTTCTGTTGTAAACTAATAAAGTGTTATTGAAAATTTGTTAAACTTAATGAAATAAAATTGTATACTTCTGCAAAAACAAAAATGCCACCTTAATCTCTCATACATTTTGAATGCTATAAAATATACAATTTTTATGGTATGTTTAGTAATTTTCAAAATTTTTTTTTTCTTTATTCAAAGAAAACTTTGATTTTGATGATATTCAATTCAATTCTTTATTGTATTCTTTTTTTAAAACACTACACAATTGCACAGAATAAGTCAAAAAATAGGATGGGGCATATGAAGGGAAGGGGAAGGTATGCGCAGCTATGGCTGACTTCATAAGGAACTATCCTATAACTATATAAAAACAAATATTCTACATTTATCTCTTGTTATATTATTTCAAACGCATGATATCATGAATTTTATATTTTATCCGATCAATATCTTATTAAAAAAAAAAAAAAAAAAAAGAACTAACCCCTAAAATCCGTCCTTAATCAATTAATTATTATAGAAGATAGATATAATTTATTCAGTTTTATTTATTTATTTTTATTTTTTGTAATATTTTTTGAAAGTACTTGTCAAATATTTTTCCCGAGTAAAAATCAAAATTTTATTTAATATTTAGAAGCTAACGTGCTCTCCGCTTTTTTGTTTTATGTAGTAATTATTTAAGTAGGTTTAAAAATATATATATATAATTTTTTATAGTAAAGTACATTAGAAATATGTTTTGTTGATGTCTTAATTTCCGTTATATCGAGTTTTAAGTTATTAGCTCCAGAATTGATATGACGACATGATTTAAAACAATATACCAATCTTTAAGATTTAATATTTGATTTTACTAAAATTTTGTACGTTGTTTTCTCTTCGACATCATTTTATTACATATTATGCTGAATGCAACCAATTTATTTAGTGTGTCATCTCTATGATCATAAATATACTTTTTCTTCAATCTAGATTTCATTATTCTATGATAAAATTAAAACACGAACTTCAAAAACATAAAATGGATCTTAATATTGAGTTAATTATAATATAAATAATTGCATGTATAATCTTTAAGTCAATACAAATGTATACAAATTATTGTCAATATTAAATAAATCTATCAAATATTAATTATAGAATATTAATAATTTAATATATTTATCAAAAAATGCCAAATTTTTTATTAGACTAGATAAAAAAAAATGAATATATATATTAATTATATTGTCCACTGAAGAGTTTAAGTACCTATTATCATCATAATCGAGAAAATATAAAATATATTGTACAAAATATAACCTATAAAAAATTTATTATGAGATTGATCATCTCAATAAAATTTATTTCATATGTATTTAATTATTATATTATTTTATTTAACATTAAATGAGTCTTAAAATATCATAAATATATAATTGAATCGATAGCCATTTCAATTTTCATCAGACTTAATAGAAAATGGTTAATTATATATGTACAGAATGTATTTAGAAAAAAAAGAAATACAAAATAGAATTCAAGGAAATTAGTAATACAATGAGATCATACTCATTAGCAATGACACAAATATAGTAACAAATATTCCTTGGTGGTACATAGGGTATATATCAACGAAGAATCATCATTGAAATCAGTTCTTGGCCTAGATCTTCAGATATGGTCATATCTTTCTAACTATCTTTCCTTTAAACACTTCTAATCCAGGTGGTCTTTAATCGACCTGTACATCTCAAGAGATCTTCAATCCAACTCCTGTTATTGGTCCAACGTATAGGGTATGTGAATAGATGCATTTTCTCTCCTCTACAGCTCATACAGAGTTTTTCGGTTTTTTACCACACCGAATATTCGTAGAGAAGGATTGTTTTGATCATCAAGACATGTTTCTTAGTGAAGGTCTTTATCTATACCATGCAACCGTTTCCATCTATCGTTGCTGTCATTTCCTTAGCACCTCCAGGCGTTCCTTTGTCAACCTCTGCAACTCTTGATATTGATCTGACACAGGAGATGCATTTTCTTTTCTTTTTACATCCCATATACCTATCAAAAAGTCGCCATCACTTATGAGTTTTTTGTTTTAAGTGGATTGTAGCACTACGAACACACCTTTTAAATAGCACTTTAATCTTCCAATGCTAGTATTGTTTCCCACTTTACAGAACCTGGCTTTATTTCCTTATCTAAGACAAACTCATATCCTTCTTATAACTCACAAAGAACATCTTGGTATTTTAGACTTTATATACAGTCTATATAACTCAGATCGTCCTGAAAAGTGTTCTAAGCATTCCATTACGTTTATCAATAAAAATATGGAACTCGTTTTACTTATTTTAATGAATTCTATTAGTCTTTCTTCGTATATTTCAGTTTATTTACTCTAGTATAAGTATAGATGGCTCTGGTGGTTCTAGAGTCTATTTATAGTATAATACCTCATACTTCGTAAAATATTACGTAACGTTTTTATTAGTCAAATAAAAATTATATTTTTGGACATATATTAATAAATGTTATAGAATAATTTTATGATTGCTATCAGCCATGATGATATATAAAAAAAAACCATTTACAATTTACAAGCTTAAATTTTAAAAGTTAATAAACTATTTTTAAAAAATTATCAATCAAATTTTTAAATCGATATTAATTATTCGATCTTTAAATGGAATGTCTCTGCCAAGGTTTAACAATACACATATCGCTCAAAATTTACTTATTATTAATTCTTACAATTTTTGACATGAAAGTCAGTGAACGCTAGATTTAATACCATCTTAACGTAAATACATTATTTTGGAACTATGTTTACTTTGGGCTACATTTCCTTCATGTACTTTGACTGGAAACAATAATAGAGTGTAGATTCAAATATCCCCTTCTATCATAATCAGATAAATGTTCGATTTCTAGAAGGAAAAAACGATAAAATTTCCATACATATTAGGCAATGCATAAACTTCAAATAAGTTCTACTACATAAACTAAAATACAATATTTTTGTAATGTTTCTTAAGAAATTTAACTTATTCCATTTTAAATTGAGATAAATTTAGATTTGCGGAAATCAATTATTTATTGTATAAGCCATGAAAATTAATTTTTATAGTTTATGCCCGTCTATATTTCCAACGTCTATATATACTATTGGGCATGCGCAGTTTAAATTTATGTCATAATCTATGAAAATTGTAGACAATAATGGAATAAATAAGCGATCAAACTTCAAAAAAAACTATTTTTGTAGTACTTACAGTTTGAAAATTGAGTAGTGCTCAACTGGCCTCCTCCAAGTACTAAATAGGAATGAATTATTAATTTATAATAATATTAACAAATAAAATAAAGGCTGACATTATTATGACATAATAATAAAATACAAGATATTTACTCGTAGTAAAAAAATTATAAATCATATTAAATAAAAATTTGATTTATTAATGAATATAATTAGATAGATACATAATTATGTTGACTTAATAAACATGTCCTTGAGAATCGATTTGCTAGAAACTACTAAAATGGTTAATTATAGATCCATTGTACAGTAATTAGTTTATGTGTCCAATATGTGAGAGTTAATTTTATCCGCCATTATAACATACGAAACTATTAATAAATTCAGATATGGATTGATATGATACCTTATTTTGAAAAAAATCAGGTTAATTATTTTATAAAACAATATTATGTAATTATATTCGATTAATAAATTGAATTGACACTTTGTAATAATTATATATAAACATTAGATTATTTAATTTAAATATAAAAAGTACATATAATTCTATATAAAAAATATATATTAAAATAATTTTAATAAAATTTATCGAGTATTAAATATTTTAAAAATCAATTATGTTTTTGTGACGCTTTCAAAAAAATTCGAAAAATTTGAATAATATTTTATTTTACAAGAAAGAAATATATATTGCATTATGCAAACTAAATTGAAATAGATAATGCGCGCGCATATAAATTATAAAATATTATTATGTACAAAATAAAGTATATTAAAAATATTTATGATAAAAAGAAAAATTAATTAGTACCTATTGATTATTTTTCATTGATTGAACATTTAAAAAAAAATAAAATAAATTATTTACGTGTTCAGTTTATATGAAAAATAACTTGTTGTGTTTGACAATATAGGTAAATTTGTATAAAAACAAAAAATGTATTGTATTAACGGGCCTAATATTTTTAGGCATTTATTTTTGAAATAATTATATTAGAAAAATATATTCTTATCGATATTGTTAAAAGTAAATTATATTCAGCTAATTATAATTTAAGTACTGCTTAAAAATTAAAATGTCAACAAACAATTTTCTCTCCATATGTCAAATTGGAAACAAAATGGCGTATAATATTATCAAAATAAATAGTATTATAAATAAAATTTATTACCAGGAAGGGAGACGTTGTAGATACCGCTAAACAAATATATATGTTTTCATATCGAGCATCCTGATAATTTTCTACACGAGAATAAGAAAATAGTTGAGTATCTACGTACGAAGATTACAATGATATTTTAGTGAATATTTTTCATAATTATTATATCTCTGACGTACATCACGTCACGGTCTAAAATAATATTTTTGGAATCGCAATATTTTTACGTTTCAAAATGACCCAGATTATAATAGCTATATAAAAATTGTCATATATTTATTTGGATAATGTATTGACACAAATTCATAAAATTATCATTCACAATTTTTAAGCTTTTTCAAAGAAAAGTTATCAATATTTAGAACCTGTCCAAATAATTTACTTAAGACAATTAATTATTTGACAATCATGATTTTAATTTTGATGTGTACTTACAAAAATTAGGTTGGGTTAGAGGCGCAAGTACTTAACTGTCATCGGCCTACTAGTAATATTCTCAAGTAGTATTCTCTATTGACAAGTCTGTGGAGCACTATCATAGATTATGTATAATCGATTGGAATTTGATACTCTCTTGATATTGATGAAATTTAAGTTGACAAATAAATTTTTTTGTGTATAAGTCGCATAACTTCGATGAATCATAAAAACATCACAAATTATGTGACACACACACAACAAAGAATTATTTGACAAGATAAATATCAATATTAATAACGAGAGGCATATAAAATTTAAACTATCATTGTCAATTTCCAAACGCTCTTCCCGTTTTTGGGAAAGATTAGCAATCCACGGTCTGACGAACGCAGATAAATTATAATAGTAATGGATTTACATTTAGGTTACTGAATTTAGTTATATTAACAAAACAATATGCGAGTTATTGAATCAGCTTTTGTTATAATATAGGACAGGATATTTATAAACAATAATTTTTAAATGGTTGACTGAATTAAAAACAAAAACTAAATATATAAATTTATTAATTATTGAATGATTGATGCGTACAATTGAAAAAAAAATGTAATAAAAACACTTGTTAAAAATAAACAATTATTATTGAAATTAAATTTGTAAATAATATTTATTATAAGAACTGAAAATAAATGTGCTTTAAAATTATATGAAAAATTAAGTACCTAAATAAATAAATATATGAATGTACAAAAATAATTTTTTTTTTTTAATACTCCAATATTATTTTCAGTTTAATTAACTCTAGGTTAATGGAAATTCATACTCATCACTAATCATAGTTAGTTCAATATAATTTTCAATTGAATTAACTACAGGTTAACGCTAACTCTAAGTTAGTGTGAATAGTGTAACCCAACCATTAAAATTGATTAAAAAAATTTTTAAAAATCGTTACATGGGAGCAGGGTTCAGGTAAATTTTAAATCATTTTTATAAACCATGCAATCCTATAAGAAATTATTAAAAGAAAATCTGATCATACTACAGGCAAAAATTTTACGCAAGCGCATATCATCGGATATTATCGGATACGTGCAACGAATCACAATGAATCAACGAACACTCAAATATTTTAAATTTATTAATTAACAGGTTAGTCTACTTCAGATAAAATCGTAAGATTTTCTAATCAGAAATTCTAATGCTACTTCAGACAGCATCATATGTATGCACACATGTTAAAAAGCGATATGCTACAGATTTTTTAATCTTTATTTACCATAGCGACAAGCGATTTGTTATGTATTTTTTTGAATAATAAATCATCTAATGGCATTTTTTCAAATTTTAAATTAATATGTTATATTCTTGCAATCTCAGAAAGCCAGAAAATTAGTTTAAAAACTTCAAACTGTTTTAATAAAATTGGGTTAATATCTATGAAATCCTGCTTTATGGTTTCAATCGCGCGATCAATTCAAATGTCGTCGTATTTACTATGAATTGTATATTTAAAATAAATTTAAAATTTATACAGTTCAGTGAAACCGTCGACTGTCGCTCTTCGCTATATTGTGCATGGGAGTCAACAGGGAGATAATATACGCTTAGTTTCCACTCTAGTCGAATTCTCTTTGGTTACAAGATTTCTATGAATTTTGACATTAATAAAAAAATGTTTACAAATTTGTGACCTAACCCATCGATATCGGAAAATAGTAAAAATGAAAACAGAAATCACTATTTCAGACTTTGGAAAAATATGTAGATTATGTTTAAAGGAAATTTCCCCATTAGTATCGATATTTAATTCAAACGTTTTAACTTCATTGTCACAATTTACCAATATTGAAGTAAGTTTGGAATAAGTCCTTTACGCTCCATATATTAAATATTTATAAAAATTTTTATTGAAAGGTAAAAAATAACGATGGATTACCACAAGAAATTTGTGGAAATTGTGTGGACGAAACGCATAGATGTGCCAAATTTAAAAAACTTTGTGAAAATTCTGAACAATGTTTACGGCATATATTGGATGAAAATAATGAAAATAAAAATTGGTTTGAAACAAATTCAATGCCAATTGAAAATGTTAAAATTGAACTTTCCAATGATAATGATGATGTAGCATCTTTAAAAGATGATTACGATGAAAATTTTTTTCCCGAAAATCATAGTGTAAAACAATCAATTGATGATAATAAGGCTGAAAAGGATAAATCAATACCAGAAAAAGGAATACCATGGGTATTGAGTTTAGGATCGGAAAAATGTGATACTAGTAAATTTTTATGTAAATTATGTGATAAAACTTTAGTAAATTTAAATTCATTGGCACGTCACATGAAAATGCACGATGAAAATCGGAAATTTGTTGCTGAATGTGAAATTTGTAAAAAAGGATTTTATCAAAATGGCAATTATGTGAAACATATGCAAACACATAATAGGAATGCGAAGTTAGTTTACAATAATTTAAATTAAACTTAATAACTTTTATACTTTTAACCCAATGAATAATGTATTTGCACTCGTTAGAAGTCAAGAGAATTCGCTAACCTTTCTCATGTGAATATTTTTTAAAAATTTGTTATCAGGCATTGCTGGTTGGTAGGTGCAAGTATTTTGAATTGCTTATTGACCTGCTGCCCCAGTATAACCCAAAATCTGAACGCAGAACAAATTTATTTATAAATTTTTTTTCTCTTATTTCATTTATAGATATAAATGTAAAAAATGTTCAAAAGAATTTATTGAAGTGAATTCATTAACACGTCATTTACGTAAAGTACATGCAATAAAACCAATTGAATGTACAGAATGTAACAAGAAATTTATACTACAAGAACAATACGATACACATATTAAAATCCATAAAAAAGATTACGAATACTTTTGTAAATATTGTAATAAAGGTTATTTCTTAGAAGGGCGATTAAATGAACATTTAAAATCGCATGTATCCGATCAATATCGTAATTTTATATGTAAATATTGTTTAAAGGCGTACCAACATAATCAAAGTTTAAAAAAACATATTGAACGACATCATACAAATGGTAGAAAAAAATATAAATGTCATCTGTGTGGTAATGCTGTTTTTAATTTAAAGGTTTGTGTCTGAACTATATCAAATATTTTTGCTTTTCGAACAGGATTCATTAAAGCAGTGTACAGAATACCAGGGTAGAAGAAAAATAAATGAAAAGATAAAAATAAAAAGGAAAAAACTACATTGACGATCTGCGGTCGGCAAGTAAGATGGGGTGAGTTTTTAAGGGTAAAACACGGTTTATCTCGATTTCCAGCAAAACTATAAATCCTATGGAAAAAATTTCAATGGCAAAGTTGTAGATAATAAAAGATCTACAACTTTTGTATTAACACTATTTTCACATCACGAAACCTCAGATCGTCCGAAATTTATTTTTCCTTTTATTTTTATCATATTATCTTCGGTTTCCAATTGGTTTCATTCAACTATAATATTTTTCCTTTTCAAAAACTGACTACCCTGGACTACTTTCCCGATTAGGCATTATAAAATTCAAAATTGTCACTTTGTTTCTATGTCAATCGTTTGTGGCTAATTAGGTTTAGGATGATTATGGACGATTCTCACAGATGAACCGAGTCCTGCAAATAAAATTGTAACAATTTTCTGTTACCTTCAAAAGTTATTGGTGTTTTTTTTTTTTACAGGAACATTATCTGTATAAACATAGTAAAAATAAACCATTCAAGTGTACAGAATGTCCCAGAAGTTTTCCAACACAATTATTGTTACGTAGTCATAAAAAGATGGTACATGAAAAATTATACGATTCGCCAGCACTCTGTAACATTTGTGGTTTTAAATGTTTAAATCGTAATCTCGATCGACATATACAAAGTCATAGTGCGGATAAACCGTACAAATGTTTACAATGCGATAAAACATTTAAATCACGTACCGGCTATGTGGAACATCAAGCGGCCCATAAAGATGAACGACCCTATCAATGTGATCAATGCGATAAAGCATTTAAACAGAGTAAAACGTTAAAAGCACATTTAATTATACATACGGGTGAACGACCATACAAATGTTCGATCTGTGATAAACGATTTAATCAAAATTCTATTTTACGAACACATATGAAAGTACATTCAACGCATTCAGGTCCATAAATAATTGAAAATGTTGTTTTTTTTATCCAATAGAAGATAAATGGAAATGTTTAATTTGGAAATTAATGTGATTTAATTAAGTCTGATGGAATTTAAGATTCAAGAAAATTGATATTGAGACATCTGTATTTGAATATGAAACTAATATTGTAATATATTGATTTGAAATCGCTGATACAAAATATATGGATTGATATTTATGGTTGTTTTTTCTATTATGCATGTCCCCAACATCTATTCTATTTTTCACACCTGATTACAAAATAATTGTTTTTTGCATATACTATTTAGTTGTCAAAAAAATCTTAATTAAATGAACTAGCGCTCTCCATATATTCTATGTCTATTTTTTGATACTTAAAAAATTTGCTGCCATACGTCACAGAATTTTCTTTCACTGCTACCTTTTATTAGGAATCAATTTCATTTTTTTTTTTTTCAAACAATGCATAGTACTTATTTGAATTTTACAGTTTAAATTGTTTTGGATATATATTAAGTTAGAAAAACATCGTAGGAAAAAAACCTGAAAATAACTTAAATTGTAAAAGTCCATAGTATCGCGTCATGATACAAGAGTAATTTCGAAAATAAGTTTATTCTATACTTTGATAATATTTTTGTTTCATATAAAACCAAAAACTCTCAACTTAATACCATATTTAAATTTCCCGCTAATAGAGGAGTAAAGGATGTAAATCTATGGTTTGATAAATCAATAATGATTGAAAATAAACCATGCTACAAAGAGTATTGTAGCATGGTTTATCCATGCAACAAAAAATATTACACCATTTATCAGTTTTATAAATTATCTCAAAAGTTTTATTTTCCTATTTTTTAAATATTTAGGTAAATTTTATATTTATAATATTTTATTGTTCAATGTGAACAGTGGCTTTGTTGATTAATATACTATGGTGCTCGATTAGATCTACAGACCATTCAACACAACACAGATGGAAAATCAATTAGACAGAATAAGAGTAAAATCAAAAGTCTATGATTGGTTAAAAATACTAGTCTGTAGAAACTCATGAAAGGTAGCCATCTTGTAGAGATTACAATAATTTTCAATTGTTCTGTGTAAATCCCAGGTATATTATACTAATAAATATTAATGTAAAATTTCAAAAACATTATTTGAAATCAAATAAAAAGTAATAATTAATTGGTTGATCAAAACCGTAAGTAATTTAAATATAAAATTATAAATTAAAATAAGATCTTACAGATTCATTTATGATTATCTAATCGACACACGACTTACTTCGAAGTCAAATCGATTTTTTAAATTTATTTATGTATTTATTATTTTATATAATTAATTTTAAATAAAGAACTCCTCGAAGATGTGCACTAAAAATTATTTTGGGGCCATAATTTTTATGAAAAACAAAGTAGGTATTTTAGAAAATTCTAGATGAGAAGATATGAAATTTCTAAGGACAACACAGTGCGCTCGCCCAATATTTTATTGTTAAAAATCTAAATAAAACTAAATATGTTAAACGGTTAAAATTACACCTAGAAGTCTCTTTACTTGTAGGTGAGAGATCCAATAATGGCGTATCCAATACGTTCGATAGCTCAATGGGACATTCCACCACCCCCGGGGGCAGAAGAGTATCATCAACCAACACCAATTCAACCAACGACACAACCAGTTGTGCCATCATCAACATATGTTCCCGTTGGATTTTATACAGGAATCAATAATTCATATTCTAATTATTATACAGTAGAAAGTAATACAGATCATGCACATGACAGGTACAAATCAACTAGTCCTATTCGAGCACCTGGAACCGCATCCTCATCGGTAGAACGTGAAACATCAAGATCAAGACGTTCACCATCACCATATTATCATCGTTCTCGTAGATATTCACGATATGATCGTAGAAGATCAAGAAGTCGTCATCGATCCAGAAGTAATTCAAGGTATCGTAGAAGACGTAGTTCATCTAGACGGCGACGACATAGTTATCGTCGATCACGATCACGTAGTCGATCATATCGTAGATCAAGATCTAGATCATATCGTAAAAAACGTAGTCGTAGTCGATCAACATCATCTTCATCACGATCTAGTTCGAGTTCATCAACCACATCTAAAGAAGATGTTGCTATTGAGACTACATCACGTATGTCTAACACATCAACACAATCGTCTACAGCTGGCACTCTAGGTGTTATACAACCAGCTGTACCGCATCATCGAGGTCTAGATCGACAATCTCATAAAGAATTCATTAAAACTAAAGCGCAAGAATATGCAAAAAATCAACAGCGTGATGACAAAGATGCTTCGAATACATTTAAAAATGATGGTAGTTTCTTGGAGATGTTTAAAAAATTACAAGAGCAAAAAACTGACGGAAGTGGTGGTGCATCATCATCGACCCGATCTGCTAACGATGATGATGATTTAGATAATAAACCACCAGAAAAGATATTAAATATTGTGGCAGCGGCTAGTACACTATTGGAAACACAAAAACCGCCAACATTACCGATTGTCAGTAAGCGACGTGGTGGTCGTGTACTCAAAACCGGTATGGTAGAGAAGAAACGAATAGTTGTGCAAGAAGAACAACCAAAAGATGCGTGGGCCATCTATATGAAGGAAGTGCAACGTTATAAAGAAGCTTGTTGTGATGATGATTCGAAAACTAGACTGCTTGTTAAATAGCATCCATAAACTTGTAAACTTCAGTTAGAGGACTCAATTTTTGAGACTATTTACATTCACACAGTGCACATTCTTGGAGTTCTTTATTTTTGAAAGACAATTTCATTTTTTTTTCTGTTCTAATTCAAAGACGATCATCTTCGATTAGTAGTTAATCGAAGAAGTTGGAAATCAGAAATGTAAATGTATTCACTTTTTTGATTGAAAATTTTTAATAGCTCTGGAAGTAATCATTTAAGATAGGGGCAACATAAAAATAGGATAATTAAGGATGAATAAGGGACAAATAAGTTTCCTTTAAAAAAAAAAAATTTTATGAAATATTCCTAAGTAGCATCCGAATATCCGCTAACAAAGAAATTGAGGTTAACAATAAGTTATTTAGATATTTGACATTTTTAAAAGTTTTTAAAACAAACTAAATTTTTCGGACGCTCGGTTTATCTTTTTGTTGTGTTAAAAAAGTGAATGCATTTATATGAGTTTCTAAGAATTTCTTTTTTTTCTTTTTTATTAAATGAATTTGTTGGGTTTTTATTTTTGACTTACTGTTGAAAATAAATTTTCTATTCTAAATCTTGAAATCAATAAAAAAAAAATACTTAGAATTTATTAGAGAAAAAGTCGATTTTATTTTCAAATAATGTTTTTCTTTTACTGTATTTAAAAAAATAAGATACACAGAGGAATCCCACTAGGATAAATCTTTAAAAAATAATTTTGTTTTAAAAAAACTAGGTTTTTACAAAAATACTTTGTCTAAAAACGAATTTTTCGCTTCTTATTTGGTTAAAAGGATCATGAGAACTTGACTAGTGGGATCCCAGTTGTGTAATAAACAAGTTTTTGTAATTGAATCGTTTTTTATCGAATTAATTTAGAATCGATAGAAATTTTACAGTATTATTGTTGTCGAATTCGGAGTTAATTCAGTTTAAAATTTTTTCCTTCAATTCTAAAAAACGATTCGTCTATGCGTAAGTTTTTGATTCTAATTTACATTCATATCACGATTAACTTTGTTCCAAATCTTCAATGATAAGTCTAGAATATCCTGAATCTTCATAGAAACATCGAACCTTTCAATCAAGGGAAGCGAATTCTGTCAATGAAATTGATCTTGAGTGCTAAGAATTCGGATATTGTCGGATAAATTTTTTTACAATCTCCCTCTTTGTTTTCGATGGAGAGCTATTTTAAATGGGTTTCGAAAGGTGCTTCTTTTTCGTTTGTTATAAGCGATTTAAGATCGAAAAGAGTCAAACCAAAAAGTTGTTACACTAAATTATAATTATTAAGTGACACAAAAACTTTGAGCTGCAAAAGGTGGTTTGTCCATGAACTACTAATATGAATGTAAATGGTTTTTTCTTTACAATAATTTTTGCATTCTTAAATAAAATATTTTACTGTGATAAATAATCAAAAATTATTGGGAAAATAAATTTTTGTATTAAAAGAAACAAAACAAAAAAAAAATATTAATTTCCCATCCGTATACTAAAAATATTATTAAACACATTAGAAAAAGTTTGGTATAATTTTATTTAGATATGCAGAATGTCCTAAAAATAAAATTATATAGATTTCAGAGAAAAAAATCTTTACAAAAAAAAAAATTATTTTCAAGCTTTCGGATTCGTTGTACCATTAATGACATAGTAGGACTTTTATGGGACAATAATTTCGGAATCATAGGCATCTCAAGATAACTTTTCAAAATTTTTATAGAGGAAAATGTTAAGTAAAATTTTATCTTGATGCTTATCATGCCGAAAAAACCCACGGACCATAAAAATAATTTTCTTAGAATTTAAATCCTCAATACCATTACACTATTTTATTGCAATATTTTTGAGACACTCCGTTTTAATGCACTAGGACGTGTCAACTAAAAATTGGGAAACATTAATGTAGTCGGGTCAAAGAGTTCAGTAAGGGCATCGTATTCAGGGTGCCCTTAAAAGTTATACTCCTTTAGTAATGGAAAAAAATTACATTCACTCAGATCGAAACTACTTCGATTTTGATAAAGTTATTTCAAAATAAAAAGTAACCACAAAAATCAATAAAACACCAAATTTTAAACAAAAATTGTACCTATACTTAAAAACTATATTTTTTAAAAAAAATCAATCAAAATCGGAGTTTTGACCTGTTTCGAAATAATTTCCTAATTATTTATAAATTAATACTTTCGATTCTAGCCAATGTTTAAAAAAAAAAAAAAAAAAACCAAGATAATGAAAAATTAATGTATAAATAAATTTGATAACATTGACAATATAAAAATTTAATTATAGCTAGCCGTAGCAAAAACGAAAAAAAACTATATTCAAGATGCCAGCAGCAATTGCACAAACAGAAGAAATTTCCACAGCACCATTTGATCCACGATATCCAAATACAAATCAAACACGTTACTGTTATCAAAGTTACTTAGATTTTCATCGTTGTCAGAAGGTCAAAGGATCCGATTATGAACCATGCCGTTATTTTGAAAAAGCATACAAATCATTATGCCCAAATGGTTGGATCGAAAAATGGGATTCACAACGGGATGAAGGTTCATTCCCTGGAAAAATTTAAATAATTTTATTGATGATGTTTGTTGAGGTGGGATGTGAAAGGATTGTGATTTGTAATAATCCTAAAACTACACGCTCAATCAGTCGCATCATAATTTTATTATTAGCATAAATTAATAATGTTAATAATTATTAGTGTGTTTGTTCTGAAATAATGAACTTGTAATATATTTTAAAATCATTTCATTAAATTAAATATTTAAAAATATTTTTTTTTTTTTTAATCAAATTTTTCCGCATCGCTAGATCAAGGAACCACTATTGTTTGGACTTGGTAAAACTTGACATGGTTTTTGCATAATACTAAAAAGTATAGACGCCCAATAATCCTAACCTGGTAAAAAATCTATCACAAAATAATTCATGGGATGATAAATTTCTACACGATTTTATTACGTACCGCGCTGTCACAAAGTATTATCCGTTTACATATGAAAACAGAAATGTTTGAACGGTTTTACTACCGGCAATTTTGACTCCTTTGTAACACCTGTCATAATTATATAAGTGGAACTCATTTCTTAAATGTCAATGGTGGAAATAAATTCTATTCGTTATTCAATACTTAAATAGAATTAATATCCGCCATTTGATGATTTAGCTCGTTTTGAACAACTGTCAAAATAAGAAAAATAACAAAATTGTTTTCCTTTTTAACTCATCACGCGTCTAAAAAAAATTATGGAAAATGTTTTAAGCCGAAGTTATTTACAGAAACAAAACATTTTATTTTCTCAAAGATAATTTTTCAAAAAGAAAAAACAGAACTTTATTTAATTTAAAGCTTTTATTTATTTAACAATGTTCGGCTGAAATCCTACAACTTAATTTTGAACCAGATATCTTCAACCTATTAAACAATGTATAATAAGGTTAAATGCGTGACGTTGTTCTAAATCCAACATGGCGGACTAGTTATTTTTAATACTCAATATGGGTATCAAATGAAAGAAAGGGCTTGCTATGAATAACTAGAAAAATAAAGTGACGTCAATATGATGGATTTCTAAAGCTGAAACTCAATTTTAAAGCAGACATCTTCAAATATAAATGTTATGGAACGCTGTATAACATACTTGTGTAAACATTTAGTAAAAAATTAATTAAATGCCCATTATAAAAAACAAGCTTTTACTTAAATGCCTTTTGCTATAAACTTATAACGTCATTACACAATTTATATGATATTAGAGCTTGTCGCAAGATTTACTTGTGTAGATAAACAAATAAATTTAATAAATCTCGCTTTTGTATCACAAATTTTGTAATGACGTTATAAGTTGATAGTAAAAGTTATTTTTTTTCTCTTTAAGCCATTTAAATAAAAATTTTGTTTTTTAAATTTAATATTTTCCCTAGGTATATAAAGATTTAAAAAAATAATTGTCCTTGTAAATTGTAAACATTAGGACAACATGTTATTGTAGACACAAGTAGTTATAGTTGGCTACATACGAATGCGTTTAAAACACGATATGTCAAACGTGGCATACAATACAATACATAAAAAATAAATCATGAATTCTATATCATTTTTTAAAAATAAATCATAATGGTTTTTCCTATTATTTCCATATTTTTGTATGGATTTACATCATTAGCTATTAGTTTTTTATTAGTAAGTAGCTTTGATTTTAACAGAGGTTAATATTTTATTCCGGTCGTCTGTAGATCTAAATTCTAAATTTTTTTTAATTTAATTTGTTTTTTTTTTTTAGATATGTTTAATTATTAAATTAATTACAAAACCATATCCAATCATAGTACGATATGAAAATGAAAAATATTTTCAGGAAGCTATTAGTAAAGAATCAAAAGCGTTTCCATCGTTAAATGACGCTTCTACGATACATTTAAGTGTTATTGTTCCTGCCTACAATGAAGAGGATCGATGTAATTTTATATTAAGCGTTGTCTATAAAAGATCTTTACAATTAGAGGGTTGCCATTCTTTATTTAGGGTAGAAAAAATTGTTAATAAATAATTTTGATTGTTAAGCAACTTCATAAATTCTTTACAATTGATATTTAAGTTAAATTTGCTGACAGGTAAATTAAAAACTCGCATTGGTCTGCCTCAGGTTACATTGTATAATTAAATTATCTTTGTGCTAAACCATTGTAAAGACTTTTTAGGGGCTTTGTGTATGAAGGATTGTTTCTTATGTTTTTGGGTGTAGAATATTTAGAACTTTTAAAAAATATTGGCAAAGTAGATTTTGGCACATACATTTATTTACAAACTTCATTTTAAGTTACAAAAATTGGTGTTTCGAAAATTTTGGAAAAACACCGAATTTAACTCCTTAAAGCGTACAAAATTTTGTAATCGACTTTATGGGCAAAAATCTAGTTCAAAAATATTTTTATACCAAAAGTTTTGGATTAACAAATTGTCGAATTATCAACAATTGTTAGTTTTATTTTTGTTTTTTTAGTACCACCAATGCTCGATGAATGTTTGTTATTTTTGGGAACTCGAGGTGTTAATTACAATTATGAAGTGATTGTGGTCAGTGACGGTAGTCGCGATCGAACATCGCAAATTGTCCATGAATATGCGGCAAAATATGGCGATAATAAAATACGATTGTTGGATTTAGTCAAAAATCGTGGTAAGGGTGGAGCTGTTCGATTGGTAAGTAAACAATTCCCCGACCTACGTGCCTACAATCCAGGAAACTTAAGTATAAAATCAGCTCCTAAAGTTTGGGTCACTTAGTTTCTGAATCATCCCTTGTATTTATAATAAAATATAACAAAAAAAAAATTTGATTTTATATTAAGTTAAATTAATTTCCAGAACTATTTTTCGTTTTAGGGAATTCAATGTGCACGTGGGGCTCTTATTTTATTTGCTGATGCAGATGGAGCAACAAAATTTTCTGATTTAACAAAATTAGAAAAAATATTACACGAAAATCTACAACATAATTACATTGATGATCCAGAAACGGTTACCGCACAGAAATTTATTGTAATTGGATCACGTGCACATCTTGAAAAAGATGCAACGGCAACACGCACCATTTTTCGTACATTCCTAATGCATGGATTCCATTTTTTAGTATGGTTTTTTACAGTACAAGGTGTACGCGATACACAATGCGGTTTTAAATTGTTTACACGACAAGCTGCTACACTATGTTTTAGTAGTTTACACGTTGAAGGATGGTTCGTACTCTTAGAAATTATTATAGAAATCAAGTTTTTCACACTCATTAAATGTGTTTTAGTACAAAAGGCTATAAATCCTTAAATAATGAGGGAGATTACGATATCAGTGGCGCCTCGATTTTTTTTTCATGGATAACTCTTAAAATAGCTGAAAACTCGCAAATTTGAGCTAATAATGAGGTTATACACGTAATTAGAAGGTCGAAAAAAGACGGTTTTTATAAATTTTTTTGTGAAAAGCTATTTAAAACCAAAAGTTTTGATACATTTAGTGGCAACATCTAAGTTTATAATTGCATTAATGATCTGTAAAAATATTGATTTGGTGTGCTTCTGCAGACAATCTTCTGAATGCCGTCCAAAAATAAAGGTGTTCAATGGTGACCACTATATCTCCCGTATAGTTCATTCGAAATCAAAAATCAATTCCGAAATATTATTCTGGTGGATGGATAATATTAGCTATTGATTCGATCAAAATTGCCTCGTAAAATAGAAATAATTATCCGAAATCATATTCCTTCGGTTTATACCTGAAGAATATAAATGGAGAAGTTTGTGTTAAAACTTGGAACCGATCGGTTGATCCCCGTTTTAAAATCTTGGTCACCGACTTGGGTAACATAGAAAAACGTGTTTAAACTGTCTGTACTCCTGTCTGCCTAGTTTCTGTACTCCTTTCTGCCTCGGAAAATACTTCGAATCGCCTTGAAAAATTCTAATTGCGTATAACAGATTAACTCAATTTGGAAGTGTTGCGGGTTTGCTTAAAATCCATAAAAACATCATATTTCGTGGAAAATGTGGCTAGAAAATATTATTTTATAATTAATTTAATTATTTTTAATATATATATTTTTTATTTTGATATCTTTATTTTTAGGGCATTTGATGCAGAGCTTTTATATATTGCTCAAAAATTGAAAATACCAATAAAAGAAGTAGCTGTGAATTGGACTGAAATTGATGGATCGAAAATAACACCAATTATAAGTTATATACAAATGGGACGTGATTTAATTTTAATTTGGTTAAAATATAAAATTGGAGCTTGGCAAATTATACCAGAGAAAAAACTCTGAATTAATCTCTGAGAACTCGGAGTTTTTGGTTGGTTTTTTCTTTTTTGAGAATATTAGCACCTGCATTTTATGTATTTTGATAGCAAGTTATTTAGCGTTGGAAATCCAACATCTTGTTTACGTCATTAATAATTTTTATCAGAATTTGTAAATATTTTTGCAAAATAAAATAATGAGAAATTTTATTTTTAAACTTGTTTTTATTTTATAAACTACGAAATTTTAGTAACGTTCTTTTCGTAAAACTGTAATTTTATCAGTACTGAATTATGGTATGCTTAGTATCGACACCACGTTCTGGCATATCATCAGTTTTTATATATTTGATGAAAGGGGTGAGAGGAAATTAATATGAAAACTTATAAAATATTTTTTTTTTAATTCTGTCATATCTTGACTAGTTTTTTACCAAAATCAAATTTGATTAAATGTAAAAAAATTTTTAAAAGGAGATATCGTAAGATATTGAGTGCCATTTGAAATTTTGAGCAATACTCCTGGGACACACTGTGTACAACCATCTAGAACCATAAGTCAGGTTTTGTAATAACTATTAAGGGTTAATTGGTATATTTAATACCAACATTCAAATGATATTCATAATAATAATTATTCTGTGTGAAATTTTAAATAAACCGCGCAAATAACAATGAGTTCTCGTATACTCAGTATGTGGTATCATAATTCTAGGGTTATAACATTTCGAAATTATATAAATAATATCGAACAAAGTTATTTTTGATCGAAAAAATAATAATTCCAACTGTTACTTTCGAAATTCAATAGATTCCCACGACGGTCGTGTAAATTCTCATTTAGCATCGTGAGTTCCCTTACTATTTTTGACAGTTTATCACATATGTCAAACGTTAACGTCAAAATAGAAAAATGAAATGTCTGATTGCGATTTGATTGAAGAATGGTGGATTTAGTGAAAAATACAGTAAAATGGAAATGGGAAAATTTCATTCAGAATTAATAATAGTTAAAGAAGAAAATAACGTGTCAGAATATCAACAAATTAATGTATATAATTGTCAGATGATTAAAAATGAAGACATTAAAATTGAAGAAGATTTACATTCAGAATTCATGATCAAAAATGGAAAAACTGATGAAAAATTGGGAAGCGTTTTAAGTTCTGATCAAATATTTACCATACAAAGTAATTTAAATCTAGATTATCGAATTAATGCTGGAGAAAAATCATTTTTATGTGATATTTGTAATAAAACATTTACTCAGAAAAGCAATTTAGTTCAACATAAGCGAATTCATACCGGAGAAACGCCATTTTCATGTGATGTGTGTATTAAAACATTTTCTCAAAAACACAGTTTAATTGTACATAAACGTATTCATACCAGAGAAAAACCATATTCATGTGATGTTTGTAATAAAACATTTGCTCATAAAGTCAGTTTAATGATACATAATCGAACTCATATTAGTGAAAAATCGTTTCAACAAACTTCTATTGAGAATAACTCGTTTCCATGTGATGCTTGTGATAAAATATTTATCCATAAAACCAGTTTTATTCTACATAAACGAACGCATACAGGTGAAAAACCGTATTCTTGTAGTGATTGTGGTCGAACATTTACAAATCATTCCAATTTAATTGTACATAAACGAATTCATACCGGAGAAAAACCGCATCCATGTGATTTTTGTGATAAAAAATTTACGTCACAATTCAATCTAAATCTACATAAAAGAATCCATACGGGAGAAAAACCATTTTCATGTGATGTTTGTGATAAAACTTTTACACAAAAAATCAGTTTACTTCAACATCAACGCACACATACTGGAGAAAAACCACATTCATGTGATTTTTGTGATAAAAAATTTTCTCATAAATACAGTTTAATACACCATAATCGTACTCACACTGGTGAAAAACCATTTTCGTGTGATATTTGTAATAAAGCGTTTGGTTTAAAAATCAGTTTAATTCGACATAAACGAATGCATACGGGGAAGAGACCATATTTTTGTGATTTGTGTTTTAAAAATTTCACTGATCAAAGCATTTTAACTAGACACAAACGGATTCATACCGGTGAAAAACCATATTTATGTGATATTTGTAATAAAGCATTTACTGAGCAGTGTAATTTAATTAAACATCAAAAACAAATTCATAATGTAAAGAAAACTTAAATAAAATAAGAACCAAAAAATAGAGACATCTAATAAGGATAAGAAATAATAATTATCCAAATCCAATCCATGCAAAATAGTTCTTGTGGAACGAAACTTTTAAATATTCATTATTTAAAATATTTCTTCACAATATTATTAAATTTTAGTTTCGCCTTAAAACTTTTATTTTATAAATAATATTAACTAAATGTTTAATACCTATAGCAAATGAAATAAATTATTTTTTCTTTAAACAAGTAGTTTTATTTCTTCATGTACGAGTTACTTAAATCATTTATTATTCAAAACGGTTGAACCGTTTTTTTAAATCTATTTGAAGAATAGTCCATGGAGGATAGAAATAAAGGAGAACCATCTTTTATGGAGGAAACAAGTTGAAAAAGTGTACTCCTGTAAACAGCAAATTATTATTCGACGATTCACCGAAATGGCGATCGTGTAGTTAATGGAAATGATGTGAATTTAGAGGTTATAAACCGATTGAAACGAAGTTTCTTAAATATTTTCCACTTGCTACAATTATTGCGCCTCCCTTAATTTGCTCCCTTTCGATGGACACTTCTTAAGACATTTAGATAGTTCTATCCTCCATGGAATAGACACAGTTGCTATTCGTCCGACTATTTCCTTTTTGTGTTAATTATAGATATTAATTTCTTAAAATAAATCCCTTTTGTCTTAATATTTAAATCGTTCATATCATTGTAAGACCTATGATAATTGATTAGATATCAATTAATGTATATTATAATAAAGCCAGAAGATGGAAAAATGGCAATTAATTCGTTATTTGTCTAAGTTAAATAAATACAATAATAAAAGTATGCTTTAGTAATACCGTTAATATTGTACAATCGTTTTTTGCAGATTATAATTTTGCAGAGAAAAACACTATTTTTGTTCTTTATGAAGAGAGCTACAGTATATACATAGGTATTCTTACGTTTCCGCCATTATAACTCCTCTTTAAGACCTGTCTGCTTGACATTTATAATACACACAAAATTTTAAATATTGTAGATAAAAATTATATGTAAAACATGTGTATCTACAACTTTTTATGATTGAAGAAACTAATTAATTTTCGCTATTCATAAAAAGTACTTATATTTTTTGTATAAATCCGCCATTGTTATTCCTCTTTAACAACTGTCAGTGGTACGTAGGAATACTCATACATACAGTCAGCGCCTTACATTTAATAACACGATCTTATATTGGAGATTGAAAACAATTCTTTCAACACCAAATATTAAAGCTTATTATCAATATTTTTTTAAAATATTGATATTATATGACTGTGCTTCTAACCCACTCAGCTGATCATAATCCATTGACTACCAAATGTTATCAGTTTTATAATATATTAAATTATTATGAAACATGCTTTCTTTTACAAGTTTTTTTTGTCTATGGCGTTTATTAGTAGTTGTAAATAGCTGTTAATTATACCGGAAATTAACGTCTTCATTAGCATGAATATCCAATAGGTCTTAAGAGCGATTGGCCACAGATGTTATTGACATAAAGAAGTGTTTCTAACAAGCTGTTGAAGTTAGAAGTAATATAGAATTACACGTAATATAAATTGTTTTTAAGAAAAAATTTTCGACAAGACGTCCATTTTAATGTCAATATTATGCATACTAAATACGTATTTAGTTGAATGATTCCAATTTCTCTTAACAGCTTAAATGAACAACTTTAGACTTTTTTCGTAAAACAACATGGCGGAACATATAAGACTCTCTATTCGGGATTAGTGTGTATATGATGACTGTAGATTGCGTGTTACAAAAAAAATTAAATTAAATTAAATCACAATTTAAATTTATTGTAATATTCAACAAAAATTATACATTATTTTTACATTATTATTAGTTAAAAAAGATAATATTAATTAATATTAAGACTAAAACACAAATATCACAAAATAATTATTCGATAAATTGACCTAACATTAAACTATAGGCAATATTATAATCATACAGACTAGCATTTAATTTTATTTGTACGCGAAAATTTATTCTAATTTTATTTAAGTTTTCTTTTCATATGAATTTGTTTTTGATGTTTAATTAAATTACACTTCTCCGTAAATGCTTTATTACAAATATCACATACATGCGGTTTTTCACCGGTATGAATCCGTTTGTGTCTATTCAATATCATTTTATCAGTGAAAGTTTTAAAACAAAAATCACATAAATATGGTCTCTCCCCCGTATGCATTCGTTTATGACGAATTAAACTGATTTTATGACCAAATCCTTTATTACAAATATCACACGAAAATGGTTTTTCACCAGTATGAGTACGATTATGTAGTATTAAATGATGTTTATGAGAAAATGTTTTATCACAAGAATCACATGAATACGGTTTTTCTTCCGTATGCACTCGTTGATGTTGAATTAAACTAATTTTTTGTGTAAATTTTTTGTCACAAAAATTACATGAAAATTGTTTATTTTCGGTATGAATTCGTTTATGTAAATATAAAGTGGATTGAGACGTAAATGTTTTATTACATAATTCACATGAAAATGGTCTTTCTCCAGTATGAATTCGTTTATGTACAATTAAATTGGAAGAATTTGTAAATGCACGATTACAATCACTACATGCAAATGGTTTTTCACCGGTATGCGTTCGTTTATGTAGAATAAAACTATTTTTATGAATAAATTTTTTATCACAAACATCACATGAATACGATTTGTTTCCACCAGCAATTTGTTCACTACTACTATGGCTTCGATTATGTACCATTAAATTAGTTTTGTATGTAAACCTTTTATTGCAAACATCACATGAAAATGGTTTTTCACCGGTATGTATTTTTTTATGCCGAATTAAACTGAGTTTTACACCAAATCCTTTATTACAAATATCACAAGAAAACGGTTTTTCACCAGTATGACTACGATTGTGTTGCATTAAACTGTGTTTATGAGAAAATGTTTTACCACAAAAATCACATGAATAAGGTTTTTCTCCGGTGTGAATTCGTTTATGTATCGTTAAACTGTGTTTTTGAGAAAATGTTTTATTACAAACATCACATGAATATGGTTTTTCACCAGTATGAACTCGTTTATGTGAATTTAAAACGGATTGAGAAGTAAATGTTTTATCACAAAATTCACATGAAAATGTTTCTCCTGTGTGAGTTCGTTTATGTAAATATAAAGTAGATTGAGATGTAAATATTTTATCACAAAATTCACATGTAAATGTTTCTCCAGCATGAATTCGTCTATGTTGAATAAAATTGCTTTTCTGATTAAATATTTTATTACAAATATCACATACAAATGATTGTTCACCAGTATGGCTGTAATTATGTTGTGTTAAACTATGTCGATGAGAAAATGTTTTATCACAAAAATCACATGAATATGGTTTTTCTCCAGTATGAGTTCGATTATGTATCATTAAACTGTGTTTCTGAGCAAACGATTTATCACAAACATCACATAAATATGGTTTTTCACCCGTATGAATTCGTTTATGTAAATATAAATTAGATTGAGAGGTAAATGGTTTATCACAAAATTCACATGTAAATGTTTCTCCGGTATGAATTCGTTGATGTTGAACTAAGCTTTTTTTCTGAGTAAATGTTTTACTACAAATGTCACATAAAAATGATTTTTTTCCAATATGAATTCCCCGAATTCCTTTATCTAGATTTAAACTACTTTGGGTAGTAAATATTTGATCAGAAAGTAAAACACTTTCTGATTTTTCATCAGTATTTTCATTTTTGATCATGAATTCTGAATGTAGATCTTCTTCAATTTTAATGTCTTCATTTTTAATTAACAGAGAATTATTTACATTAATTTGTTGATGTTCTGACTCGTTATTTTCTTCCAACTTCTCTTCTTTAACTATTATTAATTCGGATTGCAATTTTTCTTCTTCCATTTTAATGCCTTCTTCACAAATTTATAAAGGTTAGATAATTTATATTTGTATAAATAATGTATGCAAATCCAATTTTAGCTCAAATCACAATCACAGATTACGCCTTACGATTACACAAATATTCACAGTGCCCGTACGCTGAAATAAACTGGATAACCTGTTGTGTCATGATATGGACATATTCAGTTGAAGTTATCTTTGGAATGAATTCATTTCGTTACTATGGGATGAATTGATATTTGTTTTTAGTTTAAATTTATAGTTAGTTTTTTGATATGTGACGTTTTAAGAAATTAAAAGGATTTGATTTTTGTACAATTTACGTTCTTTCTATAAATCACAAGCTATTTTGGCATATAATATAGTGTGGCTTCTGTAAGGTTTTTGGATATTATAAAGAAAGCAGTGTAATGGAGGGGGTGATGTGCTATGCCTGTGGGAAGCAGGGGCATATCGCAAATGTGGGGTCCAATATGAGGACTACCGCCAATGCCGATTCGGGAAGTTTGGGTTGGGAAACGGAAATTTTCGCCAACGACTTGGGGATGGATTGAGGAGTCAAGGATATGAAGGACTGTCGCCAATGCCGATTCGGGAAGTTTGGGTTGGGAAAGGAGAATTTCGCCAACGAATTCCAGATAGATTGGGAAGTCAAGAACATGGAGGTGAGGGAAGACTGCGAAATGTACGTGAACTGGAGCAGATGGCTGATGTACCTGAAGCAGAGGTTGAAGAACAGGTAGAAGTGGAGGAACAACTAGAGTCCGCCCGACGAGAACTAGAGCGAGGCTGACTTACTTGGATGAATACGTGTGAGGTGTTGTGTCATGGTATGGATACGTATTCAGTTGAAGTTATAGTTAGTTTTTTGACATGTGACGTTTTGACAAATAAGGGTACTCGTAGCATTGAAGACTGTGACAGTAATCCAGTGTATTAGGCACATAGGAAATATTTATAATGACGAATTCATGATCAAAGCAACTGATAAGAGAAACCTAAATTTAGGTATATTTTCTGTAATAATATCAACTCTTAGCCCAGAACGTTAAGACATTGTCAAAATATAACTTAAACATTGCTAATTTTCAAAATTAATGACTTCATATCGTTGTGGAACGCTAGCAAAAAATAATACCAGAGACTGATAGATTTTATGTTTTTTTAGAATGAAAAACCGATTACACAGATAAATTAAAATAAATGTATTTTTTTTTATATTAAGAGATTTTATTAAAGATTGATATTTTGGCCGTTCATTTTACGTCGCTCAGCACTATGGTGTGAATTCGCCATTATAAAAATTGTATCATTAATGTGATTTGAACTAAAAATTAGTAGTCTTTTTTTTGACATATATGAATTACCTTTTTAAATGAAAATGGAAGACATTAGAATAGAATTTCATTCAGAATTTATAAAAGTTAAAGAAGAGAAGCTGGAAGAAACTAATTTTTCAGATCATCAACAAATTTATATAAATAATTCTCAGTTGATTAAAGATGAGGATATTAAAATTGAAGATTTACGATTACAATTCATGATCAAAAATGAAAATACTATTGAAAATTTAGAGAGCAATTCAACTTCCGATCGAATTTTTACGACACAAAATAATTTAAATCTAGAAAATCAAATTAATACAGAAGAAAGTTTTTCATGTGAATTTTGTAATAAAACATTTACCTCCCAATCTAATTTAAATTCACATAAAAAAAGTCATACCGGAGAAAAACCATATTCATGTGATGTTTGTAATAAATCGTTTACTCAGAAATACAGTTTAACGGTACATTATCGAATTCATACCGGAGAAAAACCTTATTCATGTGATTTTTGTGGTAAAACATTTTCTCATAAACACAGTTTAATACAACATAATTACGGTCATACTGGTGAAAAACCATTTTCTTGTGATATTTGTAATAAAGGATTTGGTGTAAAACTCAATTTAATTCGGCATAAACAAATCCATATTGGAGAAAAACCATTTTCATGTAACATATGTAATAAAAGATTTACTTATAAAACCAATTTAAAGGTACATAATCAAATTCATTTGAGTAGCGAACAAACTTCTGGTGAAAATAATTCGTATTCATGTGATATTTGTGATAAAATATTTATTCATAAAAATAGTTTAATTCTACATAAAAGAACGCATACCGGTGAAAAACCATTTTCATGTGATATTTGTAATAAAATATTTTCTGATAGAAGCAATTTAATTCAACATAAACGTATTCATACTGGAGAAAAGCAATTTTCATGTGACATTTGTAATAAAATATTTACTCAGAAAAGCAATTTAGTTCAACATAAACGCATTCATACTGGAGAAAAACCGTATTCATGTGACTTTTGTGATAAAAACTTTTCTCATAAACATCATTTAATGCAACATAATCTTACTCACAATGGTGAAAAACAATTTTCGTGTGATATTTGTAATAAAGAATTTGGACGAAAAATTACTTTAATTCAACATCAACGTATTCATACAGGTGAAAAACCATATTCATGTGATTTTTGTGATAAAACATTTTCTCATAAACACAACTTAATATTACATAATCGTACTCATACAGGTGAAAAACCCTTTTCGTGTGATATTTGTAATAAAGATTTTGGGCGAAAAATTAGTTTACTTCAACATCAACGAACACATACGGGGGAAAAACCGTATTCATGTGATATTTGTGATAAAACATTTTCACATAAACTCAGTTTAATACAACATAATATTACTCATTCAGGTGAAAAACCATTTTCGTGTGATATTTGTAGTAAAGAATTTGGTCTAAAAGCTAGTTTAATTCGACATAAACGTACTCATACGGAATAAAAACTGTATTTTTGTGATTTTTGTGAAAGAACATTTTCACATAAACACAATTTAATATAGTCATAATGGTGAAAAACTGTTTTCGTGTAATATTTGTAATAATTTGGTTGAAAAAAAAATTAATAAATTAAATGTTATATAAATAAAGAAAATATTAATTTGAAACAATTAGTTTTATTTCTTCAGTACAATTAAATGAAAACTTGCAAGTATTTAAATATCTAAATATACAAAACAACATCGGTTTAGTAACGCCATAACTCAAGAACGGCGCACCGATATTACGATAGATTTTGTCCCCCAGTAGCAGTATAACTTTTAACGCAACAGTGCTTTCATACCCCATTCATGGTAGCTTTAAACGTTTAACGCAATCATGTTGGAAGTCGCATTAGGATTTTCACTTCAAAAATCTTTTGTAGGCGATATAGACCGATATAGAAACTTAGCTTATTATTTTCCATAGATTACAAAAATGCTATTAATTATTATAATGCATTATATTGCACGCTATTATGAAACGGTAAATAAAATACAGAAATAAACTAAATATAACCTAAAGTAACTGTTATAACCTAAAAAAACGTTAGTTTTTTTTATGTGAAACATCTATACGAGGCTAAACCTGATTGTTAGAGTGGCGACGCATCCTCACGCTATATGATGGAATATATGTTAGCCCGCATACCAAGTTACACATATGAGGGTAACCTACAAACGAATTCCGATGTTTCACATCTGCCAGGCGTCCCGTGATGGCTCACAATTTTTTAAATCTTTAATCAAATTTAAAAATAAAATTTTTTAGATAAAGATTTTATTATATAATTCTGTTTTATGCACTCTTTTTGAAATGTACCCTGTTCATATTGTAGTGTCATCTTAATTTAATGTATTTTGAAAAACAGTTTTTCATACCAAGATAGTTCTCCTTTCATCTACTCTCTTAAATTAACAAATAGATGAATTTGTGAAGTAAAAACGCACCTTCATCTTTCGTGGTAAAATCCTGATTGAAAATTCTATAGTTCTTTTCGCGTCTCTTTTTGCCATAGTGTGAATTCGGCATACTAAAAATTCTGACTGATTACAGCATCCTCCTATTTAAATGTAATTTTTGCTAAAAAGTGTAAATTAAAATTTTTATACAAATATCAGTTATATTTTATAAATTAAAATGGAAAAGGAAAAATATCATGCAGAATTCATAAAAGTTAAAGAAGAGAAGTTGGAAGATAATTATTTGACAGAACATCAGCAAATTTATATAAATAATTCTCAGTTGATTAAAAATGAAGACATTAAAATAGAAGAACAACCTTTACATTCAGAATTAATAACAATTAAAGAAGAGAAGTTGGAAGAAAATAAATTATCAGAACATCAACAAATTCATACTGATAATTGTCAGTTAATTAAAAATGAAAATTTTGAAAACGACTCAACTTCTGATCAAATATTTATCACACAACGTAATGTAAATCTAAATAAACAAATTCATACAGGAGAAAAGTTTCCATGTGAATTTTGTGAAAAAGTATTTACCTCGAAGTTTAATTTAAATTCACATAAAAAAGTTCATACCGGAGAAAAACCATATTCATGTGATATTTGTGATAAAACGTTTTCTCATAAACATCATTTAATACAACATAATCGTACTCATACAGGCGAAAAGCCGTTTCCGTGTGATATTTGTAATAGAACATTTTCTCAAAAAACTAGTTTAATGGTACATAAACGAACACATACGGGAGAAAAGCCATATTCATGTGATTTTTGTGATAAAAGATTTTCTCACAAACACAATTTAATACATCATAATCATACTCATAATGGTGAAAAACAATTTTCGTGTGATTTTTGCAATAAAAGTTTTAATCGTCAAAGTGTTTTGGTTACACATAAACGTATTCATACGGGAGAAAACCCGTATTCATGTGATTTTTGTGATAAAATATTTATCCATAAAACTAGTTTTATTCTACATAAACGAACGCATACCGGTGAAAAACCATTTTCATGTGATATTTGTAATAAACAATTTTCTAATAGAAACAGTTTAGTCCAACACAAACGTATCCATACTGGAGAAAAACCGTATTCATGTGATTTTTGTGATAAAATATTTTCTCAGAAAAGCAATTTAGTTCAACATGAACGTACTCATACAGGAGAAAAGCCATATTCATGTGATTTTTGTGATAAAACATTTTCTCATAAACACCATTTAATACAACATAATCTTATTCATAATGGTGAAAAACAATTTTCATGTGATGTTTGTAATAAATGTTTTAATCGTCATAATGTCTTAGTTCAACATAAACGTATTCATACGGGAGAAAAACCGTATTCATGTGATTTTTGCGATAAAAGATTTTCTCATAAACATCATTTAATACAACATAATCTTACTCATAATGGTGAAAAACCGTTTTCGTGTGATATCTGTAATAAAGATTTTGGGCGGAAAATTAATTTACTTCGACATCAACGAACTCATACGGGAGAAAAACCGTATTCATGTGATTTATGTGATAAAACATACTCCCATAAACACCATTTAATACAACATAATCGTACTCATACTGGTGAAAAACCGTTTTCGTGTGATATTTGTAACAAAGAATTTGGTCAAAAAGTCAGTTTAATTCGGCATAAACGAATACATACGGTATAAAAATTTGTATTCATGTAATTTTTGTGACAGAATATTTTCTCTTAAACACCATTTAATACAACATAGTGGTAGTTATACTTTTTTCGAGATTTTAGTCATATTTTGGTTTAAAAAAAATTAATAAATTAAATGTAAAATAAATAAAGAAAATATTAATTTGAAACAATTGGTTTTATTTCTTCAGTACAATTAAATGAAAACTTGAGTGTATAAACAATTATCTAAATATATAAAACATCATCGGATTAGTTACACTATTTATAAATCAAAGAATATTATTATTACGTTACGTTCAAAGTAAGGTTTATTGCTGCTGAAGGCTTTCTTTATTTCCTTTGCAAGCGACTTTAATAGCTATAGTATTCATTTTATATTGTCGAAATATTGAGACTTTTCTTGCCTTCTCATTTCGTAGTATAGTGTTTGTTATTTATTAAAAATTTTATATCTATGATGTGTAATTCTTAATTTTCTGGTAGCTAGAATTTTTCTTAGCATAAATGTCATATAAATGTTTTTTTCCAATGTGAAATAGTATTATAAAAAATCAAATAATGGGCACATTGTTTAATAACAGAGAATAGATATTAATTTTTGAAGTAAAAAAAAATCGCGATTGAAAATTCTTTTGTTTATTTCGCATCTCCCGTCTCTATGGTGTGAATTAGCCACATTAAATATGTGTGATCATAGATATAAGATATATGGATTAGTAGTCAGTGTTATTTTTCCTATACACACAATGTTTTATGCCTGTCAACAACATCTATGCTATTTTTCACCTATACTTAAGACTCGAAACTTATTTAAAAAAATTTTTAACGTTATACATAGATAATAGGCATTATCTTACAATACATATAAAATACAGATTTTTATGAAGAAATATAAATGTTTTATCTATTTTATATATGATAAAATTAATTTTTTTCTATCTAGTAAAGAAAATGGGAATAATATCAGTATAAATCAATTAAAAAACAAACAAAGGTTTTTGAAAAATTCAATATAATTAATTTTTATCAGCTTTTATAATTTCGTTGAAATAATCAAATACGTATTTGGGTTGACAGTTAACAATTTTAATTTATCATTAAAATAATGTTTTACCGTCAATATTTTCATATAATACATAGTTCTCAAAAAAGTTTTTGGGGTAACCCCTTTTAAATACACTACATCTTGTCTTCAAGTTATTCAATGAACTAGATATCCACATATTCTAGGTCTATATATGTGACTACTTGCAGCAACCTCCACTTTGGTTAGTTTTTATACAAATATCAATTATATTTTATAAATTAAAATGGATAAAGAAAATTATCATTCAGAATTCATAAAAGTTAAAGAAGAGACGTTGGAAGAAAATAATTTAACAGAAATTTGTATAAATAATTCTCAGTTGATTAAAAATGAAGACATTAAAATAGAAGAACAATCTTTACATTCAGAATTAATAACAATTAAAGAAGAGAAGTTGGAAGAAAATAACTTATCAGAACATCAACAAATTCATACTGATAATTGTCAGTTAATTAAAATTGAAAATTTTGAAAACGACTCAACTTCTGATCAAATATTTATCACACAACGTAATGTAAATCTAAATAAACAAATTCATACAGGAGAACAATTTTCATGTGAATTTTGTGATTTAACATTTACCTCGAAATTTAATTTAAATTCACATATAAAAGTTCATACCGGAGAAAAACCATATTCATGTGAAGTTTGTGAAAAGACGTTTTCTCATAAACACCATTTAATACGACATACTCGAATTCATACAGGTGAAAAACCGTTTTCTTGTGATGTTTGTAATAGAACATTTTCTCAAAAAAGTAGTTTAATGGTACATAAACGAACTCATACAGGAGAAAGGCCATATTCATGTGATTTTTGTGATAAAACATTTTCTCATAAACACCATTTAATATATCATAATCTTACTCATAATGATGAAAAACAATTTTCTTGTGATATCTGTGATAAATGTTTTTATTGTCAAAGTGATTTAGTTCAACATAAACGAATTCATACGGGAGAAAAACCATATTCATGTAATTTTTGTGATAAAAAATTTTCTCAGCAACACAATTTAATACACCATAATCTTACCCATAATAGTGAAAAACAATTTTCATGTGAGATCTGTAATAAATGTTTCAAGCGTAAAAGTGTTCTAATACAACACGAACGTATTCATACTGGAGAAAAACCGTATTCTTGTGATTTTTGTGATAAAAAATTTTCTCATAAACACCATTTAGTACAACATAATTTTACTCATACCGGAGAAAAACCGTATTCATGTGATTTTTGTTTTAAAACATTCACTCATAAACACCATTTAATACAACACAATCGAACTCATACTGGAGAAAAACCGTATTCATGTGATTTATGTGATAAAAAATTTTCTCATAAACATCATTTAACACTTCATAATCTTACACATAATGGTGAAAAACAATTTTCGTGTGATATCTGTAATAAATGTTTTAATCGTCAAAGTGTCTTAGTTCAACATAAACGAATTCATACTGGAGAAAAACCGTATTCATGTGAACTATGTAATAAAATATTTATCCATAAAACCAGTTTAATTCTACATAAACGAACGCATACCGGTGAAAAACCATTTTCATGTGATATTTGTAATAAATGTTTTAATCGTCAAAGCGTTTTAGTACAACATAAACGTATTCATACCGGTGAAACATTTCAGTGTGAATTTTGTGAAAGAATATTTACTTCCCAAAACACTTTAACTTCTCATAAACGAGTTCATACTGGAGAAGAACTATATACATGTGATGTTTGTAATAAAATATTTACTTTGAGAAACAATTTAGTTCTACATAAACGTATTCATACGGGAGAAACATTTTCATGTGAATTTTGTGATAAAAAATTTATCTCTCAGTCCAATTTAAATTCACATAAACGAATTCATACCGGTGAAAAACCGTATTCATGTGATGTTTGTGATAAAACGTTTTCTCAAAAACAAAGTTTAACAGTACATAATCGAACTCATACCGGGGAAAAACCGTATTCATGTGATTTTTGCGATAAAACATTTACTTATAAACACAGTTTAATACAACACAACCGTAGTCATACTGGTGAAAAACCGTTTTCGTGTGATATCTGTAATAAAGAATTTGTTCAAAAATTCAGTTTAATTCGACATAAACGAATACATGCGGGATAAAAATTGTATTCATATGATTTTTGTGACAGAATATTTTCTCTTAAACACCATTTAATAGAACATAATGGTAGTTATACTATTGACTGTTTTCGTGATATTTGTCATAATTTGGTTTAAAAAAAATTAATAAATTAAATGTAAAATAAATAAAGAAAATATTAATTTGAAACAATTGGTTTTATTTCTTCAGTACAATTAAATGAAAACTTGAGTCTATAAATAATTATATAATAATATATAAAACATTATCGGATTAGTTACGTAATTTGCAAATCAAAGAATATTATCACCTTACGCCCAAAGTGAGATTTATTGCTGCTGAAGGCTTTCTTTATTTCCTTTGCAAGTGAATTTAGGGCGGATGTCGATTCATCGTTATTTTGAATTCCCTTCTCTCTCGTTGTATATATTTACTGATAAAGCGCCGAGTATCATCTAGTTATTAATAAATATAAAGTTCTTTTTTATAGCTAAATTATTGATTTTATATGGTCGAAATATTGAGACTATTCTATTGAGAACGCTTACAAAATATTTCAGCCTTAATTTATACAATGAAAAAGATCTAACAGGCCGATGTTCATCTTAGTTCATACCAATTAATGTCTTATCTTGCATATCGAAGAAATTTTTCGTAATGAAGAAATTTTTAAACAACACCAATCTTCCATAAACTGTTAATAATTTTTTAGAATATAGATTATAATGTATCGATATAATATATTTACAACTACATTTATAGCTTCTTTGTTTTAAATGTTTTTGAAAATAATCTCCTCTGGATGATGACCAAATCATAATACGTTTTAATTTTTATTGTTAAAAAAAATTTTATTCAATAATAAATCTTCCACAAATATAATAAATTTTTGTAAAACCCGCCTTTTTGTAATGTCAAAATTAACAAGTGTATTTTAATTTTATAGATGTATTTATTTATTGAACATTCATGCTAACGAACGCTCACTACCGATATAATGAACTATTAAGAATTACCAATATTTAAACATCATAGACATAAAACTGGAAATAGATGGAATGTTTCATAATAATGTATGTGTTTAATATATTATAAATTCTAATCCCATTTTGATAGTTAATGAAAAATAATCAGCTGAGTGTATTATGAGTTATGAGTAATTATTTTTGCTGCTCTGATCTTAGCGTGAATATCCATTAGAATTAAGGGCTGTATTAACAAAAATATAAAACATTAATGATTACACTCAGCTGCGTATTTTCTATAAACCTGTAAAATGCGAATAATTATTTCAATATATTATTATACACTATTCTGAAATAATTTATCTACAAATATAGTTTTGCTATTTAGTAATATAGTATTTGTTATTTATTAAAAATTTTATATCTATGATGTATAATTTTAAATAATTTTTAATTTTCCAATTATCCTGTAGCTAGGATTTTTCTTAGCATGAAAGTTTTATAAATGTCGCCTTTTTCTAGTTTTTTTTTTTACCAAAATATCTAAATAGTAAAATAAAAAATGAAATGTTGGCAACTATCGTTCATTTCGCATCCTCAGTCGTTTTGGTTTGAATTAGCCACATATGTGTGACTAATTGCAGCAACCTCCACTTTGATTATTTGACCTAAAAATTAAAATTCAATTTTTATACAAATATCAATTATATTTTATCAATTGAAATGGAACACATTAATATGGAAAAAGAAAAATATCATTTAGAATTCATAAAAGTTAAAGAAGAGAAGTTGGACGAAAATGACTTAACAGAATATCAGCAAACTTACATAAATAATTCTCAGCTGATTAAAAATGAAGACATTAAAATAGAACAACAACCTTTACATTCAGAATTAATAACAATTAAAGAAGAGAAGTTGGAAGAAAATAATGTATCAGAACATCAACAAATTTATATAGATAATTGTCAGTTAATTAAAAATGAAAATACTGATCAAAATTTTGAAAGCGATATAACTTCTGATCAAATATTTATCACACAAAGTAATGTAAAACTAAATAAACGAATTCATACAGGAGAAACATTTTCATGCGAATTTTGTAATAAAACATTTACCTTGCAATGTAATTTAAATTCACATAAAAAAATTCACACCGGAGAAAAACCGTTTTCATGTGAAGTTTGTGATAAAAAATTTTCTCATAAACACCATTTAATGCTTCATAATGTAACTCATACTGGTGAAAAACAATTTTCGTGTGATATCTGTAATAAATGTTTTAGCCGTAAAAGTGTTCTAATTCAACACAAACGAACTCATACTGGAGAAAAACCATATTCATGTGAATTTTGTGATAAAACATTTTCTCAAAAACACCATTTAATACAACATAATCTTACTCATACTGGAGAAAAAGCGTATTCATGTGATTTTTGTGGTAAAACATTTACTTATAAACACAATTTAATACAACATGAACGAACTCATACAGGTGAAAAACCGTATCCATGTGATTTTTGTGATAAAAAATTTTCTCATAAACACAATTTAATACACCACAATATAACTCATAATAGTGAAAAACGATTTTCGTGTGATATCTGTAATAAATGTTTTAGTCGTAAAAGTGTTTTAGTTCAACACAAACGTATTCATACTGGAGAAAAACCGTATTCATGTGATTTTTGTGATAAAAAATTTTCTCATAAACATCATTTAACACTTCATAATCTTACTCATAATGGTGAAAAACAATTTTCATGTGACGTTTGTAATAAATGTTTTAATCGTCAAAGTGTTTTAGTTCAACATAAACGTATTCATACTGGAGAAAAACCTTATTCATGTGATTTTTGTGACAAACAATTTACTTATAAATACAGTTTAATACAACACAATCGTATTCATACTGGTGAAAAACCGTTTTCATGTGATATTTGTAATAAAGAATTTTGTCAAAAAATCAGTTTAACTCGGCATAAATGTACTCATACGGGATAAAAACTGTATTTATGTGATTTTTGTGAAAGTAAATTTTCTCGTGAACACCATTTAATAGAAAATAATCGTTCTCGAAAAACTGTTAAAGCAAATAAATTAATTTGAAACAATTGGTTTTTTATTTCTTCAGTACAATTGACGATTTTTTTTTAAATCTTTAATTTGGTTTTTTCTTTGCTCCGAATAACAGTATAACTATTAAAAAATTAGAGAAATTCAAGAAAAACAAATGGATAAAGAAAAATCGCTTTCTTATACATTTTGTATGGAACGTTTTTTATACTTTGTCTTGTATTATTTGTCTTTAAACCATACCATTCGATATCAAAGGCGTTTCTTACCTTGCGCCTAATTCAGAGGACTAATAGATGTGTAAGGGGCGCAATTACAGTTACCATCTCATTCTTAATATTATAACATTGCGCTCAAATAAAGCTTTATTGTCGAAGGTCTTCTTTACTTTCCTTGTGAGCGAAGTGATCAATGAGGTCGAATCCACACCAAAGACCGAAACATCGTCATATAGCCAGGGATACATTCGTTATAACATCTGTTAAAATTAGTTGTTTGATTGATTCATTTGGATGTTTTAATGTTGAGGCTGTTTTTCACCTCTTAGGCGTAATGGCATCCAAATCATTTTCAATTGTTAAAACCATTTTTTAGTATGACATTAGATATTCCAAAAAAAAAAAAAAAATCAATTAAACTCGAGCTGGATTCCGTCATTTAAAATTTATATTGCGAAATTATGGAACTAAATTTTTTTTCCCAAATTTTTTTTATTTTATTGGATTATTGATCGTTTATTGATGATTCTTGATGCAATTTTAGTATTTGTTGATAATTATTTTATAGTTGTTATAAACAATTTAAATGTTATACGTGAAGTTGGTGAATACAAGTTTTATATCAATTATTTTTTTCCATTCAGTCGATAGAAAATCGTTTGTTCAACTTATTTTAATTCATTTTTTGATTTAAAAGAAAATTAAAAATAGGAAAATAATATTTACACCAATTTTACACTATTATGAACAGGCCTACACCATATGATTGGCGGAATAATTGAATTATTATAATAATATTCAAGAAAAGTTTTTTAAATAAAAAGTATAACTAATATACTTTTCTATATCGCAGTGTTCTGTATGGAAGTTTAATCAGGTCCGGTTAGGCAATTTCATTTCTCGTTTAGTGCCTGATATAGCTACTTGCATATTTTTCCAGTAACAGGCTACTAGACTTCTATTAAGAATAGGAAGACGGCATCTTTCTTGATAGCGAAGCCCATGCGAAAATTTCTGGATTTATTCGAGCGCGTCAGATTAAGATATCGGAGATATCTTTACTCCTTGTTGAGTACCTCTACTATATCTTAACCGTCTATATGATGGCCGATTAGCATATTGTTAATTTTTAAATAATAAACATTGTACAAATAAAATACAAATATCTATCAATTGGAAGAAAAAAACTTTAAAATTAATGTATTAATGTAGCTTTTAATAGTTTTGCTTTCGCCCAATTTTGTAAGATGGTACTGTAGTTTAAACAACCAACGTTTAAAAAAAAATTTAAAACAGGTGAGGTAATATATTTTATGGTATAATTTTATGGATCCAGTTTCCGTTAGGTAATGTTATCTATGATTCAGTTGTATACATGCTGGCCAAACAGGAAGTAACGTGGCTTGTGGTAATTGTCAAAACAGCCATTATCACCAATTATTATTCATCCAGATCCATGAATCAGTTGTATACAAGTTGTCCGAGGAGGTAGTAACGTGCGTGGCTTGTTGTAATTGTCAAAACAACCATTATCACTTATTAATCATTCTCATGATTGTGAATTTGAGCTAAAAATTGGAATCTAGTTTATTTAAACAAATATCAATTCTATTTTATAAATTAAAATGGAAAATGAAAAATATAATCCAGATTTAATAGTGAAAGAAGAGCAGTTGGAAGAAAATAACCTAACAGACCATCAACAAATTAATGTAAATAATAGTCAGCTGATTAAAAATGAAGCCATTAAAATTGAAGATTTGCATTCAGCATTATTAAAAGTGAAAAAAGAAAATAATTTAATGGAACATCAACAAATTAATGTAAATGATTGTCAGCTGATTAAAAATAACGCCATTACAATTGAAGATTTGAATTCAGCATTAATAAAAGTGAAAAAAGAAAATAATTTAATGGAACATCAACAAATTAATGTAAATGGTTGTCAGCTGATTAAAAATAACGCCATTACAATTGAAGAGTTGAATGCAGCATTAATAAAAGTGAAAAAAGAATATAATTTAATGGAACATCAACAAATTAATGTAAATGATTGTCAGCTGATTAAAAATAACGCCATTACAATTGAAGTTGTAAATGATTCTCAGTTAATTAAAACAGAAGATATTAAAATTGAAGAAGATTTATATTCAGAATTATTAGAAGTTAAGCAAGAAAATAATTTAACGGAGCATCAACAAATTTATATGAATAATTATCAGTGGATTAAAAAAGAAGATATTAAAATTGAAGACGATTTGCATTCAGAATTATTAAAAATTAAGGAAGAAAATGACTTAATAGAATATCAACAATTTTATATCAATAATTCTCAGTTGATTAAAAATGAAGATATTAAAATTGAAGAAGATTTACAATCAGATTTAATAAAAGTTGAAGGTGAAAACAATTTAATGGAACATCAAAAAATTTATATAAATGATCCTTTGTTGATTAAAAAAGAAGACATTAAAATTGAAGCAGATTTGGATTCAGAAAGATTAAAAGTTAAAGAAGAAAATAATTTAATGGAACATCAACAAATTTATATAAATGATCCTTTGTTGATTAAAAAAGAAGACATTAAAATTGAAGAAGATTTACTGGAAGTTAAGCAAGAAAATTTAACAGAAAATCAACAAATTTATATGAATAATTATCAGTTAATTAAAAATGAAGACATTAAAATTGAAAATAATTCAACAGAGCATCAACAAATTTATATAAATTATCAATTGATTGAAAATGAAGATATTAAAATTGAAAATAATTTAGCAGAGCATCAACAAATTTATACAAATGATCCTCTTTTGATTAAAAAAGAAGATATTAAAATTGAAGAAGATTTACATTCAGAATTACTAAAAGTTAAAGAAGAACTTAATTTAGCAGAGCATCAACAAATTTATATAAATAATTATCAGTTGATTAAAAATAAAGACTTTAAAATTGAAAATAATTTAATGGAACATCAACAAATTAATGAAAATGATCCTCTGTTGATTAAAAAAGAAGAGATTAAAACTGAAGAAGATTTACATTCAGAATTATTACAAATTAAAGAAGAAAATAATTTAACAGAACATCAACAGATTTATTTAAATAATCCTGAGTTGATTAAAAAAGAAGAGATTAAATCTGAAGAAGATTTGGATTCAAAATTATTAGAAATTAAAGACGAAAATAATTTAACAGAACATCAACAGATTTATTTAACTAATCCTCTATTGATTGAAGAAGAAGACATTAAAATGGAAGAAGATTTAAATTCAGAATTATTACAAATTAAAGAAGAAAATAATTTAACAGAACATCAACAGATTTATTTAAATAATCCTCAGTTGATTAAAAAAGAAGAGATTAAAACTGAAGATTTGAAATCAGAATTATTAGAAATTAAAGAAGAAAACAATTTAACAGAGCATCAACAGATTTATTTAAATAATCTTCAGTTGATTAAAGAAGAAGACATTAAAATGGAAGAAGATTCACTATTAATAAGAGTTGAAATAAATAATAATTATATGGTATTGAACAATGAAGAAGACGAAGACCTTAAAAATGAATTTCTAGAATTTCTTACCAATAATGAAAATATTGATGAATTCGAAATGGATCAAGAACAAATTGATGATGAAGAAGAAGAAGAACAGCCATTTGTCTGTAACATTTGTAATAAAATATTTATGAATGAATACTATTTAATGGTACATTATCGAATTCATGCCAGACAAAAATCATATTCATGTGGTTTTTGTAAAAAAAAATTTATCGACAAAACCAATTTAATTCTACATAAACGAATGCATAGCGATGCAAAACCATTTTCATATGATATTTGTAATAAAACATGTTCTAATGAAAACAATCATTGCCATCAATATAAACGCATTCATACTGATGAAAAGTTGTTCGCGTGTGATATTTGTTATAAAAAATTTGCTCAAAAAATCAGTTTAATTCGTCATCAACGAACACATATGGGATAAAAATCGTCATTTTTTGTGAGAGGACATTTTCTCGAAGTCGTCGCCATTTCCACATACAATATAATTATGGTCATACTGGTGAACAAACATTTTCTTATTATATTTGTAATAAATAAATTTGTAGAATAATTATAAATAAAATTTTGAATAAATAAAGCAAATTCAATAAATTAATTTGAAACAATTAGTTTTATTTCTTTTCCTTTTCAGTTGAATGCAAACATTTTTAGTAATATTTTGTCTAAATATATAAAACAAAATCAGGTAAGTAATAAGCCATTTATAACTCTAAAACGGCGCACCGATTTTTATGATAGATTTGTCTCTGTCTCGAATAGCAGTATAAATTAAATATCAGGAAAAATTCAAGAAACAGAAAATTCATTTTTTCATGGATTATTCATTGTTTTATTGTATTTGCCTTTGATTTTTAATGAACTTTTAGGGCATGACCTAAACGATTACATACGAACCACTAGTGACTTCTACTGCTGGTGCACACTTATAACAATTAGTTAAAAAATGTGTCTAAATTTGATAATTGACCCCGGACTGACGTAACGTAATGACATGCTTAGACCAACTAATACAAGTTAAGCAACAGCAGTCACAATCTGTATTTGGATGGGTGACCACCTAGCATTACTGTGTACTGTTGTTGTATAATAATAATAATAATCCACTTTGGTTAATGGCTATATAGCTGAAAATAGCTAAAAGCCAGAAAAAAAAAAAAATTTGATAATTAAATATTAATTAGATTAATATACATTATTAAATTATATTTCCACAAATATTTAAAAATAAAAGTGAATTTTATTTTCAATAAAAATTAATTAGATGCACGACGAAAATTTGACTATTGATCTATTATTCTCAGGAATTATATTCTATTTTTATTTTTTTTATTTCTGGCTTCAGCTACTTTTAGCTATACAGCCATTAACTAAAGGGGATTATTATTATTTTTATTTTAATACAACAACAGTACACAGTTCTGCTAGGTGGTCACCCATCCAAATACAGATTGTGACTGGTGTTGCTTAACTTCATTAGTTGGTCTATGCATGTCATTACGTTACGTCAGTCCGGGGTCTATATTCTATTTATTGCATTTTTTTTTCTGGCTTCAGCTATGCATTCGAAAGCGCGTTTTACATCTTAAAATACAGAAAACTGTTTTTGTTAAATTATAAATTGAAAACTAGATGACACTACTCAAATGTAAAAATTAATATGCGTAGAATTATTCTCTATAAATTTCAAAAACCAAAAATAAGAAAAAAACTAAAGACATTATAAAATAGTATATTCTAGGAAATAATTTTTAGAACCAGTAGAATACGGGTTCGATAAAGGAGTACGTGCGATACGGTCAGTAGTGTGAGATATATTCATTTTAATAAGTCATTTGTGTTTCACAGTTTCTATTTTTTTTTATTCATGACTTCCGTATTTTATTAATTTAATTTTTATTATTAATAAATTTTTAATTAAAATCCATGCAAAATGTTTTACGCAAAGGCGGTAACGAAAAATTTATCAGCTGTAAATTCAGCAAATGTATTACAAGTATTACCAGTGGTAGGTACACAAATTAAGGCTCGAAATTATGGAGATCATCAAATACCGGATAGATTAAAGGATATGCCGACAAAGGCAAAACCAAAATTTTTTGATATGGTTGAATATTTCTTTCATAAAGCATGTCAAACGGTTGAAGATAAATTAGTGGAAGATATGAGAGATAAAATTACTGTTGAAGAGAAACGTAAGAAGGTTAAAGGTATTTTAATGTTAATGCAACCATGTCATTCGGTTATCGAATTTCAATTTCCGTTACGACGTGATACTGGCGATTATGAGATGATCCAAGGATTCCGGGCCCAACATAGCACACACCGAACACCAACCAAAGGAGGTAAGAAACCATTTTATTATTTTTGTTTTTTTGGCACAATTATTTGTTGTCTTGCTTATGAAAATGAATGAACTTTATTATGTGAAATTGAAATGAAAATGTATTTTTAAATTGAATACCTCCGTATACAATGCAGAGTGTATCGACAGAATATCCATATAAAAATCTTGAACTCTTCCAAATTTCTTTTTTATCGGGAAAATATATGAAAAAATATATTTTGATCTTAAAAAACAAAAATTTTAATTTTTCAACTTCTATCAATTTTAAATTGAAAAAATTGTATTTTAACAAGCATTTGTTAAAAAATTTCCATGAAAACTTGACCTATTTTAATTAAAAGCTTTTATTGAACTTCAATGTATATATTTGTGTATTTTGTGTGAGAATCAAATCTCACAAGATGAATTCGAACCACGTCCTGTTATCCTACGATATAGTACGATAATAATTTTAATGGTAAGCATGTCCTTCATTACTCCAGTCCAATCCTTAAGGAAATGCTCTTTAAATACTAACGTTTTATCTATGAAAGTTAGAAACATGTGGTTTTTTTTAAATGTTGTGAAATGTTGTGAATAATAAAAACCAACTTTTTTCGATTTTAGCTTATAAGATGTTGTTTTTTTGAAGTCGACATTATATGATTAAAATTAGGATGCAACGTAATACTTTTAATTGCATCACCTTGTGATAATCATATGGCAACATTTAAGTCAGAAATAGTTAAATGCTCTTAATTAATTACATAAATTAAAACATGAGTCTAGCGGTAAGCTTTTGTATCAAATAAATTGTGTAATATTATATAATAAATTTATGGGTTTGATTTAATATTTATTAATATTTTTCTATCGATGTAAAATAATACTTTGATAGCCATCTTTTCACTCGAGAATTTTTGTATGATACATTTTTTTTCGAAAAAAGTGATCCTTACAAGATACCCCGCTGCTTTAAGATTGCTTAATGTTTTATGACCAAATATGGCTTGTCGAAAATACAGAACATACAATGGCCCGTCTGAAAATATTCGTGTGAAATTTTTTTTCGAAATAATCGAGTCGAATCGAGATATAATGCCCCACCGTATATGGATAGCTCAAAGTCGAGGGTATTGTATACACTGCAAATTGCGGTGACATAGAGGTGATATGAGAATCTATCATCGAATTGATATAAAAATAACATTTGAAAGGTACATAATAATATAATTGTGTTGAATTCTGCTTTGTGAGTAGTTTTTTTTTAATAGGTAATGAATAATTGAAACATTCTTTTGGCTTCAACATATATTATTTTATTTATTGTATTTAAAACAGTAAAATAAATAAAAAGTTTTGCCAAGCTTCAAAATTTTTTGTCCCAACTATAACTTAAGAAAAAAACCACAAAATCCTTATTTAAAACTGTAGAAGTTCAAATTCTTCGTATTGTTTTCTATCCGATTAACAAATATGTTCATAAGGATATTTTTGACACGGAGATTTCAACTATTTAACGATTGAATGCGCACAGTTTTTGAGATATCACCAAAAATACGATCTAGAGAAAAAACTCCTGTAAACAAAAATTTACCACCTAAAACTTTTAGGGTAAAATCCTCCAAGTTGGTAACGCCAAAAATATTGTAATCTTTGTACAGAACCAGTAGCTTCTATATAACTCTATGGTTTTATCGAATATTAATTAAATCGATGTTTCTACTTCAAAATACACAAGTTTGGTTGGTTACCTTGTTTAAACTTGTGTATTTTGAAGTTAACTTGTACATACTACTTCGTTAGACGATATTTGTTTTATAATAGATTGATAGAAAGTATCGTAAAATTTGATAATTACTATCATAACAGAAACAATGTTTTATTTATTCAATTAACATAAATTTTTAATACAAACGATCTAAATAAATAAATAACTAACACTGTGTGTTTATTTTAACGTTTGAATACACAAATCGTAATTACGTATAATTAGATAAGAATACAAAACTTTAATAAACACAAACGAAGGTTAAAACTGTATTACCTATTTGTATCGTGTATTTTGTTTCATTTGAAACATCTAATTATTTTCGAATTTCTTTCGAATCACAATTATCCCCAATGATAATAGGGTAGAACGACCACAGAAAGATTTTTGGATTTACTCGAGCATGTCATATTAAAACATACAGAAGATAATCTTGTGCACCCTTTATTAAAAAAATGCTCACTTGAAAACATTCACATATTCTTCATGAACGAAATAAAATTCTTTGAAATTTTGTTCGATGAATATTTCATTTGTAATAAATTACATTTTTTCAGAAGTATTTAGTTTCAAGCATGATGAGAATTAATTTTTTTTTTATTACTTCATTTTAAACGTTTTAACACAGAGGAAAGGTATCAAAAATAGAAAATAATCATTAATGCAACGTTTTCATTTTTAAATCAATTTGAATTTAATAATCGAATTTTTTTACGGTATTAAGTTTAGTTTCACATTTTAATATTAAAAATATAGCAATTTCAATATCAGTCATCTGTCTAATCAAACATTCTTTTAACAATTAACAATCCTAAAGAATGCTATCAATTGAACGTAAGAGAATAAATATTTTGTTGATAGTTTATTGAGTAAAAAGATTCCAACAAATTACAAACCCACGAAAATTTCCCCTAAATTTTACCCGACATTAGCAAAATACCTTTAAATTTAAATTAAAAAAACCCTCCAAATTGGCAAAACTGTACATTTCATTAAGCTGTCTGTCAATTTGAGCGTGACGCAAGGGAGAGGCGGTTTGTTTTTAACAAACTTGCAAAAAAAAAAGTGACTTATTTTCGAGCGCCGTGGTCAAGTTTTTTTTTTTTAATTTGAAGTATATATAATTGAAGGTTAATAGAAAAAATATTGGAAATTTTGAGCGTGAAGAAAAAGGGAAGGAAAAAACACTTCAACTGGATTCTCGACCCCCCATTCGAAGGAAATAATTATAAATTTTCATATATGAATGGTAATTTTAATAAAAATAATAAAATAATTTGTTTTTGTGTTTTTTTAATTATTATACTTCACTCCATTAATAGTTTATAGTTTTAGTGTTTGCAAATTTATTTTGAAGGTTAAACACATGTTAATATATAATTTAACTAACTGGTAATTACGTAAGCTGTTTTATTTTAATGTGAAGAATTATTTTAATTTAAATATTTTGACTGCCATATACATACATATGTATGTACATGCAAACTATATATGTATATAAAGCAGGGTTCCAAGAAACACGCTATATAAGGTGTTAAAGTAGCTAAAAAAAGCCAATTCTAAATATGAAATAGCCAAAAAAATTTTATTTAAAATTTATCTATTTTTATTAACTTCAAGATAAGCAATTATAGAATTTCAAAATTAGGATAATTGTAGGGTTTATTTGTGATAATATTGATGCCCATGTTTATTATCCATGTTATTGTAATGTTTATTTGTAGGTTTTGATAAATAAATAAGCAACGTGTTTATTATAGAGTGTATTATATTATATTCACTAAATATAACAATGAGTAACAATTACCGTACAGTTTATATATATGGAGTGAGTCTACAATGCATACATGTGTCGTCTATACCAAATCCTGTTGTGTACGATGAAGATCTATGGACTGATTGCTTGTCCTCCGTTTCTTACTGAGCTGTTGTCACATAAACACTTCTATCTTATACTGCCGCACGTTAAATTCTATAAAAACTTTTATTTCATACTGTCTCGCACATTATATTGTATAGACGCATGTACTTGTCTTTTTTTAACTGTCATATTTCCATTTCATCAAGTTTGAGATCACACAACGATACTAATGAATTTTCACTTAATGAAGAAACGCTTTAAATCGAATTTGATTAAATCTTAAAACCGGTAAATAACTTAATTATCATGATATTATTTTTTTTATAAAGAAATTTTACTTAAATTTTATTTTCTTTAATAAATAGAGGATTGTATATAGAAGTCACATGAGTTTTTACAGAGTAACTCTGGAATATGATACTTCAAACGTCATTTGATTTAAAATTATTGTTTGTATCATAATAGGTGGGTACACTGTAAAAAAAAGTTGTTTATACATTACAAACAATTGTTTTTAAAAAAAAAAAAACAATTTTGTGACTTTGACTGTTTACACTTAGATGACACTGTATAATTTTTTTTATATGACATTTTAATTATTATTATGTGAATAAATTTTACTATAATTTGAAACAATAATTAAAATTTGAAATTTGAAACAAAAACTTTTATTATATTTGAATAATAATTTTTAAATTGTGTGAAATCGTATTTTTTACTCAAAAATACTTGAAGCGTGAGACACACTGTACATGACAACTTATTTACTTCAAGTTTAGGATTATTTTGTATAGTGTACTTATAAAGAATGTACGATTAGCTAATTTTTAAATTTAAAAAAAAACTCAATACAAATGATTAAATTTTAATTGAATTAAAAAAAAAATTTATCAAGTTCATATACATATTTTTATGGTATAATTGAATATTAAGACGGACACACCTACCTAACATTAAATGATAACATTCGATTACAGTAAAACGTTATTCACGGAATTGGTGTTTTTGATAGAGAGAGACCTCTATAAAAAACACTATTTTCGCGCACAAATACATAAAATCAAAATTTTATTATAGTTTATTTATACACGAAATTTGTGAAAAGATTTATTTATTTTTCGAAATTTATTTACGTTTAGTATAATAAAAGTTTTCTGCTAGATATCACTACGTGTTATAAATTCAGAGAAAAGTTTTATATTTTTGATTATTACTAGGTTATATATCCTTATTTTCAAAGTATCAATTTCTGTAAATAGGTTATATAGAATTGTTTTCCGAAGTTTTTTTTTATACAGGAAGCGTTATATTAACTATATAAAAGGAATAATAATAATAATGATATATTTATAACAAATAGACAAAGAGACACCATTTTGATTTAAGAAATTACTTTATAGAAAAACATAGTACGAAGGCAAGTCAATAAGTTTTTAGAAAAAGATAGAAATTTTTTTTTTGGAAAACATAATCTCCTATGTCAATAAATTTTGACAGATGCCCTCCAATTTTTAGAAAAATATGATTGTGGTAGTTTTTTTTTTCTGGATTCAGCTACTTTCATCTTTAGAGCCATTAACCAAAGGGGATTATTATTTTTATACAACAACATTACACAGTGCTGCTAGGAGGTGGTCACCCATCCAAATATAGATTGTGATTACTGTTGCTTAACTTTATTGATTGGTCTAAGTCTGTCATTACGTAACGTCAGTCCGGGGTCTTTATGGTAGTTGACGTTCAAAATAAGCATTTGTAAAAATTATTTGTAAAACATAATCTCTTATTTCAATTTTGACAGATGTCCCTCCAATTTTTAAGAAAGTGTGATTGTGATAGTTGACGTTCAAAATAAGCATATGTGCGTGTGATAACTTCATTCGATGTAAACCGTTGTTTGTTAATCATTAAAAATTTGTCCCCCATGTCCTCCAAGGGCTGTATTGTCTTAAATTAACCTCTCTTTGAAGCAATATTCAACGCAAAAATAATTATTAAAATCGGTCTAGAAACAAAGAAGTTAATACAGACGAATTGATAACCTTTTGCTTTTTTGAAGTTGGTTAAAAAATTAGAATCAATTTGGAATATTTGAATTAAAATATATATATATATATATATATATATATATATATATATATATATATATATATATATATATATATATATATATATATATATATATATATATATATATATATATATATATATATATATACATATATATATCTCTATAGATAGCAACTAATTTGAAATACGTGATAAGAAAAACAATTTGTATTTATTACTTAGGTCATTCATTTTTGTATTTATTATAATCAATATTTAATAACAAATAATTCACTATTTAAAACAAAGTTGAAAAAGATTAATAATTGAAAGATTACAATTGACCAAGAGCGGATACAGGATAAACAAGAATCTAAAATGATTTTTTCCATATAGTTTTTTATATAATTTTGTGGTTTTAAAATGTATTTTTATCGGTAGAGTATTTTATTTGACACACGCACGCACGCAACGTTTAATAAAATAGACGAATTTATACACACACACGTTTATAAAAATCCAATATAAAATTGATTTTCTAAATTTTATCTTTATAATGAAAAGAAAAGAGATCCACTTTATTTCAGTTTTCACGTGATTCAAATTTATTTGAATACGCTCCTGTTTTTATCATTTAAATGTGTTAGAAATTTTTATAATTATTATTATTTATTATCAATAGGTGTAAAATTTCAAGTTTATCAATTCTATTAATTAATAATATTAATTGGTTTTCATTAATCAAAAAATCGGTAATTTAAAACAAATTAGTTTTATAAGTGAGACTAGCTGTTACTCGCTCGTTTTAGAAAAATAATATGCATTGAAAAACCAAAGAGTGTATTTGAATAATTGATTTTAATTTATATAAAAAACATTTATTATTGAATATTGCTATTCTTTGAAGTATTTTTTAAAAATTTACTAGACAGTAAGATCGCTCTTAGGGTATGATTCTTATGATGCGACTCTTAAGGTGTAACGTCATCATAGTCTTACGGTGGCTATTTAAATCTATAAATAATATTTTTAATTAATTATGCATAAATAAAAGTAATTGCCGAATCAAATGGATTCATATCGAATTAGCAAATCGGGAGCAAGTTATTGAATTATATAAAAATGTAGAAAAAAGCATTAATTACCTGAGATATAAGGAAAACAGTTTTTGTAATTTTGATTGCAAATAATTAATTAAATAATTACTTAATCACTGGACCAATTACGAATCCTGATAGATCATTTTGGGAGCAATTTTTTGAGATTTGGTTAAATAAATTTTATTAAACTTCCGTGCTAACTAAATTACGGTGAAAAATTAGTGATTAGAATCCACCTTTAAGTATTTGTATATTCAGTATAGTAGTGGCATCTATATGCCAAATTTGGATATACAATACAATGAATTTAAAAAAAATACAATTACTATTTTATTTGCGCGAGAAAAAAACCATTCTAAATATAAAATAAATTTTCTAACTCCAGATCGAATTTAGACAAACAAGTTTTTCACTTATTTGATAGGTTTTAGGAACAATATTAAAAAAAATTTCCGTTTTTATTTTTGGTCCCTAATGTGTTTTGCTTCGACTTATGTACGTTATTTCTTGAATAGTTATTGTAAGTGACAACATATAAATAAAATACCTTCTACAATATTTTTAGCACTATCTATTTATAAATAATCAACTGATTGTGAGACAGATGGTCTGCTTTGTGTGTGGTCTGGTGATCACTTGCATATTTAATTTGTTAGTCGAATTAAAAACAATTAAATATTTCATTGATAGAGAAACTATGTGTGTTAAATTGTGTTAATCATATGATGTTTTTAATTTTGGCTAATCTAATTCAAAATGAATGTCAATTATTTTGAATTAATATTTCTTTATATATGCTAACGGTTAATTATGATCCAAGTAATTATTGTATCAAAGCGATGCATTTTATTAATTGGACACATTTTATGAGGAGCGACGAGTTATAAAAATGTGAGTTCCTGAAATTATTTCATGATATCGGACATAAAAGGACATTCTGTTTTGTCACATGTTGGAGAATATCGTGTATACATGTTTTTTTAAATGGTGTTTCAATAACAATAACAAAAAAATCAGATGTCTGCCAATTTCAAGCTTTTAGGAGCAATCGAAAATTTTACGGATTCGAAATATAAAACACCTTACTTCATAATTTTCGCAGAGGAAAAAGTTGTTACACTTACGATAATTTTTTAGAAATGTATTAATCAATGATTTTAGAAGCATCGGAACTAATTTGAAAAGGTTTCCCAAGCTAACTTTACCCAATTTTTTAGTAAAACATCAAATAATTAAAATGTTTTATTTGAATTACAGGTATTCGATACTCATTGGATGTAAATCGTGATGAAGTAACTGCATTGTCCGCACTAATGACATTTAAATGTGCTTGCGTTGATGTACCATTTGGTGGGGCCAAAGCCGGTATTAAAATCAATCCCAAAGCATATTCAGCCAATGAATTAGAAAAGATAACTCGCCGTTTTGCATTAGAATTAGCGAAAAAAGGTTTTGTCGGACCTGGTTTGGATGTACCAGCACCAGACATGGGTACTGGTGAACGTGAAATGTCATGGATCGCTGATACATATGCTAAAACAATTGGTTATCAAGATATCAATGCACACGCTTGTGTAACAGGTAAACCAATCAATCAGGGTGGTATCCACGGGCGAACATCGGCAACCGGACGTGGTGTATTCCATGGTGTTGATAATTTTATTAAAGAGAAACGTTATATGGATATTGTGGGTTTGACAACTGGCTGGAAAGATAAAACATTCATTGTCCAAGGTTTTGGTAATGTTGGTTTGCATACTACCAGATATTTTACACGTCACGGTGCTAAATGTATTGGGGTTGTTGAACATGATGGAGCTATTTACTGTAAAGATGGTATTGATCCTAAGGTCAGTTCAAAAAGAATCTAGAATTAATGGTTGTGACGCTAAATTAGAAAAATAATAATAATAATTGTTTTCTTTTACATAGAAATTAGAAGATTACAAAATAGAAACAGGTACAATTGTTGGTTTTCCTGGAGCTGAACCAAGAGATCAAAACTTGATGTATGAAAAATGTGATATATTTGTACCAGCTGCTGTTGAACAAGTCATTACAAAAGAGAATGCTGATCGATTCCAAACCAAGGTTTGTAAGGCAATGATGTATTATAATTTCATTATTATTGTACAGAATCATCTCCAAGTAATAGAATCTTCAAGCATAGTGGTTCACCATGAGTTACCATTTATCTGAAAACAAGTATTACGTATTAAAAACATTCTTGAACTCCATCACTCAATCTGGAGGTCCTGTGTGGTTGCGTCTTTTAAACCCACAACAAATACTGTCCAGATTCGCAAAGCTACGAAAAACGTAGAAATAAGCGAAATAATTATCCCATTCCGCTTGGAAATTTCCTTCAGCGGCAGACTATCCCGGGCGCCAGTGGGAGTCAGTGGCCGGAAACATTAATTGTTTGATAGGTGGTTTATGATTTCAGGGCAGGGGAGAGGCGTGCAAGTGTCGATCCGTCGCAAAGTGTACGAATGTTATTATCATGTTTTAAAAACAGCCAAGAGAAGGAATAAAAGACCACTCTCACAATTTAACTACCAGATTACATGATTTTGATCGGTTTGGACATCGTTATCATGTTTTTTTAAATACTTAAGAAGGATATAAAGTGCTCTCTCACATCTTCACCATGATTACTAAATGATATAATAATTTTTTTGTTTTAGATAATTGCTGAAGCGGCCAATGGACCCACAACACCAGCTGCCGATCAGATTTTAATAAAAAAGAATGTATTAATTATACCCGATTTATTTGTGAATGCCGGTGGTGTGACAGTTTCATTCTTTGAATGGTTAAAGAATTTAAATCATGTATCGTATGGACGTCTCACATTCAAATATGAAAAAGAATCCAATTATCATCTATTAGAATCGGTTCAAGAGTCTTTAGAGCGTGCACTATGTAAAGATGGTGGTGTCAGTCGTATTCCAGTCACACCTAGTGAATCATTTGAGAAACGTATTGCTGGTGCATCCGAAAAGGATATTGTACATTCTGGACTTAATTATACAATGGAACGATCTGCTAAGGTAAACTACTAACTCATTATAAAGTAACCAATAGCTCTGTGTGAGCTTTCTAATGTTTTTCTCACCTTACTAACTTAGAAAAAAAACTAAGTATTTTTAGAATTTTTTTCGGAGATTTTTCCCAAAGTTGGTGATGATTTCCCAAAAATTGTACAGTAAATTTTCTGAATGTGATAAACATGTCTAGAAAATTTCATCAAAATTAGGTAATGCGTTCAAAAGTTAAAGCGAAACAAACTAGTAGTATACTTTTGCATTTCATTTGCCTGTCTATTTATCTATGTATGTGTGTTCCGTAGTAATTTTCGGACACGTTTTCCGATTTTTTAGTCTTATTGGGACCATTAGGGGCTTCGTAATTTTCAAAAATTATTGTTGTTTTCACTAACGGCATCATGAACTGTATTGTATATATATTGGAACATATATAAGACGAAGAGGTGTGGTCTATGTTTTCTTACTAATGAAAATAGGGTGAAACCGTGAATGAGATCTACCACTCAATAGAGAAAATATATTTAGAAAATCTAATGCATTTATTCTTTTTTTTTCTAGGCAATAATGCGTACAGCTGATCGTTTCAATTTAGGATTAGATTTACGAACTGCAGCTTATGTAAATTCTGTTGAAAAAATCTTCCAAACATACTCAGAAGCTGGTTTAGCATTTTAAATATATGTGCATTGCACACAGTACAAACAAGTTCCACGTGTCCAGTGTGTATTTTGTCCTGTGTGTGTGTGTGTTCAATCAAATATCATTCAATTAATGTTATTATTAACAGTACATATTTTATTTGCCATCATTTTAACTTTTATTAAAAAAATAATATCGTAAATTAACGATCCACTTTTATCCAAATGGAAAAGCATTTTTTACAATCTTAATTAACAAATTTCTGATCGCGGAATTATTTTCCCTTTCGCGTTTTTTTTTGTTTCATTGTGAATTTGTTTTTACGATTTATATGTAATATGAAACATACTGACCAGTTTTTCACCATCATTTTTAATTGATTTTCTCTAGAAAATCGTATTAAAAGATTTATAAGTTTTTACTAAAATGGCGATTAAATATACAAACTCTTTTAAAATATCAAATGCAGTATTTGTCCTTAAATAAAGCTTAAATAAAAACGAAACTTAAGAATTAAAAATAATTTATGTACTTATAAAAATTAATTATATTAAATATTAAAAATTTAAAAAAAATACACATTCAAGCACTTGAGAATGTGCTTTATTAATATACAAATCATTTGTCTTCATAAATAAAAATCACTATCTCGAAAGTTCAATTCTCATATATTATTGTTGTTAAGTTCATGATTTTATGTAAATTCAATGTTAAGTCTATGGTTCAAAAGAATGGTTTGTCAATTTAAATTCAATTAAAATGTATTAACAATTTATTTTCAATTTTAAGAATTTAAAAAATATATTCAATCATTTAATATTTTTGTTTTATTTCATTTTTTCCTAATCCTAAAACTGTAAAGTTTGCTTTGAAATAACTTAAAATTCCCAATTTCCAAAGGTTTTAATAAAAATTAACTAAATTATTTTTAACATTTTCCGATACAAATTTAATTTAGACGTAAATAATCCAAAATGCACTATCAAAAACAATTAGAATTAAAGTTAAAATTGAAGATCAATAATTTTGAGGTTATAATTTCAAATGATTATCTCAATATCTTAAAGTAATTAGAAAAATCCACAATTGGTGAAAATTTTTTCATTTTCATCTCCTCTACCTCTGATATGAAGCCAAATCTATAAAATAATCAGGAATATTAGGGTGTAAATTATTAGTTGGTAACGCAATTTTTAAACACATAATGCGCATGCATTTACATTATTTTATAGGTGTCAATCACAAAAACGAACACATCTAATATAGTTTAAAAGTGATAAATAATTTTTTTTATTAATTTTATTTAAAATAAATGAAAAGAATAATATGTTTTCAATAATTGATCATAAAAAATATGATAAAATATGTAGAACTTGTTTACATTCAAATGAAAATTTGATGTCTCTATATAAACCAGAGATACTCAAAATGTTGTCAGTTTGCACTGCAATCAATGTATGTATTTTATTTAAAAAAATCTATTTCATATCCGTTGTGTATATTAAATAACCACATAAATAGATTAGAAATTGCATGTTTTGGAAATAAAACCTTAATGTTCCGAATAATCCTACCTACAATCTGATCATTTCTATATATAATGCATATACAGACTGTCTTACCTTACTTCAAATGTAAGCACCATTGTATTTTGGAATAAAAACAACGATACAAATAATTTATCTACCCAAAAAATACTCTTCAAAGACCCCAGTCAAAAATTGTGTTTCAGTTTCAACTATTATTTCATGGCTTTTTGATAAAAATAATAAAATATAGGGTTTGTTCGTTTGCCACAAATACCCCATCAATTACCCAAAACAGTTTATGAAAAAAATATTTCTAACTGAAGTCTTGTTTTTCTAAAAAAAATCAGACAAATTTTGTAATTAAATTTTTCTTCTATATCTAAACCAATTAAACGATTTTGCACTCTATCGAATCTAAAACCACATTTAAGGTTATAGTAAACAATTCAAAAATTCCACTTCTATCTTTTACCGTTTATGAGTTGACGGATATATAGGCGTAAATAGACTAATTAGATGATCCTAATATATTGTATTTAATATTTATTCTAGTCTAAACTTTATATATATTTATATTTCTCTAATATTTTTCATATTGTATAGGCCGGGTATAGAAACTTAACTATTCCTAAAATATCGAAAACTGTGAATGCATTTAATCGTGATTTGTGTACGAACTTTTAATCTAATCAGGGTCCAACGTACTTATGTTATTTTGAAACATTTTGTTATTAATAGGTAGATGAAAATGATGGTTTTCCAAACCAAATATGTCCAATATGCTTTCAAAAAGCATTAGATGCGTACAATTTTCACAAATTATGTGAAAAATCTGACCAATTATTACGAGAAAATCAGTTAAATATAAACGAACAAAATAATTGTGATGATTTAATTAAAGATGAAGAAATAGTTGAAACAGAAAAAACAAGTGAATCAGTTTATGTTAAAGATGAAATTATCGATGATATAAAGGAAGAAAATTCAAATGATGAGGAAATTTTAAATGATGAAGACGTTACGAATGATGATAATAAAAATAAAACAAATTTAACATGTTCTGAATGTGGAAAACAATTTCGATTTAACTATGAATTGAATCGACATGGTTTAACCCATAAAACTGCAACGATACCATGCGAAGAGTGTGACAAAAAATATAAAACGAATGAGGGCTTGGAATTGCATATTAAAACATGTCATAGTGGTGACAGGCCATTGCAAATTTGTAAAATTTGCGGTAAATCAGTGCTACATTTGAACGTAAGTACTTATCACAATAATTTGGATTATTATTTTTTGAGTTGTTGTTTGAAAATTTCATCAAAATTGCTGAAAAACCTTATTAAAATTGCTTATAATAACACATGAATTTAAAGTATGCGATATACCCAAAGATGGATATGTTTGTCAGTCTTGGGAAGTTCATATTACATTTCCATATTCCAAGCGGACCTCAAAACACACGAAATTAATGAAGAGATCAAGATTTAAGGATTCCTGGATCTAATCTAATAATTATTAGTACATTTCATCGAATTTTTCCAACAAAATTTCCTTTTTATTGTTACAGCGCCATAATGTAATACATAGTGATAAAAAATTTACATGTACAGCATGTTCCATAGATTTTACAAATCGTAGTGCATTACGAATGCATATAAATCGTCGACATGGTAAAAATATGGATCCAACAAAATACAAACCATGCTTATGTTCGATATGTGGCAAGAAAACATACTCAATCACTACACTAAATGCACATATGATAAAACATACAAGCGAACGTAAATATACGTGTGAATTGTGTTCGAAACCGTTTAAAACACGTGATACATTAAAGAAACATGTGCGATTTATACATGAAGCAATTAAAAATGTACAATGTCATATATGTGAGAAATCATTCTGTTCGACTAGCGTTTTAAAGTTACATTTACGTGTGCATACTGGTGAACGACCATATCAGTGTCATGTGTGTTTGAAAACGTTTAGTCAAACGAGTTCATTACGTACACATATTAAAGTACATGGAACACCAATTAATGATACTACAATTATGACATCATCATCTAACGATTAATGATAAGATATTGTAGTTGTATTTATGTATTCGCAAACGCGATTATCGGTTTCTCTTTCATGGGTCAACATTTAAATATATACATGTCAACAGAATAGTGAAATGTCTGATGTTAATTAGGAATCCCCTTCCACAGTCATTAAAAAATTATTAAAAAATTGGAAAAGAGTATATACACCAAAAGTTCAGGAATAGCAGTTTCCGATTATTTTTTTTTTTTTTAGATTTAGAAAAACCAGATAAATTTGCACATTACTTATTAGGCAATTGTAATAATCTTAAAAAATTTTGCCATTTTTATTTTAAACTGAGTCATCTTTAAATTTGCAAAAATTTAATATTCTATAAACGATGCGAATTATTTTGTAGTCTATATCCGTCTATATTTCCATAGTCTATCATAGTATATGACAGTTTATAAACTAAAGCAAAATAGACCGATATAGACTAATGAAAATTAATCTTTTTCTTTTAGTGACATTTCGCAAATCCAAAGATGCATCAATTTAAAATTTAAAGGATGCAATTTTTTAAACTGTTTCATTAATGAAATGATGGCTATTAGTGTAGATACTGCCTAGTAAGTAATATGGAAATTTATTCGGTTTGTCTAGGAAATCTCATGCTATTAACAAAAAAGTATAATCATAAGGAATTTCTTGACCCATTTTCACAGTGTTCTAATGTCCAAGCCATTTCATGCATTAGTAATATAAAATATGTTTATATGAAATTAAAATTGTTATATATATTTATTAATCAATAAAGATTTTATAATTGTTTATAATGCTTTTGTTGATATTTCTAATAATAAATTACCTTTTATGGGCTTTTGTTTAATTTCGCAAGTCCTTCAAATCTAACAAGTTACATTGACCTTTATCTCAATATTTGATTGGTGTGAAATTTTGCATACAAATGTATATCAAGTGACAATATTATGACAAGACAAAAACTACTGTTTTGATCTGCCAAAACTTTCACCATATTTTAATATATCCCTTTTTAGTTTTATTTTGAATCAATATCAATCAATTTTTAAAACGGAATAATCGATATTAAATCGGGAATTCTTTCTACAACCGTTTAGGAGTTTTTTACGATAGCACTAAACACGACTCTTGTAAGTGCAATGAACCGACGACGATTGAATTATGTGACCACATGTAGAAATGGTGCAGTACAAGACTATTCCAGTTTACCTATTTCAACACTACTAAGAACCAACAGGTCACATCACCAAAATTCTCAATCGTGGTTCACTTCTAATACAACGACTGTTACTTTGGAAAAAAAATATTTCTAGACCTAATGCAGCTAAATAATAAACTAAATTCATTTTTTCAAGAGAAAACCAAAAGAATTCTTATTTTGATGCGAATAGTTTGTTCACAAATAAGATTCTTTTCAACAGTCTAATAAATTGTTAGGTTAAATATTTGTTTAATATTTTGACAGACAAAATGACAGTAGTGTCCAAAATAATTCATAAATAAAATAATAAATGGATATGGACAAAAAAAGTTCGATAAATGATTTGTTGTTGTTATTTTTGTTATGAAAATTTTAAAAATTAATCTTCTTTGGAAAAGATGACCAACATTTTACGAATTTCTGAATATGATAAAATATGTAGAACTTGTTTAAAAACAAATGAGAGTTTAATGTCGTTATTTAAAACAGAGATACTTAACATGTTATCAGTTTGCACTGCAATCAATGTATGTATTTAAAAATATTTTTTTAATATTCGATAAGAGTAAAGAATTATTTCAGAAAATGCACTTTCATTCTACAAAATCATATTCACACTAAAGAAAAAAATTCCATTAGTAAGCCATTTGTAATTACTTTTTATAAATTTAACTTATTAACTTTTGTATTTTGCTTATGAGAAATTTTTGATAAAACCTTTTGAAACCATGGGTTAATTTTACCAGTGCTAAAAATACAGGTCTTTGGTAGTTCACAAACTCACAATTTCCTATATTAAGTTAAATCGGACCAAAAAAAAATTTTATTTTCTTTATTTTTAGATTAATGAAAATGATGGATTTCCAAATCAAATATGTAAAATTTGTTTCCAAAGAGTAAGAGATGCATATAATTTTTATAAACAATGTGAAAATTCTGACCAATTATTACGAGAAACTCAACTAAAAGAAATTCAACAAAACAATTGCGAAAATTTTATTACTCAAGAAAAAGTCGAAGAAAACAACGCACTAGATTTAATTTCAGCAAATAAATCTGCTGATAAAGAACAGTTTGAGAGTAACTCGAATATTGAAATTGGATCTGCGGAGGATGAATCTAGTGACGAAGACGATTCAGACGATGATCAACGTACACCACAAGAAATTAAGAATGATGCAGAAATTTATGGCGAAAAAAAAGAATCCGAATCGGCATGGAAAAAAGCATTACAATTAGGTGCGGATAAATGTGACCCTGCTACGAAAACATGTAAAATATGTAATAAAGTTTTGTATAATGTACATTCTTTGGTCAGACATGTGGAAACTCATGATGAAAATCGGAAATATGTTACGGTATGTCCAATTTGTAATAAGGGATTTTATGAAAAACAACATATGACTAATCATATGTTACGACATAAGGGAGAAGCTAGGTAAATATATTTCTTTTTTATTAAGTTTTCAATCAAATTTGTAACAACTCTATTATGAAGCCTCATTCATTCATATCACGATTAATTTAAGCAATATAAAATTTAACTTTGTATTATAATCTATTGTTCTCTATCTCTGCTGATGGAAGAAGGCGAATTTTATAAAATAAAAGACAGTTAAAACTATCAAAATTTGTTCACAATGGATAGAGTTAGTTCAAATTTGATTTAGAATATATACAAATGAATACAGTAATAAATTCATGTTACAGATATGAATGTGAAGAATGTAAAAAACCATTTTATGAGTTATGCGCAATGCGTTTACATTACAAACGTAAACATTGCGATAAGAAAGTGACATGCAATGAATGTGATAAAAAATTTTTCTTACAACACGATCTAGACATTCATATGAAAACGCACAATAAAGAACAGTATCAATGTCCTGATTGTGGAAAAACATTTCGATTTCGATTCCGTATGAAGGATCATCAATGGATGCACTCGAAAGAACGTATCTTTCATTGTCGTCAATGTGATAAATCATTTAAGAGTAAACAAGTTTTACAGTTACATTATAAACGTGTTCATTCTGGCGAGAAAAAACGTGAAGTTTGTAATATTTGTGGTAAATCCGTTGTTTATCTAAAGGTTTGTATGCTCATTCGAAGCAAGTTTTAAGATCCTTTAAAAAATATTTATTATTTTAAAACTTCTTATTAATTTTATATGTTAGCCAAATTTTAATCAACAAATTCACTTTTTATTGAAACCCACTAATTTTGGAGCGCTTTTATCATTTTTATCAATAATAACCTGCTAAAATTGATCGAAAATTTAGTTCTTTCTTCCCGAAATTATGCATTAAAATGACCTAATTTCTCACCCCTTTTGGACGAAATGCCTAGAGCAGGGGCTTATGAACTAAGAATAATAGAACCCCCTTTATTGAAACCCGCTAATTTTGGAGCGCTTTTTTCATTTTTATCATCAGTAAGATGGAGCGGGACATAAACTAAGAATAATAGAATCAATTCCCTTATTAAGCCTGCGTCTTGTTAAAAAAATGTATTTCTTTTAAGAAGCCAGGCTGTTTTTCCGAGATCTTGAAGCTTTAGGATTCTAATCGATGACTGTTCTTCGCATCCGCACGTCACCTCCAAATTGAGTTAAAGGCTTGAGAGTGAATAAATCGTTAGTCATGGAATTCGGTTGCTCACGGAAGTTTTTTTTTCTTATTTTCTAGACCCATTTAAGTATCCACAACAATGAAAAGTACAATTGTAACGATTGTGGTCGAGAATTTCGTAATAAATATTCATTAGAGAAACATATGAAACGTAAACATGGTAATTTAGATGAGGCAGCATTAAATCCATATTTATGTAATATATGTGGAAAACGTAGTGAAAATTTACGTATGTTAAATCGACATTTTTTAACGCACACCGATGCACGACCACACAAATGTTCGGTGTGTGGCAAACACTTTAAGACTGCTGATCGACGTGACAATCATGTTAAACATACGCACAATAATGTTCGTGATTATAAATGTACGTATTGTGCGAAATGTTTTCACACCAAATCTGGTTTAACAATACATATTCGAGTGCATACGGGCGAACGTCCATACAGTTGTAAATTATGTGGTAAAGCTTTTCAACAGCGGAGTACGTTACGTACGCATATGAAAGTACATGGATTGCATGCGAACAATGGCGATGAACACATTACAAAGAATATTGAAGTTCATTTAAATAAAATGTAAATTAGCGCAAACAATTTTTTATCAAAATCAAAAAGTATTTTAGACTGTTTTTTTACGTGTATGAACTCGGTTGAGATTTTGATTCGAACGCTCTTAATGGTAGGGGATCCCAAGCGGATTATTAGGTAGGGGATTATTGGATTAACTCGAACGCGTCAGGTTAAGATATGGGAGATACCGTGTTGAGTATCACCACCAAATCTTAGCTTTCTGTATGGTGCCGCGCATATAGGATAGTCGATCAGAATATTAACACGAAAAAAACGATAGTTGGATTTAATCGATCGATTCAGATTAAGATATGGTAGGTTGATTACGTGCACCATGCAGAGAGCTAAGATTTGATGGTGATACTCAACAAGGGGTAATGCATATCCCATATCTTAATCTGACGCGTTCGAGTATTTCCAAAAATCCCCGCTTGGAATCCCTTATCATAAAAAAAAAATATCCGATACGCCATCATCATGTGGTGACTTTTGCACTAATATTATTAATCTCGGAGAAAAAAATACATGATGAAACATTAAAAACTAGGATTGGATTAAAAATTTGATTTGTAAATTTTTATTTTCTATTCTCTAGAGTAATTACAGTTTCAGTTCGTTTTTCGGCTACATATCAATATAATGTATTAAATGTGATAAACATTTTTTATTTCAATAAAATTTCAAGGTTTGTATTAACTATCAAGATTGTAAAATTGTAAATGATTTTTCTGAAGATGATTTTTTTATTAAAAATATGCAATTATTTTATAAATGTATTTTTTTTTTTTTTTTAATCCTTTCTAAATACTAAGAAATGTTTTAAACTAAAATGACTTGATTTTAAACAAATATATTAAAATCTTTATATTAAATGAGAAACTAACTGTATTCTAAAAAATGAACAAAATAAATGTATACAAAAATTTGAATTTCCCACATTTATCTATCGTTTATAAATGGCTTCCGTTAATTAAATATGACCATACGAATATATCGAGTGTATGAAATATAAAAATAGATAGAAAATTTTATCAAATAAAAATAAATTAATTAAAATGAAATATTTAAATATGAATCATAATTGTTTAACTAAAAATGATTTTGATAAAATATGTCGAACTTGTTTAAATTCTAGTGAGAATATGACATCTGTGTTTGATACAGAAGTTCTCAACATGTTGTCACAGTGTACATCTTTAACGGTAATTTTTTTTTTTATTTAAATATAAATAATATTTTATTTTTAAATAATTTCAGTGGATTAATAAGTTTCCAAATATACAATTCAATTTATTATACATAATGTGTCTAAAGAGGTCTTCATAAAATATTATTACAAAGAGTTATAAAAATGTTTTTGAGACATTTTGTAATATTTATGTTTGAAAATTGGATATATGCAACATACATTACACATACGTTATATTCATAGTATACAAATGAGTAAAAATGAAATATACCTTTGCTTTTGATATTTAGTAATTTCTAATCCAGTGCCATAGCTAAGCTAATGAAATAGATTCACTCATATAAGATCAAGTCAAAACCAGAAGAAACGCAGCATAAAAATAGTTTCTCCGTTGGGGTTGTGCATAGAGTAGGTTGATCCTTAGTTTCGAATCCAAATATTCTATACCTGATGTCTTATATGAGAAGAATAGTTGGTCTTCTGACAGAGCACTGTCGGTTGAACTATCACCTTCTTAATTAAAGAATCGCAGAGGATCCTACTTGTAGGTCGCACCTGTATGTCGATGAAACGTCATTTGCACCTGTAGAAATCTTCAAGCTGTTAGTTACAAAATTTTCGGGTGTGAAACTCTGGATCCATCCATTTATGGGACAATTCCGACGAAGAAGCTGTGAGGTTTTTACGTGGCTACTGGTCTAGTCACCAGCTGTGGATTTTTATTTCTCCGCACCTTGAGAAGTAAAAACAATTTGCAGTATACCATTTCCAAAAGTCTATGGCGTGTATTAAATTTTACCCAAAAATATGTTATTTTTTAATCTATTTTTCGATAATATAAGGTTATACCGAAAAACCCTGAAAACCGGCTTTTATTATTATAATATTTAAATTTCTAAATTAGTATATTTTTGATTTAGATAACTTCTGATGATGGCTTACCTCATCAAATCTGTTCGACATGTTTTACAAAAACTGTCGATTCATTTTCATATCGACAACAATGTGAACATTCCGATCAATTTTTACGACAATTATTAATAAAAAATGAAGGAAAATTTTTATCCTCGACAGACGATGAAATTAAAATAATCACTGAAGATATGATTAGTGTGAAATTGGAAACAAATGATATTAAAAATGATGATGCACATGAAAACAATCAAGATTTAGATCTCGATGATGCTACGTCTTCGTCAGAGGATGATAAAGATGATAATGAAAAATTAACACAAACAAATGATTTCCTTTTGAATGCAGCAAGTAAAGATAGTTTAAATAATAGGTTTGTATTCCTTACTGAGCCAAAAGATAAAATCACCGTTAAAGATCTTCATTTTAAACGTTTTACCTCTCTCTCTCTTATCTATAGAGATACTGCACGAGTGAAGGCACTGAACATGTGGGGTTTGGATAAATGTGATCCAGATACTTCAACATGTAAAATTTGTAATAAAGTTTTAGTAAATACAAATTCATTGGTACGTCATATGGAAATTCATAATGAAAATCGAAAATTTAATGTTATTTGTAAAATTTGTAATAAAGGTTTTTATGAGACTGGACATTTAACAAAACATATGTTACGACATAAAGGTGAAGCTAGGTAAACAAATTACCCGTATTAATTTTATACAAACTTTTTATATTTAGAGTTAGTTCAAATTTGATTGTAAATAAAAATAAAAAAAAAAACAATTAGCGTTTTTTCGTGAAGATTTTTAAAAAGTTCGCTAGTATTTTTAATTTAATATTATTATAATGTTAAATATCAAAAAAAAAAAACGGGAAAAAACGGAGGAATTTTATGGAACCTGATAATTTTATCTGCATTAATAGTAGCATTAAAGTTAAATATAAAAAAAATTCAATCTTTTACTTACTGTTTTTTGTGTTATTATAAAATTGATTGAGAAATCAATTACTATTTTGCTTGTATTAAGAGTTAGTTTAAATTTGATTGATAATATAAAAACAACAATTAGCGTTTTATCTAGAAAATCAGATAGTGTTTTGAATTTCCTATTAACAGCAATGTTAAATATCCAAAATAGAAAGGGAAAAAACGCAAAAATGTCATGTAACCTGTTAATTTCATCTGGATTAATAGTAGCACTAAAGTTACACATTAAAAAAATATATCAATCAATTTTGTACTTACTCTTTTTTGAGTTATTATAAAATTGATTGAGAAATTAATTACTATTTTGCCTTTTGTTTTTAAGATATAAATGTGAAAAATGTCCAAAAATGTTTTATGAATTGAGTGCATTAGGTATCCATTTAAAACGTCGTCACAAAGTGAAACCATCGATATGCGACGAATGCGGTAAATCGTTTCTAGTAAAATTACAATTAGAGAATCATATGAGAGCTGCGCATGGCGAACAAAAGAAGTTTGTGTGCACGGAATGTGGTAAAGCTTATCATCAAGAAAGTTTACTACGTAAACATCAGACAGCGCACACAAATCAACGGTTATTTCATTGTTTGCAATGTGATAAATCATATAAAGATAAACCAAATTTGGCGAAACATATAAAACGTGCGCATTTATCGGAAACTAAACGTGAAGTTTGTACAATATGTGGCAAATCTATTATCAATTTACAGGTAAACTTTAAAATATTTTCCTAATTTTTATCCAAGACATTAATAAACTTCCTACAGAGTGTACCATTACTTGTTGTGAACAAAATCGAGAAACTACTATTAATCTATAACAAATTTTTCTAGAAACATTTGGCGTATGTTCATGGTGACGAGCATGTAAAATGTACAGAATGTTCCAAAGAATTTACATCCACGTTCTGTTTAAATGATCATATCAAGAAGAAACATCGTAAATCGGATGTACCACGTAAAAAACCATATTTGTGTAGTGATTGTGGGTATACGTGCGAAGGCAAATCATCGTTAAAAACACATTATGAACAGAAGCATACCCAAATACGTGCATACAAATGTACAATATGTTCAAAATGTTTTAAGACACGTGGCGAATTAACAAAACATATACGATACACGCATAACTATGATCCGCATACGGATAATGCGCACGCATGCGAACAATGTAATAAAACGTTTAAAACAAAGAGTGCATTACAATATCATGTACGTTATACGCATAGTGATGAAAAACAATTTATGTGTACCGGATGTACGAAACAATTTAAAACTAAAGGTACGTTCTTAGTCCGTAATCACTTGAAAAATTTGTTTTCCCTCTTTTTAGGATAAATAAAGTCTAAAAATTGCAATTTACACGATTCGATGATTAGTCTTCCAATTAGATTCCCTTTAAGAAAATTGTGAAAAAACAGAAATTTTTTAAGTCTCCAATTTCGATAAAAATTACTTCTATTTAAAGATTTGATTCGCAGATTTTGAGATATTACTTAAAATTGTATTCTGAAACGAATATTTGGAATAAATTTTAAACGATATCTCGAAAATTAGCCAACCAATCGTGAAATAAGTGATATTTTCAGTTATTTTTCAATCTATACTTTCTATAGCCAAAATAGACCTAGTACCTTTTTTATATTAAATTTGCTCAAATATTTATATTTTAAACTTTTTTTTCTAAATCTTTTTTGTACTCTGTATACTATGATTCATCACAGAAAAATTTGTAATCTTCCAGAAAGACCGTTACTCAAATCGTCTACTAGCTCTGTCTATTAAGAGGTTTGAAATGTTTGAGAATATTTTGTACTTTAAGTGAGTACTTGCAATAAAAGAAATTTTTGGGATGGACCACCTTTTTCACTTAGGGGGTGTACAAAATAGCCAGACCTACCGAATATAAACACAAAAATTTCATAAAAATCGATTCAGCCATTCTTTAGTTATAAGTGATGTAACAAACACGATTTTGTTGTGTATATATATATATAGAAGATTTAATTCCAGGTACATTAAAGATACATATGCGTACGCATACGGGAGAACGACCATTTGAATGTAAATACTGTGGCAAAACATTTGGACAGGGGAGTACATTAAAGACACATATGAAAGTACATGGTGGTGGTACAGGGGGTACAGAGAGTACAAGCATGGATAATAATGACATTGGTAATATGAATTGTAATACAAGCAGTAATGATGGAAATAATACAATGCAAGTAATTATGGATTTACCTGAAGTGGCAGCGGTACCGATTCAAGTTGAATCGATTGTAACGTCATCATCTGTTGTACCGGAAGTGGTGACATCTATTGAAAAACATTCAACAACGGATGATGATGAGCATGTAGAAAAATACTTGATTAGTTTATGAAGAATGAATTCTTCAAATCCGTCCGTGGACGCAGCGCTATTTTTCAGGTTGAGAGAAGCACTATGATTATCATAACTGTGATAAACGTATATTGGCAAAATTATTGTACTTATCTAGAAATTTGTAATCCGACATTCCAAAAATATGGCTATCATGTTTATCATCCCGAAAAAACGCTGAATCCATGGACCGAAATTCAAACTTCCATAATAAAACTTTCTTCCGACAATAGTGTTTTATTATACAGATCGAATTTTCCTCCATTTTATACATGGAAATCCAAGAATCAAAATCCAAGACTAGATATATACGGAAGTAATAGTGTTTATTGTAACGGTAGCAAACAAAATTCAAATGGTAGTTATTCAAATTTTGTAAATTCTTAGAATTCGATTATTTAAGACTTGTGGAAAATAATAATAATGAAAAATTCGAATAAAATTTATAATTATACAGCTTTGTTTCCTTAATAATAACCTAAAAATTCCTGAAAGGTGACCAGATTTGCAATACGGAAGGTTATAGTGGTTCATATATCAGCATTTTCTCTAATAAATAGTACTCTTTTCGGATCTTTGAGGTTTGAGGATTTTAATCGATGAGTTTTCTTGAATGGTTTGGGAAAATGAAAGGTCTACCAGTGAATAAGAAGGTTAATAAAGGGAAATAACGGAAACCCTCACCTGAAACTGGTACTTGCAAAGCAGAGTTTGAATGCTTCTGCTACTTCTACCACAGTATCCCTCGCCAAAAGCCATTCTTGTTTTCAGATGATAAAGTGTTTATAAGAGGGTACAGAGAACCACTAGGTCTAGATGCTGGGAATTTAACTACAATTTCTCGCTTAGTAAAACAAATAGTTTATTTAAAAAATACAATAATTTGAATGTTACGTGAATGATTGAATGACACAATCTCCTTGAGCACTTGGTGAATGTATTGAATGTACGTTCATATGACGATTTAAAATTGATTTATCATTAAAACATTTATCGCATACCGTACATTTGAAGGGTCGTTCGCCCGTATGTATGATTAAATGTCGTTTTAACGCTTTACTCTGTTTAAATGCTTTATCGCATTGATCACACTGATAGGGTCGTTCCGATTTGTGTGTTGTCCGATGTGCACGTAGTCCAACCGGTGTCTTAAATGATTTCACACATTGTGTACATTGGAATGGTTTATCTTCGCCATGTGTACGCATATGAATTTGTAAATGACATTTACTAAATGTTTTCAATCCACATATATTACATAGTGCTTTCTTTGATGCATACAATTTTTCATGCGTTATCTTTGTATGACAACGTAATAATAATTCGGTTGCAAAACTTCTTGGACATCCTGTACATTGAAATGGTTTATTTGTACTATGTTTGCATAAATAATGTTCCTAAAAGAAAATATTAAAAATTTATATGTTTATTAGTCGTTATTTGGAGCAGAGTGTAATTAAATTTTTCTCTTTGCTCCTAATTATTAGTTCAGACACAAACCTTTAAATTAAAAACAGTGCTGCCACACAAATGACAATTAAATTTTTGTTGTACATTTGTATGATGTCGTTCAATATGTTTTTTTAAACTTTGATTATGTTGGTACGATTTATTGCAATATTTGCATGTAAAATTACGATATTGATCTGATACATGCGTTTTTATATGTTCATTTAACTTACGTTCTAAAAAATATCCCTTATTACAATATTTACAAAAGTATTCGTAATCTTTTTTATGGATTTTAATATGTAAATCGTATTGTTCTTGTAACGTAAATTTCTTGTTACATTCTGTACATTCGATTGGTTTTATTGCATGAACTTTACGTAAATGACGTGTTAATAGATTTAATTCGAAAAATTCTTTTGTGCATTCTTTACACTTATATCTACAAATATAAAAATCGAAATTTATCTCTGCAATAGTTAGCTAACAAAACATGAGGATAAAAATTATTATCTTATTGTACTTTATAAGTAGCTTTACAAGCTGTTGGCTAATTATATCGTTAATAAATAATTATTTTAAATTTCACATTTAAGTTTAGCGTATGAGGTAATCTAAACAGTGGAGATATATATAAAAATTATAAATATACGAAAACGACAATGGCTTTCAGCCTATATATTATTTGTGCATGGTCTCTTAGTCTACATTTAATTACGTCTGTTAAAACATCCTCATATTTTGTAAATTTTAATTTTAAATAAAACTAACTTTGTATTTTTATTATGTGTTCGTATATGTTTCAAGTAATTACTATTTTCATAAAATCCTTTTTTACAAATCCCACATTCAGCAACAAATTTACGATTTTCATCGTGCATTTTCATGTGTCGCGCCAATGAATTTAAATTCACTAGAGTTTTATCGCATAGTTTACATAAAAATTTACTAGTATCACATTTTTCTGACCCTAAACTCATAACCCATGTAATGCGTGCTTGTCGCACCGACGTAGATTTTTCTTTTTTATCAATCGATTGATTTTCACTGTCATTATCACTATTATCATATGGAAAGGAATTTTCATCAAAATCATCTTTTAATGATATATCGTCATCATCATTTGAAAATTCATTTTTACCGTTTTCGTCTATATGATTTAAAGACGTTTCAAACCAACTTTTATGATTATTCTCATCTAATATTTGCCGTAAACATTGTTCGGATCTTTCACAAAGTTGTTTAAATTTAACACATCTTTGTGTTTCATCCACACAATTCGTGCAAATTTCTTGTGGTAATCCATCACCAATTTTAATCTATTAATAAAAGTTTTTTAAAATAATAGGAATTATTTATTCTTGGCATATTTTATACTCAACTTACTTCAATGGTAGTAAATTGGGACAACGGAGTTAAAATATTTGAATTAATAATGGATATTCGATTAGAATTATCTTTTAAACAAATTCTACAAATTTTTCCAAAGTCAGAAATTTTTATATCTGTTGTCATTTTAACTTTATGTCATAAATTTCTTAAATAAAAATAATTTTTTAAATAAATTTATGTCAAAACTTAAAATTAAACTGTCATTTACAAAAGTTGGGGTCAGTTCAAAAAGTTTTTAGTTAAGAAAGGCACTAACAATTTTATTCATATGATATTCGCTTATTTTTTAACCTATGTCCATTTAGTCCTATTTGATGATTTTTTCGATACTCGATGTTATAAAAATCAGGACTTACCACAAAGAATATAATAAACTTTTATTTTCTAATAAAAAATAGACATAAATTTTGTGAACGCATCCTAAAAAATTGTTTATGTTTGTAGCTGTCATAATCATGATGCTAAATGTCATACTGAGGCTCTAAAAAGTTGAATTTTCCAAATATGAAAATAATTTTGACATATTTGAGCACAGAATGCTCTCAAAAATAGAATCATTCCATTATTAATTAATTTATTAATCTACTAAGGAATACTAAGGACCAATTTTGAATGGCGCTGCTAAAAAAATGACAAATAGTGTCAAAAAAGATAATTTTTCAAAAATTTGTCGATTATGTTTAAATATTAAAGAAAATATGTTTTTAATTTTAAATAATGATATTCAGAAACTTTTTTACTGTACAGGTTTACAGGTAAAGTTAATATTAACTTATATAATTATACATTTTCGATTATAATAATAGAGTGCTCTGCTATACAATCAATTTTAATGTTTTGAACTTAAGCGAAGTATGAGGTGATCTAACATTATCAAATAAGACTGTATAAATGATCGAATTACAATCCAGGAGAACTGACACATGCTACAAAGTGAAATAACTGATCAAAAATCGCGTACCCTGCTGCATTGCAGTTTTCTTTTGCGGCCAGTATACAACACTGCAAGTTTATTTATTTTTTTTAGATTTCCATGGACGATGATTTGCCACATTTAATTTGTAACGAATGCCAAGAGCAAATAATAAAATCTTTTGATTTCAAAGCGTTATGTTTAAATAATGATCAAATTTTACAACAAATTTTAATCACACAAATTGAGGAAAATGATTCATCTTCAGATGATAAACTTTCTGATGAAAATCGTGATGATTTTGAAATTAAATCAGATAACCAACAACCTGATGGTTAGTATCTAATGTAGATTTCAGATTTTGTTTTTTGTTAGAATTTCTAGTTATCTAGGGATTAAAAATAGAAACACTTGGCTAACAATAAATCGAAATAAGATATCCCTAATAAAACACCATTTTCGTGAAGAAATAATAAAAATAATGCTTTTTCTAGATAATTGTACACCATCATCATCAAATGATCCTGAAGAACTGCAAACTCTGAACTGTGAAATATGTGGAAAATTAACGAAAAAACGTACATACGAATCACATTTACGACGCCATGAGAAACCAATAAAATATAAATGTGATTTATGCGATAAAGCATATCGACAACCATGTGAATTAGCCACACATAAACAACGTTCACATGGTACCGTGTGTACAATAAAGTGTACAGTATGTAATCGAGTTTTTCAATTGCAAGCACAATTAGATTTTCATTTGCGTACACATTTTAAAAAGAAATATGCATGTGATATATGTTCAAAAGTTTTTATTAAGAGTACAATGCTGGCACGCCATAAAGAGATTCATGACGCACAACGGCCGAAATATTGTTGTACTCAATGTGATGCATCTTTTTTACAAGAGATTTCATTGAAACGACATGTTGCGAATCGTCATACTGATACACCGATTCAAAAGAAAATTTGCAATATATGCGGTTAGTATTCAATTATATTTATTTACTAGCTGATACCTACCCGCTTACCAGGGCAATTTAAATTTGCTTTAGTATTTTTTACATATCTTAATATTAGACTTAATAAAATAGTCCCTTTTCATGTTAAAGGTTTGGCTGTGGTTAATTTACGACCGCATACTCTATTAAAACATACAACGGGTCCACAATTTAAATGTGAACAATGTGATCGAGCCTTTTTATACCGTAGCCAATGGATGAATCATGTTAAAGAGAAACATGAAGGTGTCCCAAAACAGAAGAAAGCATTATGTATTACATGTGGTAAAAGTTTTCCAAGCCAAGGCTATCTGCGTAAACATTTGAGTACACATTCCGATGCACGTAATTTTAAGTGTCATTTATGCCCGAAACGGTATAAAAAATCCGATCATCTAAAGGTACATTTACGTGTACATGCTGGATTACGTCCACACGTGTGTACTGTGTGTTCAAAAGCATTTCATACAAGTACAATATTAAAGAATCACATACGAACGCATACCGGCGAGAAACCATACGCATGTCATGTGTGTAATCGTGCGTTTTCGCATAAAGGTGTACTTATTACGCATATGAAGATACATAATGGATCAATGTAAATTGATTTTCGAATCTCATGGTCAAAGAGAATTTGCTTAAGTGAATCTGAACTCGTATCTGTTTGCGTTTTAAAATAATCGAACCATTTTAAGACGTTTTGTGTTCATTTTTAATTCTATTATTGTAAGTTTTATTGTTTTTTAATAATTAAAAAATTTTAAAAATAAATTGTATTCTATTTTTATTACGAATAAATATTAAAATTAATCTTTAATGTATATTTTACTCCTTTCTCTCAAATGCATTGCCAATAAAAACGCTGGAACTTTTAGTTCGAGTTCGACGGTAATATTTTGAGCCACGAAATCGACTTCCAAAAAAATTCACTACAAAATAAAACTTTTTGAATTCGGCGATAATTATCTCTTGACATAAAATTGATTTAGAATTATTTTTCTTTTTTTAGGGAATGTTTTTAAAGTAGTTTCTATTTTTAAAAATCTTCTTTATACTAAGGTTTCAGCGTCACAGTAGCAAAAAATATAAACTTATACTGATATATATATCTCATTATAATCTCCAAAACCAAACTTCATTGGCTGAAAATGTTAAAAAATTTTAAATTCAACTCGAGCTACCATTTATTTAACGCCAAGCAAATACTGGTTGAATTGCACAGCTTCGAAGCGATGCTACCAAGTCGTTGAATGAAATTGTATAATGTGCAACGCACTAGGCGTCATCCGAACTGCGTAGTAAAGAACGATGCGATAAAGTACTATTTTTTAAAATCAAATTAATCTTTTCTATAAGATAAAAATGGCGTTAGGCAAGGAAATTAATTTTATTAGTTGGCACGAAATGTAAACTTGAAATATTTTACGGAGCCTTTCTAAGCTACAACAAAAAGCTGATATCAGCATTTTGCAACTTTTTCCTTTGATCCAACCTTTCTTCTTCATAACTACATTTCAATAAAGATAAACTTAAAAAAAAAAAAAAACACCATGCCGTGTCACTACGCTCCCGTATAATTTCGATAAATATGACCTGACCTTTAAAAATGGTATACGTAAACATGAGAAACAGGCTTTAGCTAATATATTAACCTCAACAAAATGTCAGCTCCACTGATACGAGGTTTATTAGTAAACTTTTCAAAACTATGTTTAAAAAATAATTTAACACAATTATCGAAGCCTAAAATTATAACAGCGTTACCAAATTTATGTGCTTGTCGAGAAATTAAATCAAATAGTCATTTACATAACCTCACAAAGCTACAACAAGAAGAAGTTCAAGATACAACTAAGATTGATAATCAAATCACAAAAGGTTTAAAAATATTATTTTTCTTTTTTATTCTATTTTCATCATAAAAATTTATTTATTTAGAAATTATATCGAAAGTTAACGAACAAGTTGCAAAAAAAGAGCATGGCCGTTTGTTTGCTGTTGTACATCTCGCTGGTAAACAATTTAAAATCACTTCAGGTGATGTAATAATTATTGAAGGATATTGGCCACCCACTGTTGGCGATCAATTAACTTTGGACAAGATTCTATTAATTGGCGGTGGAGATTTTTCAATTATTGGACGACCATTAATTCAACAGGGTTTAGCTGAAGTCAAGGCAACTGTTATTGAGAAATCTATTTCACATACAAAAACACATTTTCGTAAGCGAAAACGGAAACAGTATATGAGGATTAATTGTAAGTTCAGAAAAATTTCGTTTTCTCCTAACGCCTACGAGATTTTAAACTTGGAAATGACCACTTTAATAATTATTATCTTTTTTCAGTTTACCGAGTTCCTCAAACAATGCTACGCATCAATTCAATTGAAATGATAGGAGAATTAAATAATCCTGAAAGGGTACAAGGGGTCGAAGGTCGTATTTTTTAATAATAAAAAAATTGTTAATGATTTGTTAAAGTAATAATAATTTAAAAATAAACTTAAAAGTAATATAACAATGTTTTTTATTTTTGAATATTAATCCCAATAATTGGTTTGAAATTCAGGTTGTAATCGACGGATGGGTTTCTTTATATTGTGAAACTTCATGTTGAATTGTTTCCATTGTATGATCACACAATTTTTGTACATCTTCTAAACCACGTTTCAAAATATCAATGGCCCTTGAATTATATGTCTGAATTCGAAAATGCATTTTTGATTCGGCTGGATGTGGTACTGTATACCCGCAAAATTGAACTTCCGGGCTACCCCAAAAACAAGTATGATATTGAGCTTATTTTTTTTTCAGAATAAAACAGAGAAATTTCGAAATAATTAGGCATCACAGATTGTTGTCTTTTAGAAATTTGAATTTTTCAGGTTTTTTTAGCAATGTTTAAAGACATGATTCCAGCTCTATCCTAATTATTCCGAAATGAAATACCTTTTGACAAAAAAAAATCGTCTTACTAGCTACAAATAATGTATCTTAAAATATTTCCAAATGTGTGCCCTTCATTTTCAAATATAAATGTTCTTGATTGGTCACCAGATTGTTCGTCACCAGCTAACTAAAAGTTTAAAAGTTATTATTTAATGATTTTTAAATTATTTTATTTAATTAAAAGCTTACTTCTGCAAAACTCATTTTGATATTGTTTTGTATTTGTATTATGATAACCTAAAAAGTATTCACATGCTAATAGTGATTTAACTACACTAATACGTAAATAGATGGCAGCACGTCTATTTTTTTATTTTTGAATTAATTTAAATTTATCAATTTAAATTATTTTGTGTAAAATAAACGAAGTATAAGTCTTAGTTTCAGGATTTTTTAATGCCCGTATCTTGTGTATTTTTTAACATTGACAAAATACTTCAGTTCCATGTTCATGAAGTAAAGACACTTCTTTTATTCTATTTTCTTCAATTGAAGTGATATTTATTTTCTTTTTATTTCGTCTTTTCAATTTATTTATACTAATAAATATTAATAACCTTAATAACAAGACTAGAAACTTGAAGCTTCATAATACTTTTGTTTCATCTCGTTACGATAAAATAAAATTAATAAAATTAGATAAATTTTTTATTCTTTTAATTTTTTTTTAAGAAATGAATAAATCACCAATTGTCTGCTAAGCTTAGCGATTTTGAGTATCGAACTTTAACGTTATTTTTTCCAATGAAATAATTACAAATTTTTAAGACGATTCTTAATATTAATTGGATAGTGAAAAATTAGTTGGGCAACCATTAACACAACAATATTATTTATTTGTTGTTTTCTTGTCGAAAACTTCAATCCAGAATCCTTTAGCGTAATACTTAATAATTAAACTGAATTAAACAAAACTTTTAACTATTTTAACTACAAGGCCTCTAGTTTATAACCACCAGTTAGTACATGTCCAGTGCTATTTAGCTCTGATTTAGTCCAGATGTTTTTGTTCTATTCTTGGTTTAGTTTAAAAAAACATTAGAAAAATATGTGACATATTTAAATTATTTTTATTTTTATGTAATGTCAAATTTTCCAAAAATTAAAAATAAATACTATAGGGTACTGTTTTAAGCTCCAATATGGAAGATAGTGCCATTATATCCATATTGGAAGAATTAAAAACATCATCCAGTAGTCGAATTGCAAATAATTTAATAAAAATTCGCCAACAAGTGATTGTCACAGATAATGGAATACAAAAATTTAAGTCAAATGGTGGAATTTCCTTAATGATTTCACTATTACATAAACCAAATGAAAAAATTTCGGATTTGGTATTAAGTATTTTGGGTAATTGTTGTATGAAACAAGATATTGTTTTAGAGGTATGTGTTTGTTTAATTTTCTTGTACACCCGGTATATCATTACAAAGTCGACGCACAAAATACTAATTGTTTTCTTACTATTCAATAAAAATTCTAGCTAATTATCAAATACATAATAATAGTACATTTTATAGGTATAGTATTCCCCCGTAACTACATATTTTGTGTATTTTATAAATATTAATAATGCTGGGTTATTTAAACAATTAACACAGTTAGTTGTTATCGCCACTTTGCGACAAAGACTTTATAAAAAAAAAATGCAACCAAAATAATTAGTTCATAGTCAAATGATGTGAATTCTTGATCAATTTTTCATAAAGTGACAAATCTTGGGCAGTCATAATTTTATGATACAGGGTGTTTTCAAGATGTAGTTCGTTTTAAGATATGTAGCATGAAAATTTTTTCTACGAAGAGTTTAAAAATTAACTCTTGTTCAAGCGATATTTGGATAAAACGATCCAAATAAAAGAGGGATCAAAATGAAGACATTTTCTTGGCTATTTTTGAGTTTATTTGTGAAAACAAAAATCTATTTTTCTAGGTAGAAAAATTAAACGGTCTCAGATATGTTATTCATATTATTAAAAATATTGCCAAAGACAGTATATTGTGCAGGGCTTGTCGAGTTGTTGGTAATATTGCACAATTTGAGAACACCGTCGATAATGTTCATGAATATGGGGCAGTGAGTGCAATTTGTGGTGTTCTAAATTCAACAGATAAAAATACTAATTTAACGCCATCCACAAAGTTAATGGCCGTTCGTGCATTAAGGTATTCAGTCATTATTTTCTTCACACATTGTTACTTCTTAGTTTGGAAGTGTTGACTACCTGATTAAAAATAATTGTTTTGGTCCAATTTCAAAACGAATTATATAATTACAAAACTAATAAACGAATATTTATAAATTTATTGTACACAATAGTGGAGATTTTCAGGATGGTCCCATTTTAGGAACATCTCATCTGGAATATAGCGCTCGAAATTCATCTCTTTTGTCGTCAGTCTGTTTTAACGTCCTTCCATTTATGAGAATTTTCGTATCGGAAAAAAAAGTTACTAAGGTAAATGAATTTTTAAAATTAAACAATTTCATAAAATAGATTATTATGGACAAATCAACGACGACAGCATGAAATGTTGGCACAAAATGTTCCAAAATCCATTGTAATGATTTTAATTGAACACAAATCAAATTGGACGACAAGTCCACAAGATAAGGATTTATTATTGGGTATTTTACGATGCCTGTTACATTTTACGGAGAATCCATCACCAGAATTAGTTCTACAGGTACCGATAATTTATGGAGGATAGAAAGTAAGGAAAACCATCTAGTATACACAAGTTGAAAAAGTGTGTCCACCTATAAACAGCAAATTACAATTCCAAAATTCACCGAAATGGCGCTCGTGTAGCTAATGGAAATGATGTAGGATTTAACGGTTTTAAACCGAGTGAAACGAAGTAATAAACGAAGTTTTTTTTAAATCTTTCCACTTGCTTCTATGGCGCCACCTTAATTTGCTCCTTTTCGATGAACACTTTTTGGATACATTCAGATGGTTCTCCTTCCTTTTCTATTCTCCATGCTATTATTATACAATTAAACAAATTAGTGAGCTGATGGTCGACATTTTTATACGATTTTAATATAGGCGCTAATCAATTAAATGATATTGTCAAATTAATTTTGCTTGAATTGTCCTTGATGGATGAAACCAAAAAATTTATTCTCAGTATTTTTCTAGACTCTACGTGTATGATAGTTGTTATCAACTCCTGCCTGGCTTTGGCTATGTATAATTTAATCTATTGTACTCTCTTCGAAAAATTCTAGTAATCAAAATGAGTTAGTTGTAGCTTCTTCCTGATTTGAGATATCCTTCAAATACCAGCAAGTTCATTGGCTTGCCCCCTTTTACGCCAAAAAAATTATTAAGCCCTAGACTGCTAAGTACTTCGAATTAAAATTTAATCACCTCTCAACAAATATAGCACTGCTAAAAAAACCATCAGAAACTAACCATAAAAAATGGAATTTTAAATAAATTAGTTCGTCTAAATTGCTTTCTTTTTCAGATGTCCGCAGACGGTAGTGGATTTCAAAGTATTGTATCATTGATTCCATTAAATCCATATTTTACGATGAAATGTATTACAAATTTATCAACAGTTGCCACAACTCGATCCGTTTTGGAAACAAATGAAGCTGCTCGAATATTAATTGAACGTTTAACTGCATTTAAAGAAAATGATCCATGTGAGTAATAAATCGTAAAAAGTGTATTCACTTAAAAGTAAAAACCCTAATAAAAAAAGTACTAATGAATTCTCCTAATTATAAATAAACATAAAAATTTGGTTTTAAGCAAAAAATCGATGAGCGCACTAATCCTGCAGTGGAATCTCAGACTATAATGAAGACTTTTAAAAAATGTATACTTTAAATAATTTTTGTTAATAGGCTCAACTTGGCCAATTGAAGATTTAAATGCATTATGTTTGCTATGTCGACATGCGGCTACACGTGAAGAAGTACGCACTCGAAATGGTTTACCGTTATTGCTGAGCGTAGTAAAAAATTCATCAAATAAAAAACAACAAGGCCAAGTAAGATAATTAATATTTATAAGTCGCTTGATATAAAAATACAATCATTAATTAATTTTTTTTTTTTAGGTTTTACACGCTCTATTACATTTCATTTACGATGAAGTGAGCTTAAAAATATTAATATCGGATGGTTTGGTTAAAACTTTGATGATATGTTTAACACAATTTTTGGATGTAATGAAATGTCAACATAATATCACAGAAAGGAAAAACTATTCTCCACTTAATCGACAACAAATCGATCAGCGATCATCATATGTTTGTAGAAAATTATTAAAATTGAAAAATGATCCATCTGCTGGTAGTAGCTTAAAACGGTCGTACGAATATTGTGATGATACTGATAACATAGTAAGCCCTTTTTTTGAAATTATGTGGACGCAGATCTAAGAAACGTTCTTAGAACGATTTATTTTTTTTTTTTTTTTGTGTGAACCACAGGTCGATTCTCAGTCAAATAAACGAACGCGATTAATCGAAAATATTGATGTAAGTGTGGTTGAAGATGAACAAGAAAAATCGAAAATGAAAAAGAAATTATCCATTGATAGTGGAAATTCATATAGAAGTGCAAATAATCTGGATGATAGTTTCGATGAAACTAATCGTGTAAGTATTTCGCTAAGACTTGTGAGACCCCATACCCATAAATGAATTTTAATATATTACGAGGACGTCTCAAGCAACTTTCAGCTAAACTTCAATCTTCTTGAGCGAACGAGTCCATTGTTGCGTTACCCTTGCACTTTAGACGGAGCTTAGTAACCAATTTAGCCTCCTCAACGTGTTCTTCTTGAACGAACGAGTCCTTACGCGGAATCAGTAACCAATTTAGCCTGCCTGATCGTGTTATCAAGATTCAAAAAACTTCTTGAGATAATTTATTTATGATATTTCAGTTGAATGCAAGAAATAAACAACGTCATCGTTACGAAGACACTTTGAGTCCAATACCATTTGATACACGTTTGAGTCCACAACCGTCTACATGTTATTCACCAAATTGTACACCACCAAGAAGTATTATCACAGATTTAGATGAAGACTCTAATTCAGATGATTCGATTCGTTATTCACCCGTTTGTAGTGATTCCGAATCGGGTGATGAGGACAAAGCAAATTGTTGGGATCATAATATTGTAAATTTTGAAAATGAAGATTTTGTACATTATGAAATGGGCGATAATGAATTAGGTAAGTTTACATGGGCCGCTATAAAATTCGTCAGTCATTTTGTTGACAGAGAAGAAGTTAGTTTATTAAAATATGTAACCTGGGAACAATATTTCTTAGACTCATTACCTACAACTTTTATTTGAACATTTTCTTGAGAAAATTGAATTAAAGATAGTTCTGGGTAAGGGGGGTAAACTTGGCATATTTGCTAGACTCATCAATACCTACAACTTTTATTTGAAGTATTAATCTAGGAAAATTCAAATAATGGGGTTCTGAGCGATGGGAGTTTGCTTTAAGTGAGCTTGCTTGCATCTAATCCGAGTTTTAGTAAAAGAAAGTTCTGCGACACACCGTGGTACATTTTTTTTCAAGATAGAGAGTTGTGGACTGGAAGTACAGGATCAAACACTGAAGCAGAGCTTAAAATTGTTTTTTATTCCTTTTCTTTGTTTTCCAGAGAATGCATTAGAAGAAGAAATGGAACCAAAAACTGGTGAAACACGTACAATAACATGGCTATTGGTATTATTATCACGTGTATCATATATGGATGATTTAGATCCAACATTTGGAAATTTTGACACAGTTAAAGTATTACTACGTTACATGGAATTGAGTCGGCAACCAATTACTCGTGCAGCAAGTATATTATTACGAATAGCTAGGTACGTAACAATTCGGGGGATAGAATATAGCTATTAGCTATCAGGACAATTATTAATTTTTATTGTATTATTTTAAAAGAGATGTGCGTCGCTTTTTCAAATTTCCCACTCATTAAATGCGTCTTAGTACAAGATTTCTTTTGTAACGTACGCAAAATAAAAATCAATTCATAAGTTTTCTCGTAAATAATTTTTTTTTTTTAATTCAAATATCACGGTTTTTTTATTCAAATTATGCAATAACTGATTGAAAGCTTTAATAATTTCAGAAAAGATGCTGTGGCCTTGTCGCCAAAACCACGAATTCTAAAAATAGAGTTTCTGAGAAATTCGATTGTTCGATTTAAAAAGGCACTTTCGACAAACTTAAATTTCCCCACTGACTGACGAAAATGATTAATTTTTGTGTTTGATTAATTCCCCGGTTCGAGTTGGAATTTTTTAATTTACCTACCGACTAGTGATGACATTTAGCGAATTTTTTTAAGCCTTCAGATAGAAAAAAGGTTTTTAATTTTTGTGTTTGATTTTTTTTAGCCAAGGAGATTTTTTTATAAATTTATTAAATAATAAATTAGTATTAGTATTACATAATTTATTACGTAATCCAACGCATGGCGGCAATTGTAAACAATGTATAGAAATTAAGAATTTTATTAATTATAATTTATTAGAGAAATTAACTAAAGTGGCAGAGTGTGGTTTTGTTAAAGGACAAATTGCCCATACATTATTACGTGGTGAAATTGAAAAACAAGAGAAATTGGTTATATCGATACCGTATTTAGTTCAGTAAGTATTTTTGAATTTTCTAGTCTACATTACATCGCCGATCATTGCAATAATGTTTTGAGATTCCCCAACCCCCCCAAAAAACACACAGCGATATCTTATCGAACACTTTTTACTAAATTCATCCTGTTTGGCATTGTCTTCACATTCTTAGCGGCGATCGACGCGGTTTTTTGAGCTTTAATTATTATTTTCTTTCATCAAAAATGACCCGAAAAGAAATATCGAAGTTATGTAAAACAAAATTAACACTTTTGAAATTTTTCGTTCATTAAAAAATAATCTTAGTTTTTCTTGAGATTTCTCAAAATCTACCAGTTTGAATCGATTCAAAGTTTGGTCAAGCCCTTTCGAATTACACCAACCGCGATGAAATCGATCGAGGCCATCAAAAGTAATAAGCGGTTCACATACTTTAACACACACATACATACATAGTGACAACCTCGCAGGGGTAGTCAGGGAAGCTTCCTGTAACCTCAAAACGTCGTGATCAGATCTCGATTTTTTCAAAATTACCAAATCAATAACTTCCTGATTTTTTTAAATCTTCGATTTTCTTAGCGGGAAGTTAAAAAATAATATTCCTAAACATCTAATAGTAAAAGAAACACCTGCAGTGTTCCTAATTCAATCGTTTTAAAACTTTCTAATTAATTTGTGTATTTATTTTTCATTTTTTTTCCAGATCAAAAAGTTTAATACGTTCATTATTCGATCATTGCCGTGGTTTAAAAATCCTATTATTAGCCGTATCAAACATGAAAATTGACGATTGGTGGGATTATGCTGTGAACGCATTAGGTTTATTAGCAATTGGGTTAAACATTAAAGATCCAAAAAAAACTGACGATTTAGAATTATCGATAAACGATATCGATTTTACAATTCCTGAACAAAAAAATACATCATCGATTCAGGAAGCAATCACATTCGAATTGGATGATCAAAGTCATGTCCGTGCAAATCGTGAATTATTAATAAAACAATCGGATTTCTTTAAAGCTCTATTAACCGGTAAATTTATGGAATCAAGTCAATCGATAATACGATTACGTGATGTAACCGCAAACGGTTTTCGTTATTTATTAACATTATTAAAACATTATCAGAATAAGCAACCGGAAGATAATAGTTTTCCACTTTGTGTGAGCCTAAGTGTAGCCTTTGAAGTGCTAATATTAGCCGATCGATTTTTAATCGATGATTTAACGGATACATTATCGCGTGCAATTTTAAAGTATCGTATGTGCTCATGTAATGTGGCTGAAATGTATCAATATTCATTAGAATCGCATACCAATTTTTTACGGGTCGAATGCATTGCATACGGTCTAGTTGGTTTAACAGAAAAATCGCGAGTTCGTGTGTTTAGGGATATTTTTAAAAATGGTTATGGGGACAGTTTAATCGAAGATTGTCGAAAATTATTAGATCGATATTTGAATATTAATCGTTATGGTAAAATTGGAATATAAATATTATAGTCAAGTCGGTGCGTTTTTTTGTGTTTATGTGATACCAAAGTAACCAGTGCTTTGCCCTTAAAAATATTGCCTTTCTTCATCTAAAGCCTTCTTCTCAAGCATGGAGTATAGAAATATAAGGAGAACCATCTTGTATGGGGGACACAAGTTGAAAAAGTGTCCACCTGTAAACAGTAAATTATAATTCAAAGATTTACTGAAATGGCGCTCGTGTAGCTAATGGAAATGATTTGAATTTAGCGGTTATAAACCGAGTGAAACCAAGTAATACGCGAAGTTTTTAAAATCTCTGCACTTGTTACTATGGCGCCACGTTAATTTGCTCACTTTTGATGGAAACTTTTTGGATACATTCAGATGGTTCTCCTTCCTTTTCTATCCTCAAGAAAGTTATTTCATTGTCCAGACGCTAACGAGGAGTAAAACGTATAAAGACAATTATCCATTTTTTTTTATAGTTATGAAACAAAACATGGAGGATAGAAAAGGAAGGAGAACCATCTGAATGTATGCAAAAACCGTCCATCGAGCAAATAACCGCTAAATTAGCTACATGAGCGTCATTTCGGTGAATCTTGGAATTATAATTTGCTGTTTACAGGTGGACACTTTTTCAATTTTCCCCATACAAGATGGTTCTCCTTCCTTTTCTATCCTTTAAGTTATGAAATTTTAAAAAAATGTCAGAGAACCTTCAATAAGTATCGCAATTTCATTTTTCATTATATATGCCCTATTTTTTACAGCATTCTTTCTTGGTTTCAAAATTATATATTAAAATTGTACGTTTTTTTTTTTTTGTAAATAAATGTTTATTATGTTATTTGAGACTATTTTTTTTATTTCAAATCATTCCAAAATTTAATATTTGGAATATTTTAGGGGGGGGGGCGGGTACTAGAGAGTTAATTATTTTATAATCACTGAAATAAAATCGTTTTGATTAATATTTTTTTTCGATCTTTACTGCAGTTTGTTGTTTAAGATGCTAAAGAAGTATAACTTCTAACGCGTGTACATATAACGTACACTCACATAGATTTTTTTTTATAAAACTTTCAAACATCCCTTAAAACATGAGGACGATATTAATTAAATAATCGGTTAATTAAAAAAAAATGCAAGTTAATTTTTTTTTTTTTTTTATAATATAATTTTTTATATTTAAATATAAACGCCGTGTTATTTGTTTTTTTTTTTTGTTTGATGTTTTTTAAATGTTTTTTTTTTTTTTTTTTTTTGTGTTTTGTCAATTAATTAATTAATAGAACTCATATTTTATAATTAATTATAATAATAACATAATTTTTTATATATATATTGATTATATATATTTAAAAAAAAAAAAAAAACTAATTTATTGTAATCGTATTGTGCTACATGAAGTCATCGTAATCATAATCTTGATATACTGAATATTCGTTGAGATGCGACTGAAACAAAACAAATAAAAAATGATGATAACAAGTTAAGATACCAATATAGTTAATTGTTTAAATACTCAACATATGGTTGTTTAAATTATTTTTAATCATAAATATTCATTAAATACGCTAAATACGTCGTCCAGTTTACGAAAAAGTGTTTCATACAAAAATAGTTTTGAAGATTGCACATTTTTTTTTACCATAAGCAAATACGTTGTCCAGTTTACAAAAAAATTGTTTCATACAAAAGTAGTATTGAAGAACGCACATTTTTTGTTACCATAAGTATTCATTAAATACGCTAAATACGTTCAATTTACGATAAAATGTTTCATACAAAAGTAATTTGTTTTGAAGAAACGCACATTTTTATGTTTTAGAATTTTTCTGTCATCTTTTATTGTTTCAAAGTTAGGCCATGGATAGGACAAGTGGACAGATTTTGCTCATCCACGAATTTAAACTCACTTTTCGAATATAGAGTACCAAAATTTCAGTTTGCTATCTCCTTCTGTAGAGATATCTTGATGACGGACGGACTGACAGAGATGCAAAAATGGACTAATTTAGTGATACTATGAATCACAGCAAGTAAAAGGGGATCGGCAATACAAAACCTGGAACGACAATTGGGTCACTTTTGTAGATGATGAGAAAAGTTAGTCAGATTTGGTCAAAATAGATACAAGTGGTCTCAATTGAGGGATGCCTTTGTCCAATCAATAGGGGCAACAATCGATTTTACTATGTATATTATTATAAATATGTATACGGGGCAGAAATATTTACTACAAGTATGAATTAGTGATCTGATTTTTGAGCCAAAATTATCGCAAAATGAAAAGTGTTTATAAAACATCATACAAATAAAAGAAAATTGTTAAAATTTCAATTTAAAAAAATATACTTACATTGTCTCCTTCAATTTTTAATTTAGCTTTTCCTTTTCCTTTATTCTTTTTCGATTTTTCACCTTTTTCTACCTTCTGTTTTTCTTGGAATATGGTATCTATTGTTGTTTTTAATTTTTTTAAATCTATCGAACTAACTGTAACAAAATTTTCAAAAATATTTATCTACCTCCTTCTTTCTACTGTCAAGTTAGAAATTTTCTTGTTTTTACAGATAATTTTTTTTTTTTTTTGAAGTTATACTTCTTTTAGGCGCGTTATGGAAAAAATAATGAGAGTGAACTTTTAAGATGCGTGCGCTTCACCGTCACACACAAAATTCACAGGTTGAAGCTATTTGTTATAATTTATGTTACACTTAATCTAAGAAAATATATATTTACATATTTAATTTAATCAAATTTAACTGAGCTTTATTGACTGTGTTGACTATCCTTCTCCAGTTCTTGATGAAAAGATAACGGTTTCGTTTTATAGTCTACGAACTCCAAAAAAAAAAAGTTGTAGTAAAACTCGATAATTTATCCATGGTTAGTTTAATCACAGGTTGAACGTAGGGGCCAAAAACCAACCAGACCCATGCAAACTACACCCCACAAATCTATGGATAGTTTAATCACAGGTTGAACGTAGGGGCTGCCAAAAACCAAGCCGACCCGTACAAACTACACCTCACAAATTTAATATTACGCGAACTACTTACGTGAAACACAAACATTACGCATTAAATCTTCAACAAATGTAACATATTCAGGATTCTTATTGTAGTTTTGGACTTTTTTACTAATCGCATCAGCGAATTCAATAAAATCTTCTTTTGTTTGTGGATTCATACTATCTATTGACTTAGTGCTACTACTATCATTTATACCAAATGTTTCTTTTGCTAATTGTAAATCAGACTCTTCTTGTAATTGTTGTTGACGTAATTTTTCAGCTAATTTCTCTTCGGGTGTCATCTCATTTTCACGTTCTTTCTGTTTACGTTCTAATTCTTCCAATCGTTGTCTCTACGAATCAATTATTACCATTTAAAAAACTAAATATTATATATCCATAAAAAAAAACATTTCAAGCGAAATTAGGAAGTTTTCAAAATTTTATAGTCCACAAAATTAGGAAATGAATATTAATAATTTGGCGATATCCGTGGCTCCTCCAGAATATCATTCACGAGTTAGCGCCTATTTTTTCGAGTTATCCATGGGTAGTTGAATCACAGGTTGAATGTGGGGGCCAACCCGACCCGTACAAACTACACCCCACAAATTCATGGGTTAATAACAGTCGAAAATGCCGTACATGTTTTTTTTAATAACTGTGTTAAATATACAAGTGTTGATTTTTGTAAAACGAATTAAATTTCAGTTATTTGTGCTTGAATTGTGTTTAAATTTAAAGTCATTTCAACAAAAAATAAATCTTATGACATGTTTTAAATTGTGGCATAAACACGATAATTTCTAAAAAAAATGTATCAATAACTCGAAAAATTGACGAAATCACGGATATCGTAATCTCCCCAACAATTTTATTGATTTATCTTTAAAAATATCCAGTTTAGAGTTGCCAAAATCTAAATGGCCAATCAACGATAGATTGTTCTCGAAATGCATCTATAACATGGTGGCAACTATAACCATTTCGACAGCGATTTTTTTGGACACCTTCGACGAATAATTGTACCTAGAATTAATTTGAAACAACAGATTTGAAATAAATACCTCTTTTTCAGCTATTTTATCTGCTAATGCTTTTTTAGGTTTAGTTTTTGCTTTGACTTCTACTTTTTCTACGTCCTTCTTCTCTTCTTCTTCATCTTCCCAACTTTCCTATATAGAAAAAAAGATCAGAATTAATCTATAACTTAACTAAAGAATTTTCAATTTTAAATAGAGCCCTGATTTTTTATGGCGAAGGGGTTTGTTGGTTCATAAATTCGTAGATGGCCGACAAAAATCAATAACGATCTGTATTTTCAGCTACTATTTTTCATCAAAGTACAAATTGAGTTACATTCTAGAGCCTAGACTAATAATCTTCAGATAGAATGAACTGTGTCAAGTAAAGGAACCAATTAATTTGTGAAAAAGCCAATAAAAACAACTAAAAGAGTTGAATGTTTTAATATCCTACATCAATTATTAACAAAATACGCGATAAATCTTTATTATCATTTTTAATTTTGATGTGCACGTAAACAGCACGAAACAAACTAAAATAAAAAACGCTACAGAATTTTCAGGACACTTCTATTGTTCTCCAAGCATGACAAATGAAAGAAAATTTCGTATAAAATTTATGGTAAAAATAAGCACTCGTTAAACGCATAGTTTGTACGTAAATTTTTAAGGAAAATATAGCTATAATTTTTTTATTTTTTTAAGGTAATCAGATTTTTGGGATTATTATTCCAACATATGTCACTTTCTGTAGATATTTTACATCATAAAAAATAGTATTTTAATTAAAATTCACTTTTTTAGAAAGGAAACAAAGTAAGAAATGAATTTCGAAAAAAAAATTGCGAAAACTATTTTTAATAAATTTCATATGGTAATTTGAAAAACATTTTGACAAATGATATCATGCAGTGTACATATTTAACCAAGAAAAAAAAATTAGGTTAGAATGATTTTCCATTTTGTTAATTACAAAAAAATTTTAAAGCTTAATTTAAAAAGTAAAAAATAGCTTATAAAAGTTTATAAAAAAAAAGTGCAAAATTTGCCAACAACACACACCTTAACTTCGTCTTCTTCATCTTCACCTTCCCATTTATTTGCAACTACAGGCACATTTGGCAAAACACTTTTTGCCTCAAAATGTTCAGAATCTTTAAAAAAAACAATTCACAGTATTTTTTTAATAGCAAATTCAATACAAAAATATATACTTGTAAAATCTTACCCCAATCTTCGTCCATATTGTAAAAAAAAAAATTCCACTCTTGGAATTTCACGTGAACGGACTGGACGAAAAATCTAGCACAAGATATACCAATACCAGCACGACACAGCAGGTGCTTTATGTTAATGTATATTCACAATAGATGTCACTATCGATCCTATATGGATTTGTATTTTTAATTTTTTTTTATTTCAACAAATGAATAAAATTTTTCGTCGAAAATATCAAACGAATTGAATATTCTTGATAAAAATTAATTCACACGCGTTTTTTAATGTATATAATGCATTATAACTATGAATTTGTGTAAATAATTTGATATTTTCGATACTTAATTGGACAATACACTCCATTTCGCGAAGTACTTGAATTGATATGAAATGACATTTAACATTGGATTCTAAACACTCAAACTAGATCATAGAAAAAATGAGCTTTATAAAATAATATAGACAAATGTTATACGGTACGATTTCTTTCAATGGATTTTATAAATTCGAATTCTTTCAAAAAATCTGATATGAATAATGATAATCATTTTAAAACAATTTTTATAAATTTAAGACGAAAACAAAAATGTAATTATCTTTTTATAGGATACCATTTTTTATATTATACTGAAATTTGCTTTTTTATTTTGTTATATCAGGCATATATATACCAGTATAGAAAAAAGACTAAGATACTAGAATACCTCGCAAAAAAAGTTTAATACAAAAGTTAAAGTATTAATAAATTTGTACTAAATGGTGACCATAGAATAAGTAATTGTACCCAAAGTGCGAATCCTGAGGTCGATTTTGTGGATTACTGAAAAAACTTCAATTAAAATTATTCGTTTTCTTCGTAAAAAGATACTCGAAAATGAATCGAGCATAAAATTTTGCGTTAAAAAATGTACTCGATTTTTCAAAGCTCAATTTTAATGATTCGTGTAAAATAGGCTTTATGTACGAGGAAATGTTAAAAAGTATATTACAAATTTAAATTTGTATTATTAAATATTTAAGATTAAATAATCTTTAAATTTATCCAATTTTTAATTTCTCCTCCTAATTGATGATATCATAAAAAAACCAATTATACACTTGGAACGCTAAATCATTTTTTACATATGACGAATCATCAACTGAGCTGAAAAATGTGAAAAACCCAAATAAAATAGAAATATTGCCTCAAAAACACCATATTTTTTATTTATTATAATACTGTAAAAAGTATATTGTTTTAAAAAATATATTTTTTGTTTATTTGAATTCAATGATATACATTTTATTCTTGATTTTTTTCTGTATTAAGCGAAAATAACGTACATGGTACTTTCGAGTATGGTAAGTCGATTTTCTATCTTAGATGTACGGGGAGGGATTATTTTTTTATTGTATTCGAAAACGCCTTAGCGGGATGGTTTTTGACCCAAATGACTAATTATTATTGTTATTATGGCGAGGGTCCATCGCGTGTATCTTTCTGCCATACAAACCTCTTTAGAATTTTTACAAAACCATGTATAGAATACAAATAAATATACTATTATATTTTGCTGAAAGCTAGTTTTAATACTACACTGATCCGACCTCATGGAAAAAAGTTCGGAGTTAGTATAACAGGGGCTTTATACACGGAACAAAAAGCAAAAAAGGGAAAAAAATTAGATAAAATATTTTAATAAAGGAATATATCAGTATTATATATATTACGATTTCTATTAATAAATCATATAATTTAACTAAAATATTTGAATTCCGCGCGCAATCAATGACAAAACAGTTGCATGATGTTTTAAAAATATGACAATTAAAAATATCAATTTTTATATGACTAAATTTTTAAATAGAAGTGATTAGATAATCAAAAGAAAATATGAATTTTACTTTCAGTTGTGTATGATGATATGTTGATGAACAATTTAAAAGTGAAAACTTAGTTTTAAAAAAATGTATGTTAACCTATTGACGAGATAGCCACAAAATGAAGAGGACACAGCTGGGTGATTCGTATTCTTGATATATCCAATCCGATCCGCGTGACATACTTGTTGTATGAAGTAGTGGTGGCCAATAAATCGAACGCACATTCTTAGAACGGAAGTTTTTTATTAATAATAAAATATTTTAAGACTACAGACAGTTTGAATTCAAACCTTCAAAGTATCTAGACGTGCTTGAATAACCGTTTGAAAGTGTTTTTAGTTAATTGTTATACAAAATTTAATTTAAATAAAAAAAATGGAAACTTGGCCAAATGATGTTGGAATACTTGCAATCGAGTTAATATTCCCATCAATTTATGTCGATCAAACGGATTTAGAAAAATACGATGGTGTTTCAACCGGTAAATATACAATCGGCTTAGGACAATCTCGTATGGGATTCTGTTCGGATCGTGAAGATATCCATTCATTGTGTTTAACGGTTGTACATAAATTAATCGAAAAAAATGGTATCAAGTATTCAGAAATTGGACGTTTAGAGGTTGGAACCGAAACGATTGTTGATAAATCGAAAAGTGTGAAAAGTGTTTTAATGAGTTTGTTTGAACCGCATGGATGTACGGATATTGATGGTATTGATACAACGAATGCTTGTTATGGGGGCACAGCTGCATTATTTAATGCAATTGCATGGGTTGAATCATCGTTATGGGATGGACGTTATGCGTTAGTTGTTGCGGGCGATATTGCAGTCTACGCAAAAGGATCTGCTCGGCCAACTGGAGGTGCCGGAGCTGTTGCAATGTTAATCGGACCAAATGCACCGATTGTTTTTGATCGTGGTTTACGAGCAACGTACATGAAACATGCCTATGATTTTTATAAACCCGATTTAAGTTCCGAATACCCTGTTGTCGATGGTAAACTTTCTATTCAATGTTATTTAAGTGCTTTAGATCATTGTTATCAGGGATATTGTAAAAAGGTCTCCAAATTAACGAAAACTTCCGATGTTGATATTAATTTTCTGGATGCGATGTTATTTCATTCCCCATATTGTAAGCTAGTACAAAAATCATTTGGACGTTTAATGTTAAACGATTTTGTACGATGTCCAAATGATTTAATATCGAAAAAGTATCCAGGCCTTGAAAGATATGCAAATGTTAAATTAAATGAAACATATTTTGATCGTGATGTTGAAAAAGTTTTCTTAGGATTAAGTAAGGATTTATTTGAATCGAAAACACACCAATCGTTGTTATTAGCTAGTGAAGTTGGAAATATGTACACTGCATCGGTTTACAGTAGTTTAGTTTCGCTTTTAATTAATAAACCGATTACGGAATTAGCTGGAATGCGTGTAGGATTATTTTCATATGGATCAGGACTCGCATCAACGATGTATTCGGTAACGGTATCGAAAGATATTACAGAAAATTCTAAGTTGTGTAAAATTATCGATAATTTAAGTTCGATTAAAGCACAATTGAATAAACGTGTTTGTATAACGCCCGAATCATTTACAAAGATTTTAGAAGTGCGTGAATTGAATAATCATAAGGCACCATACACGCCTGAAGGATCTATTGAACATTTATTTCCTGGTACATATTATTTAAGTCAAGTCGATGAGCTACATCGCCGAACCTATGAACGTGTTCATGCAATTTCTAATGGAAATATTTAGTATTTTTTTAGAAAGTTTCTTCTTTCTAATTTTTTTTTTTATTGTTGTTTATTTATAATAAAAATTAATTAATTAAAAAATAAACTCAATTTTTTTCAAGAGATTATAGAAAACAAAAATTTTAATTTATTAATTTTTTGTTGTTATATAAAAAATACAAGTTGATCGATTTGCTTTATTAATTATTGAAAATTATTATTTTCATTTAAATATTTAATAGACGTACGAAAAAAAAGAACTATTAACATAATTAAAATTTACAAAATACATAGCTCATTCAATTATGAATAATTTTTTACGTAGTAATACGTATTTATAATAAACAAAAGTTGTTTATTTTTAAGAAACAAATATTTTTTCCAATTTCAAAGATATGTATCACGGATCCATTCAAAACTGACCGATTTTATTCATTTACGTACTTCGACAAATAAAAATAACTCTGATTTTCATTAATCGATCAACTTGTATATTAAGTACGATAATATAAAAAAAAAACGCAAATCAATTAGTAAAATTCATTATTACCTAATTAAAACAACAAAAGTAATGCTCTAAAATTTGCGTGGTTCATTCACCATAACAACTTGAACTTGACCTTAATTGAAAAAAAAATTTTATTTCCATGTAATAAATAATTGGGCAAAAATTCCAAAAAATAATTTAAAAAATCGCAAATATTATCAAAAATGTTCCTTTTTATAACATATTTTTTAAATTGCGATTTAAAACTTTTATTTAAAAGGGAAAAATTACGCCCTAATTCATAGTGCATTTATAAAATGCAATTAATTTTTTTTAAAGCTTATCTGGAAAAGGTTATAATCCAATATATGGGTATCCTTCTGGTATGAAAAGGAATAAATTATTTTATTGATTCGTAAAGCAAGATTCTCTTGTTATGATGTGTCCAATTAGATTAATGGGATTTCACGATATCTAACCTCGCTTAAAACTGGCTTGGGTAGTTGTAAAGACAAGTGGTCTTTTGATAAGAAATTTTCACTAACTGGTCTCCTTACAGGATCAATATTATCCTATCCATATTCAGATTTCTTGTATCTTGGAGATCATAGAATATTTATGACGTCAAACTTCCGATGAATTTAATCCGGAAACAATTGCAATAAAGATATTATCGACAGATTCTTAAATTGATGCTGTTATAAGTAAAAGAAATTCTCTCCGGGTTTGAGAAAACGCGGAAAGTTCACGGTTTCTGGGCTAGATTTGTACCAATAATGATTGGGTTGAAAGTCCAATACACTGCTTATTGCTGCTTATACTACACCTTACATTTTATCACGATAGAATCCTAGGTGTTGATTCCTAAGAACCTACTACTGGTCTAGGTTCTTGGAACTTACCTTTTAATAGGGTTTAAACCAGAATTTCACTTAATTTATTTGACTCAATTCTGGTATAATCGTTTTAAACAGGACTATATTAATTATGACTAGTATAACAACATTTTCCTCGATAATATTGAAAAGTTATCCGTTTTCTTCTTGAGGAGGCCGTAAAGTTTTCGATTGCGCCCGCAAACCTCTAATTAACGATGTTTTTTTTTGCTATTGTAATGGAAAGATTATCCAATAACATTATTTCAAGAAGCATTTTGTCAGTTGCAGAGCGAATTTTGGAGTGTCCGTTGTCCGATTTGAGTGACAGTTCAATTTTTTTATGTATAGTTGTACTAATCAATTGTTTTTATTGTTTAATCACTCAACTGGTCATGGATTGTCCCTAAATTAGGCTGCTAAGTTTCGTAACAACTTAAGAAAAAGAAGGAAAATTCTTATTACATTTTTTGGGTGACGCTACTTGAAATACAAAAAATAAATTTTCGTACTATTACAATTTTTGTAAGTATTATTTTGATGGAAAAATTGTTTAAATTTTTATTTTATAGAATACTGTGATTCAAAAACTGTAATTTAAATAAATACTAAAAAAAACAAAAACAAATTTATATAAAGAGAAAATAATTATTTAAATAAATAAAACAAATTTGTATGCACGTTTAAAAAAAAAGTATAATTTTATATAATATTAAAAAAAAATAAAAAAAAACTTTCATAAATAAAATATTTATAAAATTTGACATTATACAGAACACATTGTCATGTGTATAACATGCTGAGAGCTGAGAGCTGAGCTGATGCTACCAACCAAACCAATAGAATATAGATAGATAATGTATTATTAATTGTTTATAGTATATTTCAAATAAATTGAACTAATTATTAATTTTTTAAGAGTTTATTATTATTTTAATACCTAAAAAGTATTTAATTTTTTTTTTTTATAGTATCAGAGTGATTTCAAACTCGATAAAACGAAAAAAGCGACCGTAAAAAGAGACAACCGCATGAATCTAGTAAGATATAACGTGCAAGAGAATGAGATAGAAGTATCTATAGAATTTAACGTATGAGAAAATGATATAGACGATTTCTTATCGAAAGCTTTATTCCCAGTTTAGTTTTATATCTAGTCTTCATTTTACCTCTAGTTGTGTTGTGAAGCTATTGGTTAAAATCGGACTACAGAGTGGACCAATTTATTCGTGTGAGTTTCAGGTTTTTTTTTTTACATTCTTTTCGAAAAAGGCTTCAACGGTTTAATTCAAAATTAGGTTATCCACAAAAAATTGTACGCTGGTGCAACTTTTATTTGTAAGTACGCATTAGTAAAGGAAACCCCTGTGACGTGGCGCTGCAAAAATAGTTAAAGGTAATTTAGTTTCATAAAAAATTTAATTATGAACATTTTGTAATTTTTCCTACAGCTTCAATTATCTTTCGTTATAGTTGAAGTATAATTTAATTTCCAATTAACTTGAAATACATACTTGAAATAACTGTCTTTAGAATGACGATAATATAAGTAATAGAAATTTTGTTGACTGCCAATTAATATTTAACAATAATTCATAAAATATTTATAATTTCTATGTACGATTTGCATCGTTCTCTTCAATAATATCTTTTAGTTCAATTTTCAAATTGTCAATGTTAGAAAGATTACAAACAAAAAATAATCTATACAAAGTTATATAAAACATTGTGTTACCTCTTTGATTATTTTGAATATTTTAAAACTACTGAAATTATTGTTATTAAAAAAAAAATTATAATAACTCATTGTGTTAGTTTCTAAACTTAATGATAAGAAATAATCGCTTTAAATCTGTCCTTCGCATAAAAGAGATATTTGGCTTTATTCAAATTTAGCGCATGTATATTGATTATATGGTTGTAGTTTTATCAAAAAAACTATTGTCAACTATGTGCCCACGTTTATGAAGTGGTAATTCAAATTATTCTTTGTTGAACTGTTCAGAATTATCCCCACGTGTTGCAATTAACCTGTTCTCATGAATTTATATGTTTACATTTATTCTATTTTGGAGAAATTTTACCTTACCGTTTAGAGGAAAATATCAAAAAATACCAATTTTTTTCTATGCCAACCTATGAAGATGGAAATTTTTTACAATCGTTATGAAATGAAATGACCAGAACAAATAGGAATATTTTATGTTTTAATTTTGTCCCCCCTCCATCCTACCCTTTGTGTAATCAACGATAATGTGGTTTTAGATTTATTTTCAAGAGAGGTCTACAACTCACAGAACTACCATAGTATTAAAAAAGAAAGTACATTATGTTTAAGTACGTAGTACCTAATTTAGTTTGTAGACTGTTGAGTGTTGTTAGACAACATTTTTTAATGAAATGTTTAACATTAATATAAAACGAACAAATGAAATGATATTTGAACTTATAAAATAAGGTCAAGAACATTCATCGTTTAATTGAAATGTTTTAAAGTAAAATTTTATTTGTTTTTAATATTATTATTTATAACAATTATATGATTAATTTTATGACTGATATACACACAATTAACTAAAGGTATTATTTCTGATAATTTCAAACTTTATCAATTTTTAAACAAGGTATAACTCAGGCGCTGTAGATATGAGTATTCCAACTTACCACTGACAGTTGTTAAAGTAGCATAACAATGGCGAATTTATAATAAAAATATAAGTACTTTTCATAAAAAGTGAAAATTATTATAATTAGTGTTTTTTCAATCTTAAAAATATTAGATTCAAATAGATACAGATGTTTTACATATAATGTTTAAAAAGTGTTAGCATAAATGTCAAAATGACAGTTCTTAAAGTGGAGTTAAAATGCTGGAAACGTAGGAATATTACTCTAGTATAACCAAAAGCTCAGAGATTCATGCGCTATTTTAGTAAAAAGTATAAACTACTTATAATCACATCCAGCTAACAATTTTTCATAGACTACAAAAAATATGATTAATTATTTTAACTATACAGTTAGTGACACTCCGTCGATTATAAGGTTTATGGTCTATGGTGAATTCTAAATAGTTCTTAAGTATACTGATAATACCCATTTTTAACACGCTTTTATTAGCTTCACTCGTATGTTTGTTTGTCTGTAGGTAACTCTCTGAAGTTGGCTGCAGAACGCATCTGAACGGATCCTTTGCATGAGAGTAATAAAGATAGAGCTAGTGCGCGAACTACGCATGCATGCGTGTTTTTTTAGTTTTTTTAAACTATTATATATATTATTAAGTGCTTCAGTGAAAAAAATTATCAACATTTAAAGATTTTATAAAATTTTTCTATTATTTATTAGTTAAAATAAATTAAATAAGTATTTACTGTTTTATAAAATATTTATGTAAATTATATATGGGAGAAAGTTTTAATAATATATTATAAATATACAGAATGGTCCACGTTAACTGTATAATCAACCACTCACTTATTTTGGAATAAAAATATTGAAGCATATAATTTATAAACTTATAAAGTTTAACATATACTGTACATGAGTGCGACAATCAACATTGTAAATGAACATTTACAATTCATTCATAAAGACAGTGCCGGCTTAAGACGTGAGCAACCCGCCACAATTTCTACGAATGTAACGAAAAATTTCCTTCCACATAAAATGGCATAGTTTATGCCTTTTATTTAGGTATATGTACGTCGATTTTAAAATCACTTTTCATAAGGGGAATCAATAGAGAATAACCTATTTAGTGGCTAAGTAAGTAAAGGCACTAAAAGCTTTAACCATTTGACTACTTACACTATTCTAACAAACAGAAAAAAATGAGTATGAATGCTGACTCAGTTACTACGGTATTACATAAAAAATTTGTCTGTGGCCCCGCCACTGGAGACAGAAATTATTATAATTATCGTATAAACAAGAAGATTTGTTTGGTTAGCTCTTATAAAGGAGGAAGACAAGTTTAAAAGAATTTATAAATTCAAATTGGAAGATGGGGAATGGAATGTTTATATTAATAATCATACAACGAACGTACTAAATTGTCATTTACATAATTTATGTAAGAATTTTTTTTGTTTAAAGTTTATTATTAAAATTATCAAAATATATTTCAAAATTGACACATCATTATGATTTATGAAAACTTTGAAACTATAAACAAATGCAAATTTATTACGTTTTTAGAGGACTTTAGAACTATAACGAATCAGTAACTTTTTAATAGTTCTAAAGTATTTTTAAATAATTCAGGAAATTGTTCATTAATTTGTATAAACGTCATATATACAGTATGTCAGAGCATATTCACTTTAGTGTTAAGTTTCTAACAATAGAAAATATTAAAGCCACAATAAAAAATTTTGGTATAGGTATTCATAGAATCACCTAATTAGTCCATTTCCGACCACCCTTCTCTATGTCAATCAACAAGATAACTAAAAATCGAAAAGAGATAACGAGTTCAAAATTTGGTGACACGTATTTTATATCTAAAAAGTAAGATTAAGTTCGCAAATGAGCAAAATCAGCCAAATGAATCCATGACCCAAATTTAAAACCATATTGAAGAAAAATTTATAAACAAAAAATGTTTGTTTTTTAAAACTTTTGTTTGAAACATTTTTTCGTAAATTATCTAGCTTTAAGGAAGTACGAGCACCAAAGCAACTTTTGATAAAAGGCTTGATTTTTTTTAAATACAAAGTTTAAATATGTCTAAACAAATTCCAAAAATTTGAAGGAGATTGCCCGATCATTTAAATAAATAATTAACTTTAAAGTTGAGTAATTTAACATTGGTCTTATGGGGTAACCTTCAAACATTGATACATTTCTGTATTTTTCTCGTAAAACTGTTGGTGAATATTTTTAAAAAACTTATGGATGAAAGTAAATATATTAGTGATAAATTTAATTCAAAAACATTTACACTTGCCCGACTAATTAAAGTGTATTAATTAAAAGAAAAATAAATGCCGCCACTAGCCAATGTTAAATGTATATCTATATATTGAAAAAAATCATATGGTTACTGCGTTCCCCTTACCGCGCTAGAGTCGATACCTATCCCCACACCGCCTGGCGCTCGTACTACCTTAATAGTTCTAAAGTATTTTTAAATAATTCAGGAAATTGTTCATTAATTTGTATAAACGTCATATATACAGTATGTCAGAGCATATTCACTTTAGTGTTAAGTTTCTAACAATAGAAAATATTAAAGCCACAATAAAAAATTTTGGTATAGGTATTCATAGAATCACCTAATTAGTCCATTTCCGACCACCCTTCTCTATGTCAATCAACAAGATAACTAAAAATCGAAAAGAGATAACGAGTTCAAAATTTGGTGACACGTATTTTATATCTAAAAAGTAAGATTAAGTTCGTAAATGAGCAAAATCAGCCAAATGAATCCATGACCCAAATTTAAAACCATATTGAAGAAAAATTTATAAACAAAAAATGTTTGTTTTTTAAAACTTTTGTTTGAAACATTTTTTCGTAAATTATCTAGCTTTAAAGTAAATTTAGACAGAAACGTACAAGAAAAATAAAGAAATGGTGGGAGTCAGTAATAGGCAGGTATTTACAGGTATCCACACGATTGTTTTCTATTGAAGACAGTTTCTAAAAAATCTCACTAGCAAAAACATGAATAATAAAATTTATCTGGAGATGCGAGGGATCGAACCCCGGGCCTTTCACATGCAAAGCGAACGCTCTACCACTGAGCTACATCCCCTTATTACCATATTCAATATTTTTACATTTCTACATTTAAGGAAGTTTATTAAAAGCTGTTGTCCTGACAAATAGGAGTGTGCTTATAAACAGCAATTGATTTAAATAACATGTAATATACATTGTATTTTTTTCCCAGCACAAATAACTCAAAAGATACTTATGCAAATGAAAATTGGTATGTACAATATTGACATGGAGACCTAGTGCTTGTCGAAGAGTTTTTCCCGAAAAAATATTTCTAAGATAAAAATCAAAACATTTGAGTAAATATTTTAGTTATTTGTGCGTGAAAATTGAAAATTTTTTACATAAAGAAGTGGGTTTCTAAAAGCTGTGGATAATCCCGCATAATATTTAACATAATAAACAAAGCTGTTATCATTTCAAACAAAAACATCATCAATACAATTTGTAGCTACAATTGCATTTTTGTCATCGTGATTATCGATAACATTTGACAGCAAACTAAAAAGCATGCGTCAGTCAACTTTAGTGTTCTTTTGTATTTATTATAATTTTTATGATTTTATCAATTTATTTATTTGAAAAATAAATTTTATACAAATAAAAATCGTATGATACAATCAACATTGAATTTATACAAAAAATATTGCACCGAATTCTAAGAAATTTTAATGAACTTTGATGTCTTTGTTATTATTATGAATAAGTTCATTTTCATAATATTTTAAAAACACGTATTGATAAATTAGGGTCCCGTAGCCGAATGGCAAAAGGAACGAAACCTTTATAATCATTATGTCTGCCAGCTCGTCCGTATGTCACATTCTTTTAACTCTGTTTGTGTATTGATATAGCTGAATTTATGTAAATCGCTACACAGTTACGTAATTTAATTCAGCGGTACGGATTACAAGTGAATTTATTTCCTTCTAGCTTCTCCATTATGCGATTGAAAAATATTTAAAAAATCGCGGTAAGAATTTGATAAAATAAACTATTGTTTTCTGATCATATGGCAAGAAAGTTAGGAGCATCCCTTGTAGCTTAATTTATGCTTCGGAACCCCAAGTTGATTCGTGTTTCTCGCGCACTTGAATGTATTTTATTTTTAAATAGTTATATTGCACTTTTTGCCAATCATTAGTTAAATGCGTGGTTTGCCGAAAATGATATATAATAATGAAACTATTTTTGAGTTCTTTATTCATGTTTATTGTTCAATTCCTCCTTTTAATAAAATAATTTTGGTAATAATTCTGGCAAAGACATACCGAGTTTATACGTAAACATATTTTCACCAAGAGATTTCTCTCCTTCCATATAATTGAATGTGAAAAATCAACGGATTTAGGTGTTAAAAGAATCCAATTCAATATATAAATAACTATATTAGGGAAATGCAATTTTGTGATTTTATGCGTAATAAATAAAATAAGTTTTATAAAAAAAAAATTGATTTATTTTATTTCATAACATTTTTTACTTCAAACATTTTACCATTTTGAATATCTTCTTCAACTGGCGTTGCTTTTATGAAAACCACAGCTAAAAAAAAATTTAAAAGTTTATTTAAAAAAGTTTAGCACAATATTACACGTCTTCAAAATTAAAAACTCCCTTCATTATGGAAGGAAAGCATGTGTGACCTTCACTACACTACCTTTTAATAATTGATCCAATAAGTGCGTGGATCAGTTTTAAGAATTAAAACATTAAAATTAAAGATTATTGAATTAATAACACGCTTTTGAATGCAATAAAAAAATAATACCTTCTCATCCTTTTAAGATCGGAAAATCGGTTTAGAAAATACCATTGACTGTGTGTTATTTTTGGTATAACATTGCATTCAACTGTATTAAATGTATTTGTGTTTCGAAAGTATAACATCTTTGATTGGCATCCACATATAATGCCATCAATATATTAGCAAAAAGCAATATTTATATCACGTCATATGTGGATGCCCATCAATGATGCCCATCAATAAGAGTTAATTTAAATATTAATTAGATGTTCTACGACAATTTGATTATCGATCCAAGCTTAAGTTTTTGACATTAAGTCAATGATTTTTCGTCCATAGTTTTTTTTTTTTTTTTTGAAATGTCAGTGATGTTTTTATATCATTAAAAGTAAATCAATTTTAGATTTTTACCTGTTGGGAATAATGTGACTTTTATAGATTTGTAAACATCATCCGGATTATATTTATCTGGATTATAGAGATCCTAAAAGAAATATTTTGATGTTTTTAAAAAAACAAACGTTAAATGTGTCGGCTCGATTATGCTATCCGTGACGCCTCGATTTTTTTATGAATTTTGGCAAAACATGTCAAAATAAGACGAAAATGAAGAATACTAATTTTCGAGTTTTTGCCTATTTTCGCGAGTTATCTATGAGTAGTTTAATCACAGGTTGAACATAAGGGCTAAAAACCAAGCCGACCCATGCAAACTACACCCCACAAATCCATGGGTTAATAACAGTCGAAAATAGCGGCGTACAAGTATTTTTAATATCGGTGTTAAATATACAAGTGTTGATTTCTTTTAAACGAATTAAATTTCAGTTATTTGTGCTTGAATTGTATTTAAATTTAAGTCATTTAACAAAAAATAATAATTAAATCTTGTGACATGTTTTAAATTGTGACGTATTTATGTGACATAAACACGATCATTTCTAAACAAAAAGGTGTAGATAACTCGAAAAATAGGCGAAAATTCGAAAATTGGTATTCTTTATTTTAGCTTTGATCAAATCGAGACGCCACAGATATCGTAATCCCCCAAAATCCCCTATGTATCATACCTTTAACGTATAGCCATTTCGATTCTTAAGACCAATCTCTTCAAAAGTTGTATTTAAATTAAACGGTCGACCATCAAATCGTTGACTTATGAATGCAATAGCATACGATGTACGATTATTTACAATCGGTAATATTGGACGAGTCCATATTTCAAGTTTATTTTTCTAAAAATAAAAAGGGCACTAAAAATTATTTACTCCACTAATGCTAAAAATGAAGTATTTCATCTAAGTTCATAATTTACAAATTCGAGTAAACAACGAACCTTATAAACAAGTCGTCCTTGTATACCTAATTTATCTTGATTCACTGCAATAACATCCTGATTTTGTAAAATAGCTTTATGTTGTGGTTTTACTGTAGCCAAATTATTTGACATAATTAATGGTGCAGCCATTATGGCCCAAATAGCCATTTGTAATTGACTTTGTTCATCACTCAATCCAAAATTACCAATAAGTAACTGCAAAATAAAATTATTATAATCCAAATAAAACTTTTCTTTGTACGTTGTTTTAAGGATTAAGGCGTGGATTTCAACTAGGTCTTCCTCAGTTTATGAACGCCAATAAACAGAGAAGGTTTTAATTGGAATTATAGCACGTGTCCCATTTATATATTGTTCATTTAGCCCGATCTTTAGGGATTCATAAATATTTTTATTGAGTTTTTATTAATTATACCATGTCGGGATCATTCCAATGTCCAGGTCCAGCATACGGAATAAAACGATCTTGATTTTCCGAAAAGAAATCAATGATACGGGATACATTAGCCCAATTATCATCAATATCATCCCAATTACGCCATAAATTACAATATTCTGATAATGTTTCATAATCACCCTAAAAAATGAAGAAAAAATCATATTAAAAAAACGAAAATTCGGTACAAATATTACGATAATTTACCGGAATTCCAAGTGGTTCTGTATACGCTGGCCAACTACAGGAATATACCATTGGACGTCCGGTTGCATTCAAATATTTACCAAATTGTGTATAACCTGTCCAAGAAAAACAAAAACACATCGGTAGAGAAAACGACCCAGATATGATTGAAGAGATTGGAACGGTGGATTCATTAAGTGTCAAAAAATGAGGCAAAGAAAGGCTAATTTTCCAAACTTTGCACTTCTCTTCGAAAAATCTTCAATTTTTGAAGCGTTTTCTTAACTTAGACCCCTGAACCAGAATGAGGGTTTATATCAGAATGTGGGTCTTAAAAAGACACAGGCAATAACTTTTCCAACCTTCCCTCACGAAACTATCGAAGTTGTCTATCTTTAAGAAATCCTCCTGAGGTTTGATCAAAATATAGGTATTTAAAAGACGAATCCAATTGAGGTATCATTTTTTTGAAGTTTAAAAACCGTGTTTGGGATCATCTGATTCTTGTTCCATACGAGTTTTACCAATTCAGGTCAGGAAGACATCCTAGAACTTAAATACTAACCATCATACATCTCAGTAATATTGGAATAACAGCCATCAAGTTTAACATAATCAACATCCCAATCAGCAAATTGCTGTGCATCCTCTTTTAAATGTCCCAAAACTCCAGGATATCCAGCACAGGTCTTAGTTCCAAAATCTTCATATAAACCAAATTTTAATCCTTTACTATGTACCTGCACATATTAATTACATTAAGGCTTCCAGAAAAATTTATTTAGAAAAAATGGAATTCTATAACTTTCTACTAACATAATCAGCCAATGCTTTTATTCCACTTGGAAATCGATCCCAATCCGGTTGCAATCTGCCCTGCTCATCGCGTGTTTTATTTAACCAGCAATCATCAACGATTATATATTCATAGCCAAGTTTATCGTAACCTTCCGAAACAAGTAAATCGGCTGCTTTTCTAAACAGCTGTTCACTAAAATAAGAAAGACATTTGATTTTTTTTATAAATTGTTCCTTTGAAAAAGTAATACACTAACAAATTAGTTTATATTTTGAAGCACTAGATGTCACTGGCTTTTTAAATCCCACAAATTTAAATATAAAATTTAGATAAAACTAACTTAACAATAACTTTGCGATCTAAATTTGCTTGAAATAATTATTCTATACAATATCTCAAAATTTCTTCTTACCTAACACAATCATCCGGGTACTCCTTACAATCAACAATACATCGATATCGTTGCCAATGCATCCATCCCATTGGAGGTGTTAATGCCAAACCATTATCCAAACAATAGGATTTTTGAACACAAATTATTAAGACCAAAATACATCCTATTAACGGGATATACTTTTTCAACATTTTCGGCGAACTAAAATTGAATAATGATTGTTTCTTAAACGGTTAAATTAATTATTTTTATATATAAATATTAAAAAGGCGTATTCATCAAAATTTTTTAAGTTTCAAGATATAAAATTTATTACGTCAGAGAGGTTTAGTGATACGTCAGATCATAATTTAATAATATGATGAAAATTTCAAAATCTTTCTGATCTATTGATTTGATTAGTTAGGAAAATTTGATCTGATTTGTAAGTAGTTATAAGTTGTGAGTCTATTTTAAATATATCAAATTTTTAGTTTTGTGAACATGCCCTCTTTAGAATTTAGGCTATCGATATCAATTTTATCGTTTTGATTATAAACAAAACGTAAATCATTAATCAAAGATTTAAGTGATTTATGTCATAACAAATCTTTTATAAACAAAGAAAATTTAATTATGGGAAATTATCGATGCTTATCAATATTCATACAAAGTAAAATTTACAATATTAATACTACTCTGGGAGCTGGAGACCAACGACTAAGCAATTCGAATAAGGACGGTTGGGTGTATTTAGGTTATCGAGACGCTGAATCAAAATTGCCCTACTAAAAAAGTTAAGACTAAATCGTTATGTTTAATCGAAAATAATTTCCGATTCAAAATTTAATTTTGTATTTGCCTGTTCGTGGATTCTATTTCAGCCGTCACCGTAATAAAAAAATTTTGTAATGAAATGGTAAAAAGTTTGCATGAAACAGCAACTTTCAGCTTGTCGAAATAAATGAAGAGCTGAAACAATGGTTCTTGAGATTGGCTAATCACCCACTCTAGTTTTAAAGTTTTCAGAGAACATGAATATATATTTGAACATGCTTTTAGTCATACGGATTATGAGGTAAAAAATTAATTTGTTAAAAAAAAAAACCAATTTTACATTCGACACATTATAAGAATTATACTGAGAATAATTCGATTTACTGTCAAAATTTCTGATAAGATATTTTGGTAGTCTGCGGATGGCCTTTATGAAAGATAATAAAATACAAAAACAAAAAATTTATCTTAAATCTAAATTTAAAATACCAAATAAACAAAAAATTTGTTACTTACAAAATCATTGTTCTAACTTGAAATTTCAGGAATATAATAAGTAAAATAAATTAATATTTTATTGATACATTACAAAAAAAGAATTATATTTTTATAAGGTCGTTTATTTATTATTCCGATATTTTTATTGGTTATAAATGGTTTTATAATAACAATCGTAATAATGAAAGTTTGTTAATGAGTTTATATTTTCCCTCCAACCATTTTAACTAAAATAAATTTTATAAATTGGTAATATATATATATATATATATATATATATATATATATATATATATATATATATATATATATATATATATATATATATATATATATATATATATATAGTCTAAGATCCCGGTGCAGGATTTGCAATCATCGGTATTTTGCTTAAAACCAAATTTTTATGTTTATTTATAATTAGGAGAATATATATTTACCAGGTTATGTCTATATGCCTATCAAAATTTGTTCCTTATAAAGAAACCTTATAAAATTTCCTAATTATAAATAAACATAAAAATTTGGTTTTAAGCAAAATACCGATGAGCGCAAATCTTGCAGCGGAATCTCGTACTAATATATATATATATACATAACGAAAGATAGAGTTCAATGTTTTTATGAAGATTTAATTTGCATAACCGGCTAATTTACTAAATTAAAATCAGCTGTAACTGAAAAAATATAAGTAACAAAAATCCTTTAAAAAGTTTCCTCTCTTATATTATATAAAGTTAGCAGCGATAATTATAGGAATAATCAATATTAATAACCATATATTTTGGTTACAATAACCTAGGAAATATTAATTAATTTTCGCGCACCAAAACGAATGAAATTTGGCGATGCTCAATTTAAATATAAAAACAGAAGATATGAAAATTAAGAAAAAAATTTTTAAAACGATTTGTGTTTCTCATCAACACTCGAAGACCTGCCCTGTTTTTTTATATTCAGTTTGTGCTAGATAAAATTAATTTAAATATTTCACAATCGTCTTATCGCTATCCGAATTTTCTAGTACGTTTTAAGTCGAAGATTTAATAGAATAATTTATATTTTTTAGGACAGGTACTAACTTAGTCTACTATAAATTTTTTTTTATATTTGGCTAAAAATGCATGGTAGATCAACAACAGGTCAAGATCAGTGAAGTTTCTATATTAGCTAAAAAATTTGGACTTACCTAAAAATGTCAAAACTAAACAGCAAACAATTAACAACTATGGCAACCACTGCTCGACAAACTTTTATAAATTTTATATCATAATAAAATAAGAAATGAGAAAGAGGAATCGCAATCGGGTCTTTAACACCTATTGGACCTTTATAAACGTTAGTTAAATGATTCCTATTTTCCTCTTGACATAATGCACTAGTTACAAATTATTGATAATTTGATCACGGTTTTTTTCTAGTATTTATAATTTTCTCACGATTTTTATTTATTTTAACTGATAATTGAATAATCAAATAATTAAAACATTTCTTTTAAAAAAAATATCGCAATCCTAATCAGTTGTTGATAAAACGAATTTTGGTCATAACCAGAGAAATCCTTTGTATGCCACAATTTTTTTTCCCCACTAAGAGACAAGATAGACTAAGTGAATATCTGAGGCAAAAGGGCAGGATCTGTATCAACTTTTTCGAGAATTAAACCACTCTCAGCTAATCGAAGGTTTTCTTTACTTGCATTTATTTCACTTAAAAAATAAATATTAAGCAAGAAATTCTTCATAACAGACAGGACCATCTTTATGCATCTAAAATCGAGAATTCCATACAAACGAATTTCACAAATAAATAACGCAAGACTTTTTTTTTCAATTTATTTAAATAAATCCTTTTAAATAAGAAAAACATTTGTTACAATATTGAATCAAACAGTCAAATAGGGTAATAGTGGAAAAATAAATAAAAATATTTTGAAGATTAATTCAAGAGTCGATTATAGTAAATTCTTTTTGATTCAAATAAACAATAATTCATTTTTCTCGTTGATTAGTTTTGATTTTTTAAATCTTAGTCTTGAGATACCCCCAAGAGCAAATACTCTACACTTAATTTTCAAAGGGTAATGTCAATGAATTAATTTTATTCAAAAACCTAAACACAAATCAACAATATAAAATTATATCATAGATGTTTATACTAAATCTAGATATCTTATACATATTATATATATATTAAAACTCCCATTTTTTATATATCTAAACGACCATCAAATTTCAAGAACGTATGAATTTCTCCATAAATTAGACTTTAAAGAAAATTTCTGATATGAGCGACAGTTAACGCATCTATTTTTACCATAGAGTGCGCTTAGTACTCTACTACCAATTTTCGCTCACTTACGGAATTAGGTAGACGTATTTTATACTATGAATCGATATAACATCTACTACGTTCATTTCTTGAAACTATCAGCTCTAAATTTTAATAACAACT